>JAJMJQ010000015.1:246480-307722 GCA_030569095.1 Daia tannicola
CCCCCCCCCCCCCCCCCCCCCCCCCCCCCTTTTTTTGGTGGTAAAAGATCGGTTAGTTTATTTTGACAGCCCCAAACTTTAACCCTCTTTCCATCACTAAGGTCAGCATTGAAAAAGACCATCAAGGCTACCAAAAAATGGGGCTTTTTGGCATGTCAGATAAGGAATATTTGAAAAACCAACGTGATAACCTGTTGCATGAAATAGAGCGGTGGAATCTGGACCGTACTGTCCGAATCGACAAGTTACCAAGTGAGTATCAGGGGTATATCAACCCAAAAATCAGGGGTAACAATTGGCAACAGTAATCTAACAATTAGACTCCAAATTAAAGACTTCGCATTTGCAATGGAATCGAGAAAGAATAGCCGAGTGTAAAGAATCTTTGCAAGAAATTGAACGGCAGCTGGATTTCATAAGAGAGGAGAAAAGGGCTAAACAAGCGAATAGGAAAGGCCTTTTTTCAAGAAGATGAAACCAGCACTTTTGGGGAGCTGGAAATGATTTGCATATGCTCTTTCAATAGCATTATTTGATATATATTTTGTAATTTGTAATTTCTCGTATTTATATGACCTTTATTCTGAGTCTAATTGTGTGATCGACATGCCGCATACTGAATGTGCGGCTGAATCATAACACTGTGATAGAGGGACAACATGTACCAATATCTCTGAACAACACAGATTGATTGCATTGTTTTTTTCTGGACATCATATTCTGGATTCAATCAAGTGGTTTCCGTGGCTATTTTTTGATTTAATTTACTTCATGCTTGCCTCGGCAGCTATATAAACTTCTTCACGGGACTCTGCGAAATCTGGTCCAAATCCAACTTCTCATTAACTGATTTCTTAATAAGTTCTTCAGTTTCATCCCTTGTTCCATCGGCTATGATTACAGCCCATTCCGGTTGTTTTAACTCCAAAAACTGTGCTCTGACAGCCCGCTGAAACTCGAGCTTCTCGTAGCGCTCTTCTCCATATCCACCTCTTTGCTGAGCCACAGATTCAGAAACATCTAGGAAAATAGTAAGATCTGGGGCAGGTAATCCAATATCAGGTGCAATACACCATTTAAGTGACATGTTGCGGTTCTTTTTCGCGGCTGAAAATGCTATGCCAGAATAGTAATATCTATCAAGTACAATGTTGGTACCGGCCTCCAAAGTTTTGATTATACTACCAGCCAATTCCCATCGGTTTGCAGAGAACAGCAGATGAATTGCTTCATCACTTAATTCATTCGTATGGTCTGTCAAATATTGGTTTATCATTTGTCCTATGGCTGTAGTTCTGTCTGGAAATTTCCACAGCTGAGTAGGCCCGAATTCACGTGACAGAATATCCGTCAATCTTTCGCATTGTGTGGTTTTTCCAGATCTATCCAACCCTTCTATAAGAATCAATGCGCCTCTACCCATTGTTGTTGATTTATTTCTTCTACTAATATTACTTGAAGATTCGAACTGATATTTATCCGAGACCTTTCATTCATGATGGTGCGGCTGAGATTCCCTCAATAAATTTTTTGGCACTCACAAAAAAATTCTTCTTTCTTCTCTATCAGATTTCACTCGACTTTCCTAACGACAAAAGTATGTTGCATTTTTTGTTATATCGAGGGTAGAGAAGATTAAAGATCATTGCTGGGCACCCATGCCGGATGTTGTAGCTGACGGCCCGGGAATCAGCTCGACCTACATTATTCCAACGAATTGTTGTTCATATTTATGTAATTTTTTAAGTTTATTAATACTAAAACGGTTGTCATATGATGCTGCAATATAAGATGTGTAAAGCTGTTGCTTTTATCTTTATATGCGGTTATAAATATATAAAATGCTCTTTTTTTTAAGTTTGAGTTTGAGTTTCATCGCTGCCTTATCGTAGGTGGAACTGAACTAGATATCCTTACCAACCCATTATCATGTACAATGTATTTGACCCCATTCTTAATGGTCTTTTTGTCTGTCCAAGGTGTGTCACTAGGTAGTTGTGCCAGACATCTTTTGGTATACTGAATCAATTGTGCTGTTGATGGTATCAGCTTGGCAGGATTCCACTTATAACCAAATGTAAATGTCATGGAAGTAGTTGTAGCTTGAGTTG
Organism: Daia tannicola; assembly: GCA_030569095.1. NCBI lineage: Eukaryota > Fungi > Ascomycota > Dipodascomycetes > Dipodascales > Trichomonascaceae > Daia > Daia tannicola. The sequence continues at coordinate 248,592 of JAJMJQ010000015.1, forward strand.
TAGATCTTGCCAATGGTAATTCTTCTTCTGAATCATCTTCGTCCTGGTCTTCATCTTGATGTTCATCATGTTGTTCATCGTCCTCGTCATCTTCTTCTTCATTTTCTCCATTAGTAACGTAGATCAACGGATGATCAAGACTACTTGAAGAGTCCAACGACATCGATCCATTATCTCCTTCATATTCATCATCACCTTCCTGCTCTCCTTCATTATTGTTGACATTGTCATTTGTCTCTTCACGAATTTCAGGGATTATTGTGCTGCTTGTACCGTTTGTACTTGTGGTTCCAGTACTATGGGAAACCGCATTTCTCCTCTCAGAGTTTTGACCTGCTAGATTGCTAGTATGGCTCGTTTCATCGTCATCATCACTGAAATCAGTATCGTCATACATGTATACGGATGAGGATATCGGAGATATTGGTGACAACAAACTGCTGCTGTAAGACGAAGGATGTACTGCTGGTTGTGAATGTCGTCTTGGATGTTGAACCGGTGTACGGAAATGTACAGAGGTATGATGAGATGCACTTGGTCTTAATGGGGCTCCACCTCCCCCAGAATCAAATGTCGAAATACCACTGGATGAGTTTCTTGTGTTCATAGATGGTCGTCTTGGAGCTCTTGAGTTTGAACCAACTGACACAGTGGACATTCTTGATGAATATGGTCGTAGCATCAATTCTCTACTCATTCTTTCTTCTTCTAGTCTTTCTCGACGTCTATGTCTGTTTCTTCTTCTTGGTATTGATCTTAACTTGGGTAATTTACGCTCCTCCAACGGAAGAGAGATTTCACTACCCATTTGCAAAGCACGAGCCCATTCCACACAATCAGCTTCGGTTGGAGCAGCTAATAAAAACTGTTCCGACTCGGCTCTTATCCGTATAGCATTCGGTTTCTTTTTGTAATCGTCTGCAAGACCAATATCGGCATATTGTAGAGTATAAGTCCTTAAAAGACCCTTTTTCTTGTAAGTCTTGTCAGTCATTTTGTCTGTGAATTTGTTGGTTGTACTTCCAGTATGCATAGTAGATATCGCATATATCGATAACTGGGTGTTGTTAAGCTCCACATGGACCTGTTTCCATTTACGAGAAGTCGAAACGTCAAATGGACTATTCATTTCTACCTTTCTTTCCAACAATCCTTCTTTGAATATAACCGATTTGTACTGTGGCAAAATCTCGTGACCTTCTTCCTCCCTAGGTGTTATTCTGTATCTTGGCATCAAAGGTGCCAGAGAGTTATACCGTGGTGGAAAACTTTGAAGTATATCATGCTTGCTGGTCACGTTACTTTTCTTGGATTCTGCAGACTGCTCATCATCACTTGATTCATCTGAACTACTATCTGAGCCTTCATCTTCCACCTTATCAACAATATTAATGTTTTCGTCATCATCACCGAGTCTGTCGGCCTGATCTAACATGATATATGTCAACAACTGCCTATCATCTTTGTTTAACATGTTCAAACCCAAACGACCATCTGTTATATCAAGATTTGTCGATGATAATGTTCTTGCCAAAATATCTGATGAAGAGCTTCCTTTTGGTATACTTGCTCCATTTGCCCCACTGATACTGCTTCCGGTGGTAACACTGTTACCATTAGAGCTTGTGTTGCCGGCGCCATATATTGTATTACTAGAAGTCGATGAAGTAGGTGCAACTGAGTTGTGAGGTTTCTTCACTGTGCTTGAGCGCGAGAATATCCCCATTAGAGTGGATTACTTATTTCACACACTTTCAATGAATTTTACTGAGTTAAAGTTGTTTCGAAGTGGTTAAGTTCATTTAGGGGAAAAGGTGCACCCACCCACCACTAGATTGTTAGACAGAGCTCACCACCAAAGGGGGCGGCGGCGCGCGGTTGTAGCCGACTGGCTTAGTAATTGCTGACTAACAATTTTTGGATATTGATGATTCTGATCATTTCTTGGGGAAAAATATAATATTTAATAAGATTAATTCAATTGGAAGCTTCTATTCTTTCGATTTATTGTACTTCTATGACCTGAAATATATTGTAGTTATTATCCTGTGATCAAACCTGTTATCATGCTTATCAGGTCAGATGACAAAAAGTCCCTTGAACAAATCATAATGTCAAAAAATCTCACCATCCAGGCTTGGCATGCACTTCACAGCCCCAAGCCAAGACCAGCCAAGACCAATGAAGACGGTATCATCCAATTGTATTATCAGCCTTATCGATTTTCACACGAACTTGGCATTACTTGGCAGCTTAATACATATTATAACAGCTACCGTTATCTATTGTGAACTACACGGGTTTTCTACTGGTGTAGCAAAAATGTCAAGTTAAAGTTATCGAGTTTATTTCCCCACTTTTTTGAGTTTTTTGCCTGCCTGCCTGCCTGCTTGCTTGCCTTTTACGATTGTTATGCTTCTTATTTCTGTGCCGCAAAAAAAAAAATCACAAATTACCCCGCAATCCGGCTCATCGCTCGTGTTCGCAATATACCGGGGTGTTTCAGTTACCCTGGCTAAAAATGGTCGGTCAATCAATAGCATATTTCTATTACCTTGGCTTGTCAATTATATTGGCCAGTCAATTACCCTGACTTATCAATGAATAATAGTTGAAACAGATATATATCTATGTGTCAGTCAATGGTATTGTTCTAATGGGTATATATTTTCAGGGGAGGGGGGGCATTTGCGGGGAGTTTTTTCAGGGGATAAATGGTTCTTGAGAATATCATATAAGAGGTTGTTTTTTTGAGGCTCAGAACCTCAATTCATACTAGAAACTTGTCAATCAGTCAGAAATTCCATGTCACGTAGATCTTGCTGTAAAAACCTCGGGATCTTCCCCACAGGTTCCCCTAATATGATTGAGCTTTTGATATATGCCTCTTGGTGCAATGGTTTGGCTTGTCCGAGCAAGCTTTGGACATTTAGGCTATTTTTGTAGTATGTAGCAGCGTTTTTCAGCAAAATACTGCTGTTTCTTGTAGCAGCAGGAATATCCAATTTGGCTCGACTGAATTCGATATCTCCTCGCTGAATCCATAGCCGTATCTTATCTATAGCAGATAATCCTGTATTTTCCAAGGCATGTTGAATTACTGCAATTGAAGCATTATGTGCATCCCATGCTTTCATATTGGATATTCCAACTGTAGCCGCTACTTCTAGATAACTATCAGATTCGTTGATAGCCCTGTCAACATTGCCTGAAGTTAGGGTCATTATAGGATCGTTCCATATACTTGAGACAGCATCCAAAAGGATTTCTGGGCCATTTTGATCGAACTTTGAAAGCTCTAATGAAGTCCTATGTTTGGCCACAGAAATAAACGCTTCTATACGTTCATCTATAGTCAGTTGAAGATTCTCAGGCAAACCAGACGCATCTTGTACTAATTGTGCCACTTCCCCAAGTAACGATGAGCTCAATTGTAATAGTTGTGGTTCTTGTGAAAACTCTTCGGTCGTCAACAAATCAATATAGCCTGTCAAGCAGTTTAAGTATTCCAATAATGTAGCTAGAAGTGTCGAAGGAACAATGGCTTCCTCGGCACGAACCGAGCTCTCAGGATCACTTTGAGAGTTGGATTTCGGCTCTTCAAAATCTGTCAAGTCATCCTCTCCTATCGAAGAAGATGCAAGACTCTGAACCCAATAAGCCAGTTGATCTTTCTGTGTAGAATAGACCATGTTGAATACCGCTAGTGCCTGTTTGAACCAGTCACGATTCTCAGATTCCTCCCCAGCTTCGGTAAGAACTTGAGCATAGTTAAACTGTACATCTAAAGAATTTGTCTGTGTTAAAATAGCTTGATGGTTCACTATGATCTGTGTTATAGATGGCTCTATAACTCCCCCATTAGGCTGATCTGACAACAAAGCAGCGGCAATGTCCTCATAAAACCCAGGTCGGATAACCTTGGAATATATCAAATATTGCATTCTTGAAATGTTGTAAAGAGCATCTTGCTTGGTTTGTATGTCATCTGACAAAGACATTGCTTGTTGATACAAAGTGCCTGATCTCTGGTAAAATCGCACAGCTTTGGCCATATCAGAAGCCATCCAACGATCTCCCTGATCCTCCTCTTCAACAGCAGCTTCCAAGAATTCTTCTGCTGTTTCCGGCTCTTTGGTTTTTGGCTTTTTATTTTTAGATAGTGGTCTTCTCATTGATGTTGTAGCTGATGGATCTGAGGAGGTTTTGAACCGGTAATTTGAAGTTGACAGTTTTTTCCTTGTATGAAGACAACATAAGAAACTTATACATTAATATTGCACCAAACAAATCCCCCTATAAACGTATAAATACGTTGTATTACTTTTATTACATTTTAATATTCAAATTATATGTTAAAAGAAAGAAAAAATGGCTAAAATTACATATTATATTGCCGGCCTGATCAAATGGATATTCAGCTGAAGAAATCATTTGGTTCTTACTTCTTCTTTCCGCCCTTCTTCTTCGACTTCTTGTTCTTATTGTTCTGATTGTTCTTCTTCTTAGGAGCATTGTTATTGGCTGAAGGTTCTTCTGTGCTTTCCTCAGTACTTTCCACAGTGGTTGCAGCAGTGGTAGGTTCAGGAGTGCCTTCACTAGATTCTTCAGTAGAAGCCTCAGTGCTTGGTTCGGATTCCTTCAATACATCTGCAACAGGGACTTCTTCTGTAGAGTTTTCAGCAGGCAATTCAGAAGTTTCAGCAGGCAATTCAGAGTTTTCAGCAGGCAATTCAGATGTTTCAATGGCTTCAACGGGTGTTTCTTCTGAAACTTCTTCCTTGACATCTTCCTTGGGCTCCACTACAGCTTCTTCGGCTACATCATCGTCCTTCGAATCATCCTTGACATCTTCTACGGGTTCTTCCTTTGTTTCTTCTTTGGTTTCTTCTTTAGTTTCGTCCTTGGTTTCTTCATTTACTTGTTCATCAATATTCTTAGTTTTTTCCTTGGTTTCACCATTTGCTTGTTCTTCAAGGTCTGTGTTTTGTTCTTTAGACTCTTCTTCGTTTTCTTCCTTCACTTGTTCTTCAGCATCCTTATTTTCTTCCTTTGTCTCTTCCTGAGTCTCCTCTTTAACCTCTTTCTTCGGCTCGACAAACAACGACAGAAACTCGATATTAGAAGACTCTCCGTCACTTCGTTCATCCAACCAATTCAAAACAGCTTCCAAATACTTTTCTCGCTCTTCTTGAATCTGATAATATGGCTCATGTAAAAAGCCCTCGAGTTTTTCAAACTTAGCATCAGGTAAGTTGACCAGACCGTAAAACTGCTCAACACCTGAAATAGGACTAATGGCATCACCAGTACCATGAACAACCAGTAGCGGTCTCTCAATAAACTTCGACACAAACAAAGAGTTTTTCAATCGCTGTGCTCGTTCAATACAATCATGGATTTGTCCTGCAGTAAAAGTATACCGAATATTGGTGTCTTTTCTGATCTTATCAATGATTTGACTGTCATTTCCAAGTTTCGCCCAGTCAAACTTCTTCATGAATTGACTTTTGGGCTTGACTTTAGCCATCAAAGATACTTGGATCTTCAAAGTCCAGCTTGAAAAGACATTTTCACCAAGATCAATCCAAGGAGATCCAGCTACAAAGCCATCGATTCTCTCTCGATATTTACCTTTTGCCATATAATTAAGTGCAATTGTAGCACCCATACCGTGACCCATCAGAAAAACCTTGCCCTTGTACAATTTATCAGATGCCTGGTCTTCGGCATTAGACGATGACGACGACGACGATGACCAGCGCTCAAAACATTGCCGAATCACTCGATTGAGATCATCAAAAACATACAATTCGTTTGTAACGCCAGCCATTTTACCAATTCTGACCGACTTTCCATGACCCCTTTGATCGTAGGCAACTACATGGTAACCTTGGTCAGCAAACTTGGAAAACCAATCATCATAACATCCAGAATATTCGTTCAAAGCATGTAGAAATAGAATCTTGGCTTTCTCATCAGTTCCTTCAGGTACTTGCCATTCTCGTCCTATAAGTTGGAATCCTTCGTCAGCTGTAAACTTGGTTTCAACTGGTTCTGTCATTGTGTTTCAAAAGTGGATGTTAACTTGGTAACTTTGTTTTGTTGTTAATTACACAGGTATACAACATCTTCATGGTAACTAAGGGGTGGGCGGCGGAGGCCGGGGAAGGGTCCACAATAGGGTCACATGTCCATAATTTTCATTTTAGCCGTGCTTCTCTGCGGAGCTAAATTGGAATATAATATAGAATTATTACTATTATTATTATTAGTATTCTCGTTTTACCATAAAAACTATTTGATTAATAGTATTTGTTAGGCGGTACTATAACCAGAGCGTGAGAGTTGTTAGGCCTCAAAGATGGAGTTACTGGACCCTGTCCATCTTAAGCCTAAATAAGGCAATGCTAAATAAGGCAATGCCATCACCAAAAAAAAATTCTGAATGCTGAAATAGCATTTTTGCAAATAAACAAGCTGGGAATGCATATGTGACTCAATTGCTGTTTTGTATGCTGTACTTCGTCTTTTAAGATGTGTGAGCATCCAGCCATTCAAGCAGCATCTTAATAAACCTTTCCCGGTGTTCTTTCAAGCCACGGAAAGGCTCATGCCAAGCATCTTCATCATTCACAAAAGTTCTATCCTTGACATGAGTTAAAGTATTGTGCAACCGTTCAATCTCTACAGCATCACATACGTAGTCTTTCTTTCCAGCAGTGATCAGCAATGGTGTATTAGCATCAAAACCCTTATTGAATTCAGGGTCATAGATTCGTTCAGATCGGTCTAAAGCTCCGGCTATCTGTCCAAGAGTCACGTGTCGCTGGATATGCGGATCAGTTTTTGCAGCTTCATAGAAATCCTGATCTTCACAGATCAAACTAGCATCTAGACCAAGACTGGTTTTCATATTCGGCGCAACTTTGGCTAACAACCGTCCAGCCGATAACTTCCAGCTAGGTTGTCTCGACTTTTCGTGAAGCACTCCGGCCCAAGGAGCCATGGCAATATACCCCGCAAACTTATCACGGTATTTGCCATCACAACCGTAATTAAGGGTAATTCCAGCTCCATTTGAATGGCCCATCATGAACAGCTTATTCGGCTTATACGTCTCTAGAATATGTTCCGTAATAATATCAATGTCATGATAAACTCTTGCCGTGTCAGTGAGACCTACCTGTGAAGGATCCTTGACTGATTTGCCTTGGCCTCTTTGGTCGTAAGCAATCACAGAGTAGCCTCGTTGCACAAACTCTTCATAAAGATAGTCGATTCTGGAGATATGATCATTAAGTCCGTGATTGTAAAGGATAAATGCTCTGATTGGTTTACCTTCCTCAACGAGCCATTTTTGGCCATAAAGCTTGATATCACCGACATCAAATTCAACTTCCTGCATGATTTCTTCTGTAGTTGTTTCAATAGATTGTCAAGTCGGAGTTTGATTTACCAATTGGGTTGCTGTTTTCGGCAATTTATGAGGAGGGGTAATAGTCTGATTTCAAGACAAGTGTGATAAAAGGCACCAAAAAACGGATATATCACAAATACTAGGTACTAGAGTGATTACGGTTTTTTAAAAAACGTATATATACACTGTTCAAAAACTTTGATGGGAAGTTACGACTACGTGGAAAGATTAACCCTAAATTATGGATGGATGTTAAGTTCGAAAGGACGAAGGCGAATGCCGGTGGTATTTATACCCGAGAATGGTGGGGAATTGTGGGGGTTGGGCCTAAAACGGCCCGAGAAAAGCTTGGTACTAATAAAGATATACTAAATATATTTGCCATTTATTTTATGATTCTTAGTTTTTGTTTAATATTTTTCGGTAATTAATTTATTAGATCTTAAGTCTTCTTTAATATTTCTTAGTTATTAACTATTAGCTCTTAGATCTTATTTCCTAGTTATATCTACTAACATTATATAAAGCTAGAGCCAAAAAAAGAACGAGGAGGGCATCGTTGATTGATTTAGAAACCGGGCCGAGAAAGCAACAGCATCGGTTACCATGCATGAGACTATTGAAAGGCAATAATACTCAGCTGATCTTCGTCTACAAACTCATCCATTGCTCTGTCTATTCCTGACAGGTAGCGCAAGATATCTACTACTTGCCATGGTAGGAGTCTCACTACTGGCAATAGTTTGGCATACAATGGCATGCGTATTTCACCAATTGCTCCTTTGAACATGGCTAGAAGGATTTGTCTAGCGACTTCATTTGGATCCAGTACAGGTGCTAGAACCATCCATGGCGAGATGATATCGTTGAACATTCGAGTACGTAATTGACCAGGTGTGATCAACAGCGTTTGTACTCCACTTTCACCACGTGACGGGCCGCCTAACTCATAGGTCAGTGATTCATGTAGAGCTACTTGTGCGGATTTCGACGCACTATATCCTGCTAGATTAACAGGGCTAATGTAAGCCAGAGCACTGCTTATGGTGACAATATAGCCCCTATGGCGCCGGAACATGGCTGGCAAAAACGCTTTCAAAACAATGATCTGTCCTATGAAATTGACATCCATCATTTCACGAATATCTTTGACAGGTGTCTGGATCAGTGGCTGGTGCTTGGCTCTCACAATACCTGCATTATTTATAACCACTGTCACCGACCCATACTTATTCTCGATTTCATCTGCGATTCGAACAACCTCTTCTTCATTCGTTATATTGCATTGGTAATAAGCACTAACTCTTTTGATTCTCTTCTCCTCTTCAGGCATTTCAATGTCAATGACAATAGTGGCAATGTTGTGAGCTACTAGCGCTCTCACTAGAGCTCTACCGAGACCATGAGTTCCACCGGTAACAACAGCCAAGTCCAAGCCCGGCTTCAAGGCCTTGCCCCTGCCAGATGCATAAGAAATCACCAGTTGACTAGCAGGAACCAATGTGAGATATAAATGGGATCAACTACTCTGGAATCTCTCAGAGTGTGTTTGAAGAAGTAACAATGATATTCGTATAGGTTATGTGGTATCATCGGAGAGAGACAGCCACCAAGAGGGAAACAGATGAAGCAACAATAAAAGGAAAATGAAGAAATAAACAGGAAGAATTTGGCTAATATCAACGGTATATCTTTTTCTTATTCAATATATTCTGGAATCCGTTAAAGCTTTGATTCATTAATCTACTGAGGTCATTGTACGGCTGTGCAAGCGCGGCTGTGCGAGGCGCACAGCCGCGCCTCTTGAAAATCTCCTATTTGATACTTCTACTACCACCACTTCCATCTCAACCACAATGTTCAGTGGAAAAAAATTCACCACCAAAAAACAACAAGAAGCATTCAATAAGTCATGGCGTGGAATGTATCTGAATAATGTGCAAAAACACTCGTTTCTGCTGTTTGGGCTGCCTTTTTTCGCTGTGCTGTTCGGAGCCACATATTACTTGTCATTTTTCACAGCTCTGCGATACGAGCAACACGATCGGCGGATAACGGCGCTTGATGAGGAGCAGGCTCTGAATATAGGCGCTGGCAAAAGAAAAGTAGATATGAAGGAGGAGTTTTATCGGCTACAGAAAATGGATCTTGATTCCTGGGAACAGGTGCGAGTGAAACGATTGCCAGGGGAGAGTGAGAATAAGTGGGAGAGCGGGAAATAGTCGGGTAGATAAGCATACTGATGTGGTGGATGGTGGGGTAGTGGGGTAGTGGTGGATATGAGTAGACAAGGTTGCGATACATATGTTGTAATACATGTGTTGTCATATGTCATTCATTATCATTATGTAAATAGTTGTAAATTAAGAAAGAAGAACAAAGAAACAAATGATACTGTTCTAAAAGATCCTAGCTCAAGAGTCTTCCATCTCTGCCTCTGTATCTGTCTCTGCCTGCTCTAACCCCCTAAGCCAAGAGTACAGTGGGGTAGACCATTTATTAAGTGGGGTTAGGCAACCTCACCCCGTATACCCCAATTGTTGGAAGCTTACTAGCCGTCCACTGTCGTAACAACCTCCCTCGTTGCTTGTGCCCTAATCTCGAGCTCGGAAACGCATCCTTCCCGACAAACGCTACAATATCCACAATAAGCTGGTGTTCCTGAATCACCGTGTTTACAATCACTGCCACCAACGATGCTAGGTTCAAATCGGTATTAGCCTTGTAAATCTCCACCACCATCACACAAAGCCCACCAGCTTGGAACACAGCCGTACCTGCCGGCCTGATACTAGCATGACACTTTTCCACACTGTTTTCAATATCTATAGGGAAATGTTGCAATCCTAACACTTCAAAAGTTTCACCGATACTTCCCAAAACAAATAAGGTTTGTAGTTCGATAGGATCCGTACCTGCGTCGTTCCTGGTAACTGTATGCAGGAACCCAAGATCTCCTGTTCGGGCATATTCAACCTCGGCATTTCCGTCAGCCAATCGACCCTTGAACCGTTCTAAATTAAATGGATCTTTTGTTCGGAAAAAAGCATTGCTATTGCCTTCAGAATACACCCAGATCTCACCGTATTCTCCAACACGACACAACCGACGCGTTTCTGGGTTGACTACCGCAACTTGCGTATTTATCGGCACCATGCCGGAATCATGCAGGTGCAAAGCGTGGGGATCGTTTTCAGGGTTAACCACTGACACATATCCCTGTCTTAACGCGATCGGGTCCAGCCACAGATCTATAGGATCCAAAGACATGTAGGAACGTGTGGTAATCATGGGATTTACGACATTGGAATATCCGAAATTCACTGTTGTTGCTTGTAAGCCTGCTGAAGCAAATGTGACGCGCATGCGTTGCACGAGATCGGTGCCTGGACGTGAATCACATGCGACCATCAGGTTCTTCGTTTCCGCTAAATTAAAGCCTTTCGGTTTTAAGCTTCTACACGCATGTTCCAGCATTTGTGGGGTAGAATATGTGTCTTTGACTTTGTAACGTGCCAATGCCAGGAAAAAGGTCGCCGGGTTATTTGCGTAATCTATTGGTGACAACAGTAATGTTGATGCACCTAGATAGACGCCCACGAAGCACGTATGCAAAAAGCCTAACCCTGATATACTCCTAACACATCCTAATACGGGCTTTGTTGAAGTCATTTGGCAAGTTTCTTTTTGGATTTTACACATACCAAGCATAGCAGCATGGCTCATAGCAACAGCAGAGAAACGATGGTCAGGCGTCCAATAAACCCATACCAAGGCGGGAAATGAATCAGCAAGCCACTCCGGTGGAATTTTAAAGTGTTTGGTTGTGGCTGTGCTGACCTTGAATTTGGTAGTGTTGTGTACTGTGGGCAATGCGCATTTGCCCGCCGCAAACAGATGTTTCATATTGGACGCCACAGCTTTCAATTTCAGCAGAGATTCGCATTCATGGTTCACAAGAATTTTCCTCACCGTGTAGTCTTTGGTCAGATTTACCAGTGCCGGGATATCCTCGTGCAGCCGTGCTACATCCACGGGGGGAACAGGAATGGCCACAACTCCGATCAGCAGGCATGCGTGCACAGCCACAACGAAATCTTCCGAATGCGTATACATCAAAATGACAGCATTACCCGGCTTTAGACGTTCATTCACGCGCATCCAAGTAGCAACAGCCGCAATTTTCCGATCTAGCAGTTTCCATGAGACGCTCTTCTCCTCACGCACGCGGTTATCCAATGTGCAATATGCTAGTTCTTCTGCTTGATGTGCCACTCTCCATTGTAAAATATGCATAATTGATTTAAAGTCTGACAGGGGCACGCTAGTACGATCGTCGATCACCACGTCGCGGAAATCTACCCCTGAAAACTGCTGGTCAGCGTGAGGACCCAAGCTGTCAGCTCGCGCCTGTGAAATTCCTGCAGACCAGATGCCGCCTGTAGTGTCTAAACCGCGCGGCAGGTTCCTAACGGCCATGTCCACATTGAATTTGATAAAACTGGCTGGCAAAGTACCTTTTTCGAACCGGCGTTTGCATAACATATTGCCTATTTCAGGGCACCCGCTTCGAAGAATTCTCGGTAGGCTTTTTTCCGGCATCAGCAGCACGCAGTAAACCCTTAATCGGTACGCATCGTATAGAGCCTTGATGCAACGTGTACCGATTTCGTTCAGTGCAGTCTGCATTGTAGCGTTACTGGTAGCAGAAATATCCGCCTGCAGCTTATTACTGTTGGCAGCCGATGGATTGACCAGCGACTGTACTGATGGTGCAGGGTTGGCTAGAATAGTTTCTATGACAATCACCGGCAAATGCTCGTTATTGACGTACACGTCGAACCCAGAGGCGTCAAAGACGCGTGGCACTTCACGTACAATAGTGTGAACCAAATGGGATACAAAGTGGTAGCTGTATGCGCCAGTCGGTGTCCCTGCGTCAGGAGTGGCAGCCGTATCGACTCCTATATCCTCTCTGCCCTCCCGTACCGCCACACTCCCCGATTCGTTCCTCTGCCGAATCCTATCCTCATATAATCCCAACACATACACCTTGCCATATCGCACAAACCCTAGCAATCCGGACCGTAGAAATTCGGTGTCCACAGCCCCCTTGTTGTCATAACAAACGGCATGGAAGATCTTGTCGGTTTCCTTGCTTAAACCCCAGAAGCCGCCGCTTAACGACGGCGAGTCGATCCATATTTCACCAACACGTAGTTCCGGACATAATACGGAGGTTTCCGGGTTGACAATGGCCACAGTGGCATCTGGTAGCGGATATCCAAATGCGCCCACCGTAGCAGTGCTTGTGGTAGTACTTGCTGCAGTTATCCCCACAATCTGGTTCGACGCCAATGCGTCCTTATCCACCAACATGTCCGACAAAGCGAACGGATCATCTACCCCACCTTCTGTCCCACCTTTGTATCCCATCTTCTCCTGTCCACCTAAATGATCTCTCATAGCAATCACCATACCACCATGTTCACTCAGTGTCAGCATAGGCGCTACAACATCCTGGGCACGCGGCTGACCCAACGGCTTCAGCCACCGGTCAGCTAATACATCATGAAACTCTGTGTCAACGGTTACAGCGTCGATCAGGCACCATCGTAGCGACGAAAAGTTCACAGGCACTTTTTTTGAGTAGTTCCGCGTCAATTGTGGATAAGTCTGATAATTATAAGCAATGGATTTCAAGGTTTGATAATCCGAAAGCAGTATTGTAACACGCATCTTAGACATGAGATGTGCGCATAATCCAGGCGTGGTCATCGACTTGCGGTCTATCCATATCAAAGTATTGCCACTGTAAACTGTCCATAATATACCTATTATCAGCCCGATCGTGTGTTGTGTGTCGAGGTTGCTGAGGATTTTTTCAAAAGCAAAAGTCCCTGATCGACCTAAAGTCGATGTAGTAGATGCAGATCCCGCGCTTGCCCCCTTTTTCCCCTTTTGGAAGTACCCCAGCTGGCTCTTCAGCATCGCCGTAATACACGTCATCTGGTGCAATATCGTACGATGCGACATGACTACCCCACGCAGCTCACCCAATGGTGACCGCTGGAATTCTATATACGCAAGATCCGGTACCTGAAGTGCCGGAAGCTCTTCCTTCTTGTTCTGGTGGTAAGAGCCGAGGTCATTAGTTTTCCATATCTCTACGCCGCGCGGCCACTGGGCACGTGACACGGTCAACTGTTTCTGCAATGATTTAGCCGTAGGTTCTGTGGTCAAAACGATATGCGATTGAGTGTTTGTTAATATATATTCCAGGTCTCTGAACGGCGATTTTGGGCTCACCGGAACAGCCACAACGCCAGCAAGGAACGCACCCAGCAGCGCTACGGCAAACTCAATGACTTCACTGTCCTGGTAGAAAAGTGTGACACGATCACCACGGTATAACCCGGCTTTTTCCCGGATCATTTGGGCGATTTTCTCCGCTTTTAGCGCTAACTTTTCCCATGTGATTGCTCCTGATTCCTTGCCCTTAGCGTCGAGTACTACAAACGCACTCGTACCTGTCGTACTTTTAGCACGGTGTCTCAGAATCGACGGTAAGTTGTCGAATTTACTTAGATGCACACTGGAATTATAGGATTCCTTAGCCGCAGCTTCCGAAAGTTCCCGAGGTTCTAACGGTTTCTGCAGCTCGACTCCAAGATCTGCATTATCATAATCCTCGTTTTGTATGGGAATGGTTGTAGACCGGTACATTGTGACGTCATTACGAAAGTCGATGTAGCTGTCCGTGCGAGCAGGTTCGGGATAGTCATTGGACGACATACCGGTGATCGACAGGTCCTGAGAATGCACTGATGCTGCTGCTGAAGTTGTAGAGGCAGTCGTTGAGGTGGGGTTCGAAGAAACCGAGATCCGGTTTCCGGGGTAACCACTACCTATTGCATTGGGACCCCCGCCTGAACTAGAGCTCACACTAGCAACCCCACTTCCACCAAAACCCAAATCCAGCGACGTCCGCTCCAAGGACGGCCTTGCCCCCGCTAGAATCGCATCGCGATGTTTTTTATATCCTTTAGCTGTGATGTCGCCATCATCATAGTCCTGTTTGAGTTCTATCAGCCTGGCCACTGTGTAGTCGGAAAGACCTTCGGGAATGCTGAAGTCCAGCCTTTCCATGGTGGCAGAGAAGACTAAAAGAAGAAACTAACAGACCAAGAACAAAGCTCTTCTCTCAGAATGATTCGTACTGCTGCCACGTGATGCTGTTTCCGTGTAAGGCTAAGATGAGAGAAAGTTAAGAAGAGAAGTGTCAAATTTCAGTTTCAGTTTCAGTTTGGATTTCATCCCAGCTGAGAACTCAGGAAATGAGAGATAGTAGACAGAATACAATTCAAATTTACAAACTAATCTACAATAATATAATATAATATACAATATACTATTATACAATATATAACACCTATCGTCCTCTTCTTCGCGGCATTGGTATCTGTTTGCGGTTGCTTGCGGCTGGAGGTGGAGCAAACATGTTAGGTGCGGCTGAAGCACTCTGGCCAAATGGCACCGACGACGACGAAGTACTCTGGCCGAACGGTGTGGCTGCACCTCCAAATGCCTTACTCGGGTCTGTAGAAGTACCTCCGAATATCTTACTCGAGTCTGTAGTTGTACTTCCGAATATCTTACTCGGATCTGCAGTTGTACTTCCGAATATCTTACTCGGATCTGCAGTCGTGCTGCCAAAGTTGAAGCTCGGTTGGTTCAATGTGAACGAAGATGGTGCAGCTGGAGCAGTCTGACCGAAGGTAGTGCCAACCAATCCGGAACTGGGTCCAGAAGCTGGAGCAGTCTGACCGAAGGTAGTACCAACCAATCCGGAACTGGGTCCAGAAGCTGAACCAAAAGTTCCTCCATTGCCGCCAAACGGGGCCCCAAATGTGGGGGCACTGGTTGTGCTTGTAGCAGTGCCGGAATTCGTTCCAAACAATCCTACAGTTGGCGCAGAAGAACCGAACGCTCCTACAACCGGAGCAGAGCCAAACGCCCCTGAAGATCCAGAATGCCGTTTCTTAGCTGTAGGCAGTTCAAATTCGTCATCATCTCTCCTTCCACCAGAATCAAACCCATTGGTCTTTCCTATTGGCTGCGAACCGCCAAACGCGAAAGCTCCTGGAAGTGACGGGGCCGTCGAACCAAAGACCGGTTTGTCCAGTTTCTTCTCGACTGGCTGGCCAAACAAAGAAGCAGTTTTATCTTCTTTGTTAGTTGTGTGTCCAAATCCAAAAGTCGGTTTGTCCGCTTTGACTCCAGCAGTCTGACCAAAGGCAAAAGGCTTGTTCTCTGAACTTCCAGCAGCCTGGCCAAATGCAAAAGGCTTGTTTTCTGAACTTCCTGTTGCCTGGCCAAATGCAAAAGGCTTGTTTTCCTGCTCACCTGGGGCCTTTGAAAAACCAAATGCCGGCTTGTCATCTTGTTTGGCGAATATCGACACAGGCTTGTCACTGGACTGAGACTGTCTACCAATTTCAACCGGCTTGCTTTCTGTATTTTCTGCATGGCCGAAAGCAAATGATCTGTCCATTTTCTTCTCTGCAGGTTTATTGAAACCAAATGTCGGTGCTCCCTCTTTCTTTTCGGTTGGTCGACCAAAGGCAAACGGTGTGTCCTCTTTTTTCTCAATTGTCTGCCCGAAAGTAAGTGCCGCATTCTCTTGATTCTTCACCGCAGTCTGACCAAACGCAAATGGCTTATTTTCTGAAATTTCTGCTGGCTTTGAAGCAGCAAACATGGAATTTCCTTCCTTCTTTTCAGCTGTTTGACCGAAGGTAAATAGGCCGTTTTCTTTCGTTTTGGCAGCAACTTCTCCAAAAGAAGCAAATGCTGGTTTTTCCTCTTTCTTTTCTGCATTCTCTCCAAAGGCAAATGGTTTATCTTCTTTCTTCTCTGCATTCTCTCCAAAAGTAAATTTATCTTCTCTCTTCTCTGTGGTCTGTCCAAAGGCAAATGGCTTATCTTCTTTCTTCTCGGTAGTCTGTCCAAAAGCAATTGGCTTGTTCTCTGCAGGTTGCTCCTCAGTCTTCGAAACAAAACCTGAAAACGGCAGTGCCTTTTTCTCATTCTGCAGGCTGAAAGTTGAAGGTGCTGAACCGAAAGACAACGGCTTGGAATCGTTTTTGGAGAACACTGAAGAGAAACTGTCAGTAGATGAAGGGACTGTAGCGTTGCTGGGTTGCGAATCTTTTCCAAATAAAGGAGCCATCGGCTTGGATTCTTCCGTTTTAGCATGCTGTCCGAATCCAAAAAGGCCACCACTACGCTTCTCTGGTACTTCGACTTTTTCAACATTCTCTTTCTCCTTCCCCTGATCGTTCTCCTTTTCTTGATCGCTCTCCTTATGTGTTTCGGTATCACGAAACAAAGGGGTTCCGCTTAAAGCGGAACTCCCCTTCAACTCTGGCTGGTCATTGGCCGCTCCAGACAACGGTACTTCTGGTTTCTTCGTTTCAACAATTTTCTTGGGCGCTCTGTCAAATATGCTGGTGTCAACTTCCAAAGCCTTTCGGGTAAACTTCTTCGGAGGAAGAGAAAAGTTCTGAGCACGGGCAAAATCATGCAGCTTCTGAGGAGCAATTGAGTTCTCGTCTTCTGTCTGAATGTTTCTTCGAGGCTTTTTCTTAGGGCTCGGCTGTGTTTCTTCGTCGTCTGAATACTCAAAGTCTGCGGAGAAAAATCCGGCTTTGCGCTTTCTGTCTTCACTAATATCGTCTAGACGTAGAGCAGGACCTATTTTCAAAGGCACCAACGGTACAGTTCTTTTTCGTACAGGTATGGGTTTCTTTTGCCTGGATTCTTCCAGAAACATTTCCAGTCGCTTGATATTGTCCTCAGAATCTCTGGAGGCCAAAACGTTTGAAGTATCGTGAGCAGCTTGAGCTGAAACGGCTGTTGAAACAGCCGTTGAAGCTATCGCAGAGTCGTTCGGCGTAGGGATGTCGACCTTGCCTCTTTTTGATACTGGTTTCGTGACTGGAGTGCTGGAAGGACTCTGCGAGGGACTTGGAGCCCGCCGTTTAAGGGAGTTTGAAATGCCATTTGAACGACTTATTTCCGGAGTAGATGCAGGGATTCCGTCGAAAATCTGGCTGTCATATCCAGATTTATTGATGCTCATCATGGTATGGTCTTCTTCCCTTTTCAGGAACTGCTCAAACGACATATTTCTCTGTTGCAATTCTTGCTGAAGTTTATGCTTGAGAGCAGAACCATAAGCACTGATCATGGACAATTCCGGATCGTTTTCCAGGTCTCTTTCGAGGTCTCTGTCCGTTTCTTTTTCGTCTTCAAACATCTGTAAACCTGGAGAAGCTGGTAAAGACTGCAATACAGATACGGCTGGAGAATCAGAGTCTCTGCTACTCAAAAATGACAATGCTGGGAGTCGCGAGGCATCTGATTCAAGTAGACTCGAACCTGCGGGCTTCCGGATAACTGCGCGGTTGAGTCGCATTCGGTTGATCATAGGGGTCTCGCCCAGATAGTGTGGGTAAGGGTATGCAGGGGCCGCATTTCTAGAAGGAGTCGTGTGCGGCTTTTCATGTATTTGCGGCAGAGTGTCACGTGGCTGCTGTGGTTGTTGTTGCTGCTGCTGTCCCCAACCAAGTGCCTGTGAAATGGACCGGAGAAACCCAGTCCGTGGAACAGAGTCGGTGTATCCAGGATTACGGGCCAGACTCGAATCTACTGGTGCAAGTTCTGGGAGATTGCCGCTAGCTTGTGCCTGGCTCTTCTGGGCCGCGGCGAGCATGCGCTGATGCCGGGCTCTTCTCTGACTCGCAGAGGAGATCACGTGATTGGCGCCTTCTGCCATAGAAAAAACTACCAAGTTCGTCAACTTTATGCAGGTGCTGCTGTGATGCGTGCTGCAGCTATTGTCAAGCTGGCAGTCCAAGTGTCGTGAGTAGGAGAAGAAGGTTGTGAGATTGGAATATTTTCAAGATGGGGTGGCTCACCTAAGAGCTTAGTCAGCGAGAAGTTGACAGGAAACAGATTATTGTTGTTGTAAAAAAAGATTAGCAGGCTTTACTCTAGACCCAGTTTTGTTTAATTTGTTATTAATTGTTCGCCAGTTTTTAATATTTCAGTTTCCATTTCTTCTGCAATTGTGAACGTTCTATGCGTGCTTCTTTAGGTCTTTCGAATCCTATCTATTCAGTTATGTACGGCTGTGCGGTTTTGTTTTGCACAGCCGTGCATTCTAATATCTTTCTCGATTTTTCACCTTCTTCATCTCCTCCTTCTCCTACAAATATGCCAGTGATAACTGTCACCACACCACAGCCAAAATGGTCTGTGGATCGAGAGGACTCGAATTTTGGATCTGAATTTGAGTCCGAAGCCGGATCCGACATCGATATGGATGATGATAATCATACTGGAGCTACAGACGGTAGTGAACTTAGAAATTCAGGCGATATAGTGACTCCAGGAGAAATCATCACTGACGACACAATATGGATGCGAGGTCACGGTACTTATGCGGTAGATGACCAGACTCGTGCCTCTATAGCAGGAACCATATCTAAAGTTAACAAACTGCTAAGTGTCGTGCCTTTACACGGACGATATGTTCCTGTCGTTGGAGATCACGTGATCGGCAGAATCACTGATGTGGGAAACAAGCGCTGGAAAGTGGATATTGGTGCTAATCAGGATGCCGTTCTACTTTTAGGGTCTGTTAATCTTCCTGGTGGGGTTTTGCGACGTAAATCCGAAAGTGATGAACTGCAAATGCGTTCATTGCTAAAAGAAGGAGATTTGCTGAATGCCGAGGTCCAAGGCCTGTTTTCTGACGGAGGTGCGGCTTTACATACGCGGTCATTGCGATATGGAAAGTTACGAAATGGGCTGCTTGTTAATGTACCGTCATCGTTGATAATCAAGCTTAAAACTCATGTTTATCAATTGCCCGGAGGCGTGGACATGATTCTAGGAATCAACGGCTACATCTGGCTACGAAAAAGTTCCGGGGATACCCATTCAAACGATAACGTTTCGATCACACGGCTTGAGGAAGAAGCTAGCATGGAAATCTACAGCGATGTTAATGATGAGATTTCGTCGAGTGTGAAAGAAACCATAGCAAGATATGCTAATTGTATACAAGCACTTGCATTTATGGAAGTTGGCATCAATGAGACACGATTGATAGCAGCATATGAGGCTAGTTTTGTTTACCCGGGAATTGGCGATTTGGTTGAGAACGATGTCAAACAAGCTTTGGCTATGGAGGCACTGCGGGCTTAGAAATAGTGTGAATATCTAATTTATAAGGGTGATTAGGCTTTGTATATATTTTTAGCTAGATTTAATGTTCTTAGATGTATGTTTTGTGGGTGACAATGTAAGAGAGTATACCACATTGTAGATATAATTTGATAAAGACAAAATACAATAGAGGGTTTATAAATATAACTATACAAAGATACTGTTATGTATAGTTATATAAATCTCATCTCACAATTCAACATACATAAGTTATCTAAGAATATCTACTATTTATTCAATATACATATATACATATATTCCATCTATATACACCACCCCCATATACTCTCCTTACTTCAGAACATAAAAATAAGTCGTTCCAAAATGATATCTAGCTTCCTCCTCTACTTTAAGTCCACTCTCCTTGATTATGTCAGCAATATCCAGGTTCCATCGACATCCCCATTCTTTCATTCGGCGCTCTGCTCTTTCGTCCAAACTTTTATTCAACTCTGAGCTCGTAGATCTTCCATGTTCTACCAGAATGATCCTTCCCCCGGGTTTTAACAATGCTTTAAACTCTTTCAAAGCCCGCACAGGATCTTCATGAGAACATAGTCCAAAACTCTCAAACACAGTGTCGAACTTCTGCCCAGATTTCGCAGTCAAACTTTGCAAATCTTCAGCCCTACCTTTCACCCACTGCACATTAGCAAACTTGGGGAACCGCTTATCGAATTTCTCCTTGGCTACATCTAACATGGCACGTGATGAGTCTAAGAATGTAATACTTTTGATTACCTCAGGATTCAAGTATCGCACATTTCTACCTGTTCCACAAGAAACTTCTAGAACATCACCTTTCACGTGCTTCATCATCTTACGCCGCATGTACCAGATATATGAGAACAGTTCCTCTTTCCAGATCTTTCCGTCATATTCTCGTGCCATCTTCTCATATACTTCTGTGGTGTCACAAGCGGGAATCTGCCCGATATTCGAGCTGCCATCTTCCGGATCTTCCCGCTTATATGGACTCGGTTCACCAAGAGCTTTATATTTAGTATCTTGAAGATATCGATACCCGAAATATGCTGTAGCTACGTACAAAATTATCATAAATGCAGATGCACGACGTCTCCATTGCTCGTTGTTGTTGATTACGTCAGCCACCTGTTGGTATTTTGCCTTGGTTCTTTCCCACAGTGAAATGGGCTTTCCAAACGTCTCGCTGAGCTTGGTCTGAGCTTTTCTGACCACTGGATCAGGTTCTTTACGGATATTATTTGAGTACAAGCGCACAAAGGACGGGGATATGAAAAGCGGCTTTTTTCGGATTAAACAGTGCAAATGCATAGACTCTCGGCAGATCCCGAGCGGCCTTGTTCCAAGCATGCCGGTTATTGTGTTAAAGTTTGTTGTTGTTGAAATTGAAGAATCTGGCAGTCGAAAGTTGGTAAGTGAAATTTCAGCCCATGCTTGAAAATCACGTGATGACCGGGCAATAACAACAGCACAGAGAGATTTTTCTATCTTTGGATCATTTATCTTTAATTTTTTATCTTTAAATATATAAATTTAAATTTATAAATTGGAAATGCCTGAATATATTTTCTTCTCTTGTTTCCTTTTTTTTATTTCGCTTGATCTCAGAACTTTCCATAGTACGGCTGTGCACGGTGCGGCTGTGCGCTTGCTATATACTTGTCAAGATTATATATCTATCTACAACTACAAAGCTCTTCTATTTTTTATTTCTTTTACTTTCTTTTGTTTCTTTATTTACTCGCCTATTTATTAATGGATATAAATATACGTATTTATTTCGTTTGTGCCCTTTGCACTCCCCTCTCATCACGTGCTCTCCTCGCCTCTCTCCCCTCTCCCTCCTTCGGTGGCTGGCTAAATTTTCACTTCAGTCTCAAAAACTTGCCATCCTGCAACACACTTTTCTAAACCGTTTTTTACCGACTTTATAAAGCCACAAAAACAACACGAAAATGTCTGACGAATACGAAAACGAGCCCATGAACGACGTTTCTACTGATGCAGCTCCTGCTGTCCAAGATTCTGCTCCTGCAGCTTCAACCGCCGCAGCACCAGCCGCGAGCATCCAGCTCTATGTCAAGTCTGTTCCTCGAGATTTTAATGAAGATGAGTTCCGAAGACCTTTTGAAGCTTTTGGCCCAATTACCAGTATCAAGCTGCTCCAGGGCTACGGCTTTGTGGAAATGGAATCCAAAGACGATGCCCAGAAAGCTATTGATGAACTTAACGGCACCCGATTGTTTCAGGAAGAACCCGTTACTATTGAATTCAGCCGATCCAAGCGAGAACCATTTGACGAAAATGCTCCTCGATTCCGAGCCATGGTTTTGGACATTTCATCCAGCACTTCATGGCAGGATTTGAAGGATTTTGCCAGAGATGGTGGATTCGAAGTGCCCTTCTCTGTCATTGATCATGATCGAGATGCCACTGGTATCTTGGAGTTTACTTCTCAAGAAGATTTGGAACGAGCTGTCAGTGAGTTGACTGGCCGAGAGTTGAACGGCAGCACTGTGACTTTGGAGGTTGATACCAGACCTCCTCCTCCAAGACGACCCAGAGGAGGTCGAGGTGGTTTTGGTGGCCGAGGTGGTGGCCGAGGTAGTTTTGGCGGTAGAGGTGGATTTGGTGGCCGAGGTGGTGGCAGAGGTAGAGGAGGTTTTGGTCGACGAGACAGTTTTGGCCGAGGTGGAGGTAGGCCCAGAGAATACCGAGATTACGACCGAAGTGACCGAGGTGATCGTGATGGATACGGTCGGGATGATTATCGAGAACGACGAGGAGGTTACGGTGGTGGTCGAGACGACTATCGTGAGCGACGAGGTGGAGATTACGAGAGACGAGACGACTATCGAGAACAGCGACGATACCGATCAAGATCTCCTCGAAGAGACGGAGGCCGAAGTCCTCCTCCTCCACCTGATGGAGAACCTAGTTGGTAAGAGGTGTAAATGTTGAGAATACGGTTATTGTCATATTGATTATATGGATTAACATCAATCAACACGCACTTAATACTGAAACAGGTAAGTACTAAACATCACCAGGATCAAAACAAGCAGTGAACACTTTCTAGATCAGAAAGTAAAGTAGCTCAGATCCAGCAGCTACTGTAGAATTATATACATTTATTATAACAAGTACCGGGAATCTGACAGGAGTGTATTAGCTGTCTGAACAGCGGGTAAAGCAAGATTAAAAGTGGTTTATAAACAAGAATTATCTGATGTGGTTATAGCTTTTCAAGAGCATGATTAGCATTCTAAGAGTTTTCGAAGGTTTCTGAGGGCTTTGCAGGAATGTGGCCTTACAAGAGGTTCTTCTGATTCTGGCTTTGACTTTGACTTAGCGTCTTCCGATCACTTTCTCTCTATTCTCCCTATGCAGTTGTCTCTGTGGAAACCATATGAGGATAATAGAGTAGATAATTGATGAAGGCTATGGTATCCATTGTTTCTAGTTTGCCTTTGCGTTGTTTTCTTTTGTTCTATCATTTTCCTTATTTCATTTTCTTCCTTTTTTCTTCTCTCTCTGTCTCTCTCTCACTCAATCCTCAGCTGCCTAGCACTTTGCCTCGCCAAATGCAACTTCATATTCTCATGCCTCTTGGAGTATATCATGTACAGAGCTAGAACAAGTGCACCCACCATCACCAAAGAACTCACTCGGAATGAAGATGCATAGCAATTGAGCCCCTCTAGGCACACATGTTCAGAGTCACTATGCGCATCATATACATGGCCAAACATCATGTTGAACACGTAGGAAGTGATGACAGGAGTAAACCCCACACAGCCCCAGTTCTGTGAGAAATGTCGCAATCCAAACGACTCAGATACGATACTCGGACATACGCCGAAAATCAGCCCGTAGTAATACCCGATACATATAGAGATCATCCACAGGTTGTTTGGTTGGGTGATATTTGCCGCAAGTGTATGTGCAACAAAGCCTATGCTAATAGAAAGTACCATGAGCCATAGTCTTTGTAATCCATGTTTTTTCACCAAGAAATCAGAAAGAAATCCACTGGTAAGTCTGCCTAAGCAATTAAACAATGAAATCAAGCCCACCTGTAATGCCTGCAATGTTTGCGCTTGATCTGGACTCATCTCAGGTGATGCTACCCGGGTCAATGCTCGAACACAGTAGCCACATGAATAGATGTACATTTGGCCAGCTCCTGCCGTGAGTCCGATGACCCACGTCAGCTGCCAGAAATGCAAGTCTTTGAACAGAGCAAATCCAGATATTTGTTTGTGATGATGTGGATCAAGCTGTAACGAGTCTTCCCACTCGATTTCACGAGCCTCTGATGACAATACTTGTGGAGAAGCTTCGTAGCAAGTTCCTTCCTCATACAGAGGCACATTTTGGAAGTTGATGTAAGACCTGTGTTTGGGGAGAAGGGGTGATGTAGCAGATGGAGATAGAGGCGAATTCGAACTCGATGCTTGTGCTTCCAGTGTTTCGTCGGCTGTCTGGCTTTCCGGCTGAATAAACCCTGCTCTAATCTTATCTTCCTTGGAAACCTTGAAAAATGTGACCGTGCTTGTAGTCAAAACAGTGGTCATAATGGCCAGAAGTTTCAGAAATCCCTGGGTATTACCCTTGAATAACAAAGAAGCCATTACGGAGAAAAAAAGTGCTGATAAGCCGCATGCACTAAGTGGCAGTGAAGTGGCAGTGCCACGGTTCTCGGGGAAGCTCAGAGCCGCTGCTTTTATTGCCGACGAAAACACAATTGTATTACCGGAAGCAGCCACAAAATAAGCCGCGCATACCAGCACTATATTGTCGATATAGTGGGTATAACATAGGTACAAAGATGAGAAGCCTGCACATATTAAAATACATGCCAAAGCTGCAGGTCTTCGTGTGCCGTATTTGTCAATGACCATTCCACCAGGAATGGCTACAAGAGACATTCCAAGTGTTCCCATAATTCCCACTAGACTGCTTTGTACTGCAGAAAAGTGTAAACGGTCAGCCAGTTGTACGGAATAAGCGCTATAGACATAAATGGTGCCGCAGGCCAGGGATGCGGCTGTGCAAGCTGCCACAGTCAAGTATTTACGAGTAGCAGATAGCGACATTGATAAGTGACAAGTGTGGCAACCCAGAGTACTGTAATAGCTGGTTTGTGGCTGTGTAATGAGATGTGTAGTGTTATAACAGCGGTGGTGCGGTCTATTAATGTGCCGTACTAATGTGAAGTGAAGCGAAGTAAAGATGAAAGAAGAAAGAAATGCGGGTATGAGGGGGAAGAGCGGTGATAAGGCGAATGTACGGCTGTGCTGTCGGGAGAGCGTGGGGGCCGGAGGAGAAAATCAATAAATGAGCTTTGTTTCTTAGTCATCATTGCTGTTTATTTCTATTTTCAAGTTTGTTATCTGCTTCTGTTCATTGTCTCTTCTCTCTTGTTTATTATTTATTATTTATTCATTTATTCTCTCAATTTGATCTCTCTTGCTTTTTTATCTTTCTATTGTCAAGTTTGTTATCTGCTTCTGTTTCTCCTATTATCTCACCGGGTAACCCTCACCCACCCGGGTAACCTGACTCGGAGTCATCATTAGTCGCCCGACTAAACTTAAACTTACACTTACACCTCTCCAGTAACACAGAACACCGTTTGTTCGCCCGGATTGTCTACACCAACATTACATAAATTGCATACGTTCTATTATGGAGTCTGCCACTGACTCTGGCATTGATGCTATCATGGAAGACCGGCGTTCCGAAGAACATACATCTAGCAATCACACCGCCATCACTCAGTCGATTCGAAAGAAACTGGGCTTTGCTGACGACAGGGCTTGGAAACGGTTTTCCGCTCGCAGACTCGTACTCGTCGACTTGTATCATTTGAGTGACAGAAAAGCCTCAGAACAATACGACAATGTAGCCAAAGTTGCGGACCTACTTAGGCAGGAATACGGCTTTGGCGCTGACACTTTGAACGATTTCGATAGACTTGTTCGGGCGGCTATCCAGTCTGTGCGCCGAAACAGGAAACGGTCACGTGGAAGAGAGATTCAGACTCCAACGCAATCAGAAATGAGCACAAACACTTCTCCAGCGACTTTCCCTGCGCTTGCTAACGGTTCGTCCAATATAGCGCCGCCTGTACCCAATAATCTGTCCCTAAGT
This sequence comes from Daia tannicola, assembly GCA_030569095.1. Taxonomy (NCBI): domain Eukaryota; kingdom Fungi; phylum Ascomycota; class Dipodascomycetes; order Dipodascales; family Trichomonascaceae; genus Daia; species Daia tannicola. The sequence goes on from JAJMJQ010000015.1 coordinate 274,450, forward strand.
CTGCCGCTTCCTCCAATATCCGCTTTAGGTGCTCCAGCTGGACCCCCACCAGTTCTGCCGTCGGTAGACTCGTTTGTTACCGCTGCTGCTGCTGCAAACTCAGGGTTTCTACAAGCAGTGGCACGGCTGGACACTCTGGTAGAACGCGGCTATAAAGATAGCTATAAAGACAGCTATAAAGACAGAAACTCAGCAAGTATGGGCTACACTGGTTATACACCTTATGAAGAGCCCCCAGATAATGTGGGGTTGCTGGGTAACAGTCTTTTAACCGCCAGTGTGAGTCTCTGTATACTGCGACGGTCGGCTGTTGACTCGACCAATTTGGATCACATACGGAGGACGTTGATGAGCCGTACAGTTGTCAGCGCTCTATCTGCATCTTGTGGACTGAATGGCAGCCAGATTATACAAGCATTAGGCCATTGTAGCCAGGTTTTTGGTTTTGATCCGCTGATCAATGGTTTATGTAATGTGTTCATGGAACTCCTGGATATGGATCGAAATTTGGATTACAGCTGTTTAGAGGCCAGTGACCGTCTGGCGATCTTTTTCCCGCGACATTCTACCAGTGGTTACCCAACAGCGCCAGCCACAAGCATTACAAGTCTTGCTAGTCTTGCTAGTTCAGCTGCAAGTGCTGTTGAGCGACCTCGAATCAGACCTGTGATCCTAAGGTTTATGAACCAACGACTTGAGTTTACATATCAACCAGGTGAATCCGGGCCGCCTACATTGGCAGAAGTGCTCGATAATGCACATTCAGCTTTCAAAATCGCTGAACAGAAAGTACTGCTTGTCAGGAATGTGAATCGAGGAGGAATAACTCTGAAAACGGACTCGGATATAGCCGAGGCATTTAATGGAGCAAAGGTGGATTTGGAGCTGACATATCCGCGTGGTGTATGAGTTTCAGGGGGTTTCATTTTGGGTTGGTGTGGTTCAGCATGGTTTAGTGTTTACAGCATGGAGCATCTTTAACAATGGCCATTGTTAAAGATTGGGCAATGGCCGTAGCAGTAGGCTGCTGTTGTTTATTGCATCTAATAGCTGCATTTACAGTTGTTATATATTGATGTTTATATTTAATTTATACTCATATTTATCTTTATCTCTATTGTCAAAGCGTTACTTGTTTTTAATCCTAACTTTGATCCGTATAGCTTGTAGCCGAGGGTTGTTAGCTAGCTAAGAAGCAGACCATCTGCTTCCGGGTAATTGTTAGATCTCGTTCACGCTATATCAACAACATAATGGTAAAAGCTCTTAATCAAAAAGATTGTCTATAGAGGAAGAGGACACTATATAACATACTTATGCAACTAAGTTTAATATTCCTTAATTCCTAACTTCCGATAGTTTTTCCTGTGTTTGTCTTAATTTTGGTTCCTTGAGAGCCAGTTATCTGTTTTGCAATCAAACATTCGATTTACCACTATATAACAATAATAAACAAAAAAAATACTCATTTTAACTCTTTGAGTAATTACTCATTATATATAAACTATATCATTCCATAATACTATGTTATACAAGGTTATTTGACTTGAATATCGACTGCTGATTCTGAGTGCACAGCCGCATGTCTTTGTTGACTTTCCTCTCCGGCATCAATCTTAGTGTCATCACAACCACATTTTACTATGACAACAATGGATACGACATCAGAAAACTGGGATGAGGATTTTGGAGGCGAGTTGAAAATATCCGAGGAGTTCAGCAAAGTGCATGAAAAGCTGAACGGCAACCTGGCACTGGTGAGAAAGTTCCATGCACAAACGAACCAGCTGGACCAGGCGCTTACTGATTTGCATGGACTGGCGGCTGAAGATTTGTTGCGTGACAACACAGTTTTACAGGCGCTTGATCTTGTTGCATTGGCAAATGAAGATTTGCGAAATTGTCGTGTTTTTAGCACGCGTTTTGGGCAGCTGTATAGGCAGCAGGTCACGGGGTTTCCTACCTTGAAGTTTCTGGCCAAAAACATGGACAATGACAAAGAAAATATGAAGAACAGTTCTACGATATCAGTGGATATAGATACATTACCTGCGTTATGTGATCATACGGAAAAAGTGCTCGAAAGCCTGAGATTACATAGATATGGGCGAGATCCTGGAGATCATGATCCTGAACAAGATGGAGACGGAGATGGAGATGTTTCAGTGAGTTCTTCTGTGTGGTCAGATATCTGAGGAAGGATCATTTCTAATCTTGGTCTGACTCTTCGTCTGATTCTGCTCCTGATTCTGCACCAGAGTCTTCCCCTGAATCGTCCCCTGAATCACCAACCTCATAGTTCTCATCCTCTTCATCATCAGAAGGAAATTCTTCAGCAGCCATATTTTCAGGAGGCGCAGCATTGTTTCCTGGTATGGGGTTACCCTGCTCATCACGCAAAACTTGTGGAGCCTGCTGAATTGCCGTCTGTAGTTCATTGGAGAACTCAGGTTTGGTGGATGCTTGCTTAGCTCTTCTTGCTTCGCTCATGCTCTGATTACTGAGACTGTTAGACACAACATATTTATTGATAGGATCATATTCCGTCTGGTCTATCATGGAAAACTCAAACTCTTGACCCTCAGGAGTCGGCGAAACCAGCTTGATAATTAGATTCAAAGTCAGTCTTGTGATTGATGAATATGATACAGATTCAATTTGGTTCAGCACATCAAACAGTAGCATAGGTTTTTTGAAACCAAAGAATATCCAGCCGTCAAGAAAATACAGATATCCCTCTTTGGAGCCTCTATGGCATGATATACACAAACCGTTGTAAGAATCAATCAGGGGCTTGAATTTGAAAGTGGAAACAACTGCATCTTTTAGAGATAATGTGGCCAATTTCTGGCTTGCGACTCCGAATAAATATTTATTGCTTGCAATATCCTGGACAGTGAATTGTAGTAATGGTTCTGTCAAATCTGTTGCATTTGGCTTGCCTGTGACCAGGAAATTCCATTGCGGCTTTGCTTTGTCAGGTAAGCTCAATAAGAACACGCTTACTATACAAGCACGATCATACACGTATTCTGGCAGAATTGTGCTTTGAGCAGGCAGATCTTCGATTTTCGTCGAGAAGGTCACTGCAATGCTCTCATTAGTGACAATCACTGTACCCTTTTTGCGGTCAGGAATTGTAATTGAGAGATCTTTGAAAATCGTGACGTCAGAGTCCAGAGTGATTTGTCTAGATACTAATGGGAATTCTAAGTCATCCACAGGGCCAAGTTTCCTTTTCTTAGAGTCTGGAGAAGCAGACTCTTTGGCTGAGAAATGCAGGATCAGTTCATTGAAAACAGGTCCAGAAGACGGCACATACTCTGAAGGTTAATTTCTGTTTTTGCGATTGTTTTATTTGTTTTTTTGATAGTTGAACAAATATACGCACCTATTATCTGCTCAATTCGCGCTCTTAGAGCTGCTGGTATCGCGTCCATTGTTTGTTGAAGGCACGTTGGTACTGGGAGTGAAAAATTCAGTTAGGCTAGTAAAGTGAGTGAGAGTGAGGTGAAAGAGGTAAAAGGCTAGGCTTTATGACAAGCACAAGGAAGATGGAGTTTTAGGAGTATTCTAAGGTTTATATGAGGTTGGATTTTGATTGGCTGGTATTAGACATATGGGAATATATCGCTAGTGAAGCGAGAATAGGACCTGAGATTGTGTGATGACTAAGCTTTTGTGGTTTTGTGAGTATTGATGACTAAGCTGAATCACCACACAAAAGCAGGCAAGTATGCTATACCAAAGTGCTATGCCAAAGTTTGCTATACGAAAGTGCGCTATGCCAAAGAATACTTTGTCAAAATCTAGTATACCAAAGTATACAAATGATGACAAGTCAAAGGAATAAACATTAAATTAAGGTCATGTTTAACTTGCACTAAAGAGAGAATACCGCATTACTATAAACAATTACATCCAAAAAGGCTCTAAAACTTCACTACTTTGTTAGGGAAAAACTCGTCAATCAACTCTAAGTAATAAGGCTTGAGTTGTTCAACAGTGCAAAGATCATCAGACTTGGAGTACAAATCATAAGGATTGAAAGCCTTGGCAGCATCCAACATTTTCTGATCATGTTCATTCATAAACTGTCGGTATGCACCTTCTCTATGCCAGGGGTAGAATGAGTGATATCTAATCATTGCTAAAGCTTCTTCAGGCAAAGTCGACTGATCCTTGACAACATGGTACAAGTACTCGTCATGACCCCAGGAAATCATAATGTTGTCGAGGCCACAGCCTTCTGTGTAGATTCCGAGTTCGGTGGAATAAATAGGGTGATTATAATCAGGATTGGCTTTGAATGTGTCAGGATAAATGTTTCGCTCGTCAAACTTGCAACCAACAGCAAAAGTATCACCAACAACATCCCATTGGCCTTGAGCACCATAAAAGTACAAAAGTTTACCAAGATCATGAATCAAACCAGTGAGTTGCATCCATCTGGGTTTTCCATCTCTCTTCATGGCTTCAGCAGTTTGTAAAGCATGCTCAATCTGACTCAAATCAGTGTCAGGATCAGACTCATCAATCAGAGTGTTGAGTCGTTCCAATGCTTCCCAAATAGTCATGGAATCTCTGGTTTGAGTTTTGAAAGCAACTCTAGCCTGTAAGTTGTAAGCAACGGTCTGCTTTTCATGTTGTTCCTTGTAAAAGTTCTTGACTCGTTCACAAGCATCTTCGTACTGTCGGAATTGAGTCTTATCTTTGGATTCATCAAACTTGGAATCACCTTTCCATTCTTCAGTTTCAGTATTACTTTCTGGGGATAAAGGCAGTTTCTGAACTGCACCTTTCATCTGGTTAACCAGCAACACTTGGTCGTCGATTTCATCCAATAATTTTCCGTTAGGCTTGGGTGTGGCAATAGCAGGAGACATGATGTAACAATATTAAAATAACAATCAAAACTGTGGCTGACAAAAAGCGACGTTCTAACAGGGCCTTATGGAGACTTTATAGTCGTAGAAACTCGTCGGTCTGTTTCCGCGAGTCGATTACCCCACCATTCAGAATAGATATTAGTGAAATATGATTGCCGGATGGGGTAATCACCCCACATTGGTCATAGATTCTGATAGGGAAAAGTGGGAACAAAAATGAAGAGAATAGAATCAAAAAGAAGGGATTTTATCAAACTAAAGTATTATCAATTGATAAAGAAAAGATTTTGTTGTTTTTGTTGCATTTTTTGCTGTTGTTCTTGTTCTTGGTTTTTCATGCTTCTGTTGTTTTTTCTTTTTTCTTCTTTATTTTTTCCTCGTGCCCCGCTTCCCAGCCAAATTGGCAACACGGAGTTTTTCCGATGAGCCACCTAAGCAACGGCCAATAACGGCGCAGTGATTTGCGAGGCCCGTTTGGGAAACCACGGAGAATGTATTTCCGTCAAAGCCCAGCCAGGTTAGGTTTGCTTACACATTTGTGCTATTATTGGCAGAAGACAAGGGCAGCTGTCAGGTGATGTCACAGTGACGGCCAGGTTTTGGTCGGGGAAGTAAAGATTACTGAGTGGCTGTTTTTGGAAAGGAACCCGTTTTGTGTTTTTGTGTTTTTTGTGTTTTTTGTGTTTTTTTGTTATGGTTCAAGGGTTGGCGGACCTATTTCCGCATTTGGACAACAGTTCTAGAACAATGGCTTGCTCTAATAAGACGAAAATCACGAAAACCTTGATTGTCATGATAACTAGTAGCCGAATAACCGAATAATCGATACTGGCAGCTGAACCTAGAAACCCTGAGTATCCCTGTCGACCCTGTCAACATCCTTGACCCAGGTCACGTGTTTTTGCATGACTCAGTGCTCTTACGCCATGCCTTTTCTCGAGCACTCCACTTTAAGCACTGACTCATGGCGATTCACAATATTAGAGTCATTGCACGTCGCTTATATATAAACATATCGGAAGCCCACAACAAGTAGATTTTGAAAATAATAATTAAAAATCAATAAGATCTACAAACTAAGAACTAAGAACTAAGAACTAATAATAGAAATAAAAACAACTGCAGTATTTAAAATGGCTTATGGCTTGTTCAGTTTGTACACCAAGCTCCCTGAGCGTGATGAATATGGAATGATTGTGTCTGAGGACGACGATATTGTCGAGATCAGCAAGAACATTTCCAGGGGATGGAGAAAGGCAGATTCAAGGCTGAATATACTATGTATTAAAGAGCGAAATCTTTTTTGCCAATTGGACTCTCTGTACGAAGTTGAGGTTCCTACTGCTGATTCTGGTGCTGACTGGTTTAGCACGGATAGCGTAACATCAGGTGATATTCATCGAATTGCATGTGAGGTGGAAAATAAGATTCTTCAAGTACAAACAGAAATTCGGTGGATTTTGAAAAATAAAATGTGGCTGATGAAACGTGTAGGAGAGTTAGGCTAAGGTTGCATTGACCCCTGAGTTTCTCCGAGATTAAATTTGAGGCTCAGGGGTGGGGCATCTCTAATCTTGACCAAATGAATTATACCCACTTGTTGGTCTTTTTTTTGACATTTTTGCATCAAACCCTATTTTTTATAAAGAACGGGATTTTCTCGGTTCTATTTTGCATATTCTACTGCATATTCCATTGCATATTCTCTATGTACATTTCATATTGTATTGAGCATCTCATTGCTGAGAACAGGTTTCTGGAAAGCTATAATGAGAGAGAGCTTTTGTGCAGTGAAGAACTACAAACTTTGCAGCGAAGAGGAGGGCAAAATGATTCTAGACACTTTTATTTATTGGATCAGCGGAGACTTTTGCAAAAGATCATATGGCATCAACAATTGCATATTGTTGAAGTGAAGAGACATTTAGAGCTTGAAAAGTGTGAGAATTATGATCACCACAAACATGTTACTCAGACACTTGATTCAGCTGATCAGATTTATCGTCAAAGATCTGATTATTATCATGGAAATGGCTATTCTAGTGGCTTCGAATCTCAATGGTATTCGCACAATGAATTTGAGGTTCGGAGAAACCTAGGTGTTGGGTCCTAAAGCGGTAACTCCGCAATACCAAAACGGGACTCTCATCCTCTATCCTCAAAGTGAAAAATTATGAGGATTCACCAGTGATCCATCACAACACATAGTCATCACATAGTCATCACATGATTCCAACTATTAAATCCTTTTGTGGATATCATTTGTGGACCTTAACTAATACACAATGCCTGATATGACCAGCATCGAAGTTAAGGAGATTTTAAACCTCAGACTACAATTGAAGAGTCTTGTGAAAGAAGAGGCAGAGTTATGTCATACTTTAGGTAACACATTTCTTAGCAAAATGACGGGATTTCAAATGAGTGAGTGTATATTATTAAAAATCTTGATGACCAGAGCTAACGGTAAACAATCTAGGTATATATAGAGAAAATTACACATTATTAGGAAATCTGAGACGAGAGGTGACTTGGAGAGAAGCCCGGATAAAATATTTGCTTGAAAAGATGGAACGAAACAGGAGAATTTAACTGTATAGTTGAGGAGTTTTTGTTTCAGCCATATGTTATGTAGAAATCTATATTGTGGCAGTTTGGAGTTGAGGATATATAAGGTTGTTCGTAGATATATATAGTCTCGTAATAAAGCAATAATCCTCAGATATTTGGTCCTGACAGAATGGACATCAAGCAGCGTCTTGAACAATGTTTTATGGAAGAGCGAGTTTTAGCGTTTCACCTGCTGTATTTTAAGCAAAGTGTTGGTATAAGTGAGTTGGAGTGGATAGTAAAGAAGCCATGCTATATTCGATTCTAACAGTAGTTTCCTCGGTGAAAGAGATCCAACGACAAGAGCAGAAATTGGCACAAAAGAAACGAGAAATTGAGAATCTTTTGGCAAAGTTTAAGTGTGGGTAATTTGTAATTTTTGTCTGTCATAAGTTTCTGTGGAAGATATGATTGTAATGTGAGATTCCTTATATATCGGGCATATAGCTTGTATATGAGAGCAAGCTGAAACAGACAAAAGTACAATATTATTATCATAGCATATTATATAGACAAAATGGAGTACTTTATATAATACAGTATTAAAATAGTATATATTAGCCAGTTTATATCTACGTAAAGCACAGCCGCAGCTCTTTCATTATCACAGCTTAGATGCGGATATAATGGTCCGCATTGGGACTGCGGCGCACCGGGGTTCGGTTCGGTTATCAGTACTTTTTCCTTTTGGCAAAAATCACTTATCGGACTCCTTGGCGTCCTACCAACAACAAAGGAAACCAACAAAGGCAACCAACAAGGCAACGAAGCTACGTAACGAATAAACAAAAGATGAAACTTTCGGAAATTGATTTGAGATTTGAGAAACTGGCTAAAGAGCAGCCTGTGATTGATACTCACAATGATTTTCCCATGCTGCTGCGAATGAGACTGAAGAACGAGATATACGACAAGACCAAGCTCCCACTGGAGCATGGACTTCAATCGATGACAGATATCCCGAAGCTGAGGAAAGGCCGAGTCGGTGCTCAATTCTGGAGTGTTTTTGTGGCCTGTCCGAATCCAGACGAGCTGTGTTCGGATTTCAATATCCCTAACCAAGCTGTCAGAGATACTTTAGAACAGATTGATGTGACCAAAAGGATGGTTGAATTTTATCCAGATGTATTTGAAATGGCATATACATATGATCAAGTCAAGTCATGCTTTGAACGTGGCAAAATTGCGTCTATGCTAGGTGTTGAAGGCCTTCATCAAGTTGACACATCTATGGCTGTAATTCGACAGTATTTCGACCTTGGAGTCCGATATATTACTCTGACGCACAATTGCAATAATCCGTTTGCAACTGCAGCAAGTAACGTGACTGCTGGTCAGGAAGATTATGGATTGACGGACTATGGAAGAGAGGCCATTAGAGAAATGAATAGGATCGGAATGATGGTAGATTTGAGTCATGTTTCACACAAAACTATGCATGATGTATTAGACTATACTAAAGCACCAGTGATTTTCAGTCATAGTTCTGCTTATTCTTTAACAAAAATTTTAAGAAATGTTCCAGATGATGTATTATTGAAAGTCAAAGAAAATGGTGGAGTTGTTCACGTAAATTTCTATGTGGCATTCATTCGACAGAAATCAGAAGGAAAAGTGACAATAGAAGATGCTGCAGACCATATTGCTCATATTGCAACAGTAGCAGGATGGGAACATGTGGGATTTGGCAGTGATTTCGATGGTATAGATGAAGCTCCTGTTGGTCTAGAAGATGTATCAAAGTATCCTGATCTCTGTAAGGTGTTGATGAAGCGTGGGGCAACTGATAAGCAGATAAAGGGCCTTATGGGAGGCAATTTGATGAGGGCATGGAAACAGATAGAAGCTGTGTCTGCTTCTCTTAGTAGTAAGTTACCAGAAGAGAAGGAATGGGCGGATAGAAACTGGAAGCACTGGACAGATGAGGTGTACGGTGCTCAGTTGCCTCGACTTACGTAATGTTATTGAAGGGGAGAGAGAGGAGGAGAGACGTGATGGTATTAAAGGGGAGAGATAGTATGATAGTGAGAAACGTATTCTAATAATAAGGAGAGATAAGATATCAAAAAGATAAGATATCAAAAAGATGAGATATCAAAAAGATGAGATAACAAGAATAAACAATATATATAATCAATTACCAATAAAATTGCTATTAGGTAGCGGTCTTAAATAATATATCCAATAAGTGGCAGTATAACAATGTAGTATCAAGTAATCATGCGAAGTCATGAGTAGTCATGAGTAGTCATGAGTAGTCATAAATAATCCCTGTATTTATCAGTCCTGATCATGTACAACGAGTCAGGCAGGCAGGCATGCACGCACACACATCACTTTCCCTCAAAAGAACCATGAGACGAGCGTCGATTACCAGCCAAATTGCCAAAATATTCTCGCTGAGCCATATAATGATTAGGTTGCTTCTGGCCTAGTTGCCAGGTTCCATTCCACCATTCACCAAAGGATGCTCTGCGTGGGGCTGGATTGATATTCTGAGTATTTTTAGAGTCGGGCATTTTAGAAAACAATTTATTTCAATGTTGTGTGACAAAAACCAGAATTATTGTGCAGCTTTTAGTCCTTTTATAGTCAGCTGATACTGAAAGTTGAGTCCTGTGATGTCACCTCTTATCGGACGTCTTTGGCTGAGGGCATTGCGGGGAAACGATCCCAAAGAGATCAAGGCAATGCAGGGCATGGGTAGGGTAGGGTCACGAGTCGCTAAAACAAGCCAATCATGTGGGTGTGTTAGTAAAGGAAAGGGAAATACAAGATGGAATTTGTCAGCAAATGGTTTGGAATAAACGAGTATGGCTTGGTTGTAATATTGTAGGTATATATATAAAATGATGTAGAGTGATGTTCTGAGTGTTGCGATGCCTTAACAGAGGAGATGAGTGTGGATATGAATGCTTCTATGATAGAGATAAGACAGAATGACACAGGGTTTAATATCTGCACCTAATACTCCAAAAAACAATCACGAATCTTTTGAGCCAAGTCAATTGCATACTGTCGATTTTAAATTGTCTTTTTATGCTTTGATCAGGAGTTGTATTATCATGGTGGCGTAGGAACGGCTGTGCGTCGGTACCCCCACGCAAAACCTATCAGATAAGATAACCACCATTAGTACTGTTAATTTATCACTAACCATAACTATAAATATACTTATAACAAAACCTATAACTATACCTATAACTATAACTACAACAAGAAAATCACCTTTATCCTTTTCCAAAACCCTCTACGTTTTCCAAGCTCTCCTTTTATTCCTCACCTCTCTCTCCAACCCATCCCTCTTTCTTAAGGGTCTCATTGAAATCATCATCGAGGGTCTGCAAGTGCATATCACCATTGTCCGGCAAAAAGAAATGCACAACAACCACACCTATGAAACACAGACATCCGCTAACAATAAAAGTGTATCTCTGGCCTGCATGGACCTGAATTGGCTTGAAAACTTGGGTACCAATGGCAGCTCCAGCCTTGCCTACAGCAGCACTAAAACCGTAGCATGTACCTCGAATAGATGTAGGGAAAGCTTCAGATGAAACCAAGGATTGTAAATTAGCCGGACCAAAATTAATAGTCGCGTTTAGAATACCGTAGAAAACAATAAACAAAGCAGGGATAGCTACAAGCTTATAGTAAGCAGCACCGACAATAATTGACATAATTCCATAAAAGACAAAACCAAAGATAATGATCTGTTTTCTAGTGAAAAACTTGCAGGCATAAGCACCTAAGAATGTACCAATTACGCCAAAAATCGACAAAAATAATTCCCATTCTGCAGTTTTTCTTATAGTGGCTTTAGGGATCACTGTAGCAATTACTGTAGCTGAGAAAATGTTATTAGGATAAAGCACAAAATCCATAATGAACCACATACCAGCAGAACCAAGTAATGGTCTCCAATAATTCTTTATAATTATTTTGTAAGGTACTCGCTTCTTTAATGCGTTTTGCTTGTACATCTTAGCATGCTGTAGCTTCCATCTGAAATAGAAAATAGCCAAAGGCAAAACAGCTCCTAAACCAAATGCTGTTCTCCAGACTCCATTAAGATGATCAGTACCCCAAATAGAAAGGAGAATAAGGAAACAAATTGTGGCCACAGGTACACCAAGTGCCACTTCCAAATTCGTGGACAAAATAAACGGAATAACTCGATCTTTACCAAGTGCTTCTTCTGCTGATTCGATAGCAGAACTGGCAGATGCTGGATATTCTCCTCCAACACCAACTCCACAAATACCTCGGGCAATCACCAACATCCACAACTTTCCTTGTATGGTAGTTCCACTGGCTCCAGCACACAATGCAGCACCAATGACAATCAAAGCCGTAGTCATAGCGAAACCTTGTCTTCGTCCGATTCGGTCTACAATGAGACCAAAGAACACTTGGCCAATGATATTACCAACAAGAGCTGCATTAGATACTCGCGTACTCCAAACTGATGTATAAGCAGGGTAAAGTTTTGGTAGAGCTACGTTGTTCATGGTCATGACACCTTGGTTATATCCGTCGGACATAAAAGCTACACCGCACGTGAACACACCCATAAGGGCTCTGAACTTAGATTGTTGTACTACAGGAGTTTCCTGGATATCATAGAATTCTTTTTCTACATTCTGGTCTGTGTCCTGGTCAGAAATGACTTCGACAGTAGTGCTACGCTTATCAATTGACATGATTTACTATTGGAGAAAGCAGATATAACTTACCAACAAATACCGTCGGAACTTTCCATATTTATAGCCCATAGTCTTAACCAATATCAATTAATACTAGAACAAAATTTTTCAGTTATATTCATTCATCTAAGAGACTCCCACTCACATATTCTCATATTCGCACGTGCCTGATTCCTTCGGAAAAATTTATTCCCCTTTAGGCAATTTTGGCCCGGATAACCTACTGATTTTTTGGGACAGCTGTCAATGTAACCCTTAAACGGGTAATTATTTTGTTGAATAGCGTGTTCTATAAGATATTTAGTTTTTCATGTGATTTAAAGAATAAATTTCATATAAACATAAGCCAATTATGTACCAGGTTAGCCCACATGCTCCTTCACGCACACTTGAAAAACCATGACGAAGCACTAGAAAACTTTTATATAAAATTTATGCCAAGAAGTTTTTTTTCTTTCTAACCACGCTTTCATATGGCATTCATTGGTTTTTTTCTAGCATTGATATGTCTGTGTTTACAGTTCTCGATCTCGTTTGCATTCAGCTTCAGTTCTAATCTTAATTTCGATCTTATCAGATCACCGAGACCCGCTTTGATAGAACCTGATCTCCGAGACGACGGAACTTGCCTAAAGCAGCCAGATGGTCTACAGCTACATTTCAACCATGCTGTAGCCAGTGGAGATCCTACAACTCATTCGTTTATTGCATGGACACGCATAAGTCCAGAAAATACAGATCAAAGCCATGAAGTGCACGTGATGCTCGAGGTTGCTCATGATCCCGAATTTAAGCTTATAGTGATGCGGGAATGGACTGTGACTTCTGCCGATATCGATTACACAGTGAAATTGGATGTACGATCGCAAAAGTTCGAGCCAGGCACACATTTGTACTATCGTTTTATTACTGAAAAAGCCAGTAGTAATGTCGGCAAAACAAAGCTACTTCCTGTGAAAAAAGAAGCATTGAAATTGGCTGTGTATTCCTGCTCAAACTATGCCGGCGGCTATTATCATGCTTACAAGAACCCTGTAATGAAACAATCTGTCGATTACGTAATTCATCTCGGTGATTATTTGTATGAGCACAAGAATGGTGTTTATACCAATGGTACATCACTAGGCAGGACACATCTGCCCGATAGATTGTTGTGGACCCTGCAGGATTATCGAGATCGGTATTCGCAATACAAACAGGACCCTGATCTACAGCTTTCTCATTCGAATCTGCCCTGGTTCCTGGTATGGGACGATCATGAGATCTCTGATAATTCATGGTTGCGCGGAAGTGTTGATTCCGTGGGGGTCGAGTTTGAAACCAGACGCTGCCATGCTCTACGTGCTTATATGGAATGGATGCCTATACGGCCGCCACCGGACTTTGATGTACAGCTAAATAGGAAGATATGGAGAGATGTGGATTTTGGAATTGCCGAGCTACTTTTGCTGGATACACGGCATTATTCCAGAGATGTGACTGATATATACTCGAACCGAGATTACATCGATACGATCAAGCACCGAGATGAACGAACCATTATGGGTTTTGACCAAGAGCAATGGCTAATGGATTCGTTAACAAGAAGTAAAAAGTGGAAGCTTGTTGGAAGCCAGTTGGTGATTCAGCCGCTTGATTTCACAGCTTTAGCTGGTGAGATCGGAGAACCGTTCAATACTTTTAATCTCGATGGTTTTGATGGATATCCGGGATCACGTGAACGGCTATTACAAGAAATCGAAGTTAATAACATTGATGACGTTGTTTTCCTGGCTGGTGATGTTCATGTGTCCACTGTTGGAGAAATCGGCCGAATAGTCGAGTTTGGCGGTACAGCCGTCAGTTCTCCTACAATATATCCTCAGCATTATACGTTAGAAGAGTGTCTTGCAATTTCGGAAAAGCTTGTGACAAGTAATCCACATATGCTATGGAATGAAGGATATTGGCGTGGATACATGGAGTTACATATTAATGAAGATGCATTGGTCACTACTTACTATGGAGTGGATGTGAAGAGTACTAACAGCAGCGAGAGTGTGCTGGCTAAGTTCCAAGTTGACAGGGGTAGTAATAAAATTGACACGGTGGATGTATTCTATGGTAGTCAGAAAAGCACTAACAGTTGATGTAATGTAAGCAGGTAGCCATGTTAGTAGTTAATTAACCTACTTACTTTAGAAATCAGTCAAGAAGTCAATTCACCAGCAATTCAATATTCACCTGCAAATTCTTCAATTAAAGTGTCAACCAGCTCATCAGCTAATACTCGGCAAGATAGCCTGTGATCTGCTTGCGCTGTTCGACATTATCAAAATGAAACGACTTGGCCATTTCGTCCAACTCTTCAAAAGAAAGGTCTTTAAAGTACTCAGCGTATTCATAAGCCAAATATTCAGAAAGCAGCACTTCTCTGGTGACTCTGTCAAAGTATTTGGTCAGTTTCCAAGGATACACGCTTTTATGGAATTTCTCAGGTACCCATTTGACCAGCTCATTTTTATAAGTATTGACAGTAGCTTCAACGTCTTCTGCCGCGTCTTTTCCCCAGTCATCGATTCCGAGCCGTTTCTTTTTGGCAAACCAAGGTTTCAGTACTTGGAACCACTTGGAGCTTGGAGATACATAGGTGATCCCTTGGTATCCAATGTCTTTATAAACCCAAATAGACCACGAGATAGCAGCTCCATCACCAGATGGATCACCCTTTTTGTAGATTTCCAGTTGATCTTTAAGTACATGATATCGACGAGCATTGGCTTTCTCAATATCCTTGTCTCCTCGAGCTTCAGATGAGTAAACGGGGCCAAATTCGCCGTTCCAAACCGGCGCCTGCACCTGCTTTACGTAATCGATCTTGGAAAAGTAATTATTGGCCAGCTTTTCCTGTTGATCGGGCGTGCCCTCATAACAATCTCCTGCAGGGAATCCAAACATTGTGTAATCATGGATTGCATAAACACTGTTAGGGAAACCATCATCCGGAAACCGGCTGAAATCACCAGCATATGTATTAGCATCCCAGAACAAGATGTGGTTAGAGTCCACCGCTCGGATAGCTTTTTCGATCCGTTGATAAAAGTCGATGAGCCGAGTATGTTGGCTATCGGCAGGTTCATTTAGCGGGTTATAACCAGCAACCCAAGTGTTGTCTTTGTAATATTCAGCAACAGTTTCCCATAGATGTACAGCGGCATCTTGAAAGTGGCCGAATTCCCAGAATAACGCCTTGTGGATGCCAGAATCCGAGTGCCAATCTTGATTCTGTCCTCCAGGAGCGGCATGAAGATCAAGCACTGTATATATGCCATATTTGGCACAGTTATTGATGACGTTGTCTAGCATTTTGAAGCCTTCCGGTTTGATTTTAGTCAAGTCAGAATCGTCTAAGAAATGTCGGTAATTGAACGGGACTCTCAAGCAATTCATTTTGATACTGCTTAGAAACTGGGCGTCTTTTTCAGTGAAAAAGTATTCGTAAAACTTGTCGAAAAAGAACTCGAACTTTTCCTTTCCCATTACCTCTTTCATGATTCGTTTGTGTTCAGTTTCATGACCAGGATAGCCTGTGATGAAGTTTTCCATGTTCAAATGACCGCCGGTAGCAGTACCTTTGAGCACAACGACGGTGCCGTTGGCGTCTACGATTTTCGTGCCTTTTGTACGTAAAAAGCCAGTATTTGTCATTTCCAAATGTAGCAAATTGTCGTTTAGCAGTAGCACGGTGTTTGTGTGGACTGCGATCAGTATTTATATTGATTTAGATCTCGGAGAAAGCTAAGAATTCCCCGCAGAAGCTGTATGCGGAGAATCAGAAAAAAGTAGAGAATAGACAAGAGAGAGAAAAAGAAATAAATTAAGAGAAAACAAGAAAACAAGAAAACGAGAAACAAAAGAATAATAATTCAAAGTTGGAGTAGTTTCTTGTCTGTTTCTGTTGCTTTGTTCTTTGTTCTTTTTTCTCTGCTCTGCTCTCTGCTCTCTGCTCTCTGCTCTCTGCTTCTCCGCTACCCCACCATACCCCACTGTCGCCCCTTATTTATCCGATCTCGGCTAGCGGGTGTTAAATGCCCCGCATTTGAAACTTCTAACTTTTGGCCCTTTTCTAAGCTTTGTTCTTTGTTTGAGAACTGAATTGCGGCAAAATTGAGCCGCTCAGCTTGAAAAGCTATTATTTATAGGCATCTGCCAAACAGTGGCTGTGCGGGTTTGGCCGACCAATTCCGCTAAGCCACAGCCAAGCACTCTTTCAGTCCAGCCGTACCATAGATCTGCATACTACATTTTACAATATCAATGAGCATTGAAGTCTTGGTGAACGGAATTATGAATCTGTGGTTGACTAGATGAGGATTGAATATTATTTTCAGTTATGGTGAATACTACATTCTATGGAAGTTGACTCTGGCCGTACTACAGCATATGCGGCCATGCGACTTAAACAATTTCAGCAGCTCGGGCCAATACACTATTGCAGAGTAGAATGAACAGGGGAAATAAAAAAAAGTATCATCATTAGTCAATTTAAAGTCTTTATGGAACAGAAAAAATCTAAGAAAACACAGTGTAGCACAAAGAATTATTAACTCGCGAGAATTTTAAGAAATTCCTTCCATATCAGCACAGTATGATAATAGTATGCTTGTATCATCATCATCACCATCATCACCATCATCATTGTATTTTACATTGTCGCTTATATCTCAATAATATTATTCTCTTGCTTTCCTAACAATACTTTCCTATCGGCTGATAAGCCCCTCTTATCTTTCCTAATCGGTCGACTTGCAGCGAGCAACATCGGTCAGCTTCGGAAACCACACCCGAGATCCGTTTTAACTTCTTACATTCAACTTTGAAGTATTATCATATTTTTTCTTGGTCTGCTCTAACCGATAAGAAATTTGAGTCTGCCGATGTAATAAGATATTCAATTGACTATGGGGAAAAAGCGTAGGTTTCATAGATATTGCTATATATATGTCTTGACAGCTTATTGATTAGCATATTTATTAGCTCATGATTGGCTTGTTAATAAGCACGTGATTAATAATTAGAATTTTCAGTCAAACTAACCTCAGGTGTACTCTGTTCTTATGGAGTCGATATTGATGCTGTTGCTGGCTGGCTTGGATCATATGGAGGAGAAGATTCCACAAATGATATTTCTCGAGGATTGTTTGCTGGACATGTCGGAGTAAGACGAATGTTGAAACTTTTCGATAAATATTCCATCAAAGCCACTTGGTTTATCCCTGGTCATTCTTTGGAGACATTCCCTGAAGAATGTGCAATGATTAGGGATTCTGGCCATGAAATTGGACTGCACGGCTATTCTCACGAGAATCCTACAGATATGACTGAACAACAACAACGAGATGTTCTTTCCAAAACATTCCAACTGCTTACGGAATTCTGTGGGAAACCTCCTACTGGTAATACGGCACCTTGGTGGGAAACCTCAAGAGAAAATGCTGATTTGTTGCTTGACTATGGCATTGAATATGATCATTCTATGAGCCATCACGACTGTCAAGCTTATTGGTTACGAACAGGTGATTCCTGGACCAAGATAGACTACAAACAAGAGGCCAGTTCTTGGATGAAGCCATTGGTAAGAGGAGAACAAATTGATCTTGTGGAAATCCCAGCAAACTGGTATCTCGATGACCTTCCTCCTATGATGTTTATCAAAGCCAGTGCTAACTCTCATGGCTGGGTTAATCCGCGAGATGTTGAAGACCTTTGGAGGGACCATTTCGACTATTTTTACAGAGAATATGACGAGTTTGTGTTCCCCATCACGTGTCACCCAGATGTATCCGGTCGACCTCACGTGGTATTGATGCATGAAAGACTGATTGAATATATCAACAGTCATGAAGGTATCCAATGGGTCACTATGGACGAAATCAACAAGGATTTCAGATCTAAACATCAGTTCCCTGAGGAAATGATTATGTAGGTTAACATAGCCTCTAGTAACTTGTCTACCCAGTTACAACAGAAACAATATCAACGCAATCAATAAAACAAAGACAAAAGGTAAAATAAACCATATATTTGTGTCAAATCATTACCTGTTTATCAGGAAACATTATGCTTTCAATGCTGTGATCCTGAATAAAAGAAAACGAGCTGTCCGATATGATGGAATTGAACCAATCGGTGTTAGCAAGGTTCTCCAAATGTTCATCCACCAAATTCAACTCTCCATTAGGCACCTGCTGCTGCTGCCCAGTACCTTGCGCAGAAATTGTCTGAGGTGCCATATATGGTAACTGCTCGACTATCTTGGGAATATAAGCATAGTTTTGCTGCTCTTTCAAACTGATCCATTCCTTGTATTTTGGTGAATTTACCACAGCATCTTTCAAAGACAAAATCAGATTGGTACTCTCTTCCGTAGGCGGACAGTACTTGGTGGTGAACTTTAGTAGTTCGAGACCATTCTCGAGATACGCCAGAGCTTGGTCTGACGGTTCCATGAGCATCATGGCCAAAATGACAATGCAGGCTGAATGAGCAGCCGTATAATCCATGTATGAAAACACGGATGTCCGTTTTGATTTCTGCATTTTAACTAGGACCGTGATAGTTTTGATCGCTGAATCATAGCAGCTATTGACTAGGCTGGATATTAACTCTGCCACGGGAGGTTCAAAATTCGTGTCTCTCAGTTGCAACAACAGAAACGGACGCCCTAGAGCAATTCTGGCTAGGAGGTATTGGAAATTGATGTGTGCAATACCACGGTAACCGCGCTCGGTGCCTGTCAAAGAATCCACATCAAGATCTTTCGGTAGCGACCTATGCCATTCATCAAGTTCCTGCTCTAAGCTCAGGATTGTCTGTTGTGTAAGCGTGCTCTTGTTCTGCAGTACCGACTTCCAGGTACCGTAAATTTTAAATGTCAGTAAGGATATAGTTGTAGCAAGTCTAATTGAAGAGAAATGCGACATTAGTTCCGAATTGTCTAGCTCAGGGTCATACTCAGGAAGACCTATAACGATAGACTCCAGAGGAAGCGTTTCTGGGCGGCCCAAACCTATGGCAACTTTTCTTTCGATACAATACAGACTCCAGAAAAGTCGTTTGTTTTCTTCGGAAGCACTCTGATGAATTCCTAAGCTTACAGCAGCTCTCATTGCTTCTCCAAACACTAAGTAAGACGTTTCAGTCTGCTGAGCCGATAATAGGTACATTCCCATCATTAAGAAGCATTGAATAGTTTCGATAGATGGGTCAAATATCAGCACAGAAGAAAGGACTTTTGCGCCACTGTAATAAGTGATTCCAGGGTGACATGTTTGTTTAGGGCTTTCAAATTTCTGGGTTAGAACTGTCTCGAACAATGAACCTATTGCGAGGCTCATCAGCAACAAACATATCAAGGTGGCATCACCAACTTGAACCTGGCGATTACGTGCATACAGTTCATCAACCTGTTTAAGAAAAGTCTTCACCTCGAAATAAAAGTAGCTGTTTGTTCCAGCGACGGTGAGGAAGCTGTTTAATAAATAGTTGCAAGTGTCTTTAGGAGGAAGTCTCCTAACGGCCAATTTTAACAGATCAAAAGTTTCTTCTAATCCATTAAAACGTTTGCGCATGCTTTGTGGTGATAAATGGTCACTTATAGGTGAAGTTGTAGCTGAAGAGATCAGTTCATGGACATGAGCCACAAAGCTGCTTGTCGAGCCTGTACCATCAAACAAAGTGCTTGGAGGAACAGGCAACGCTTTATTCTGACTAGACTCCATAGAATCTTTCAGCGAGCGGCATTTCGCCTCCAAACTATCTTTATCAAGTTTCAAGTTTGGCATCATCAACCTTAGCAGCTCTTCCATCTGTTCGATCCTTAGGCTCTCATCAGCATTCACAGAAACCCGTTGAACCTTTGGTACTATACACTCGACACCTTTTTTGATGCATCTATCACATGGATGATTCCCAGTACATTTCTGCTTATGGCGCTTACATTCAAGACATCTGTAAAAGTTAATATAAATTGGCGGACTTGACCGGCGTTTACTCCTAGACAACTAGCCGAACCGAGAATAAATCGTTCTTAAACAAACTTACGCGACAGCAGTTCTCATTCTCAGAGCATCTGGTACTCTTGAAAGCCGTTTCTTGTGAACTGGGTGGTTTTTGTTGGAAGAGTCCTCATCCTGCTCTTGTTTCATTTGTTGTTCCATGCTATATCATGTTCCGATGAGAATAAAATGCTTGGTGATGGTCGTCAAGGCGACCCAAGAGAAGAACAAGGTACCGTGTTACCCTACTGCGTGACCCGGGTCAGCTCTTTGCGGGTATTCTGAATGAAGGAGATCACAGGAGTCGCGGCGAAAAACCGGAAAGCTTAAAAGTGAAAAAAGTCAGATAAGTCATTTAGAAGACTCAAAGGGGTTTGAATTTGAAAACAATGTGTAAGGTAAGATGAAGAGAAAAATGACGTGGAAAATCGGAGAAAACCCAGGAGAAACTCAGGAGAAGTAGGTGAGTGAGATCCGAGGTAAAATACTAATCAATATGAAGAATTGCATCATTGACTAAAACATTGGAGAACCTGCTTGAGAAACCGCCTTAGCGCCCGCCTTAGAAACCCATAAGACCCATAATCAACGTCTCCATTTAGAATCGTTGGAACTTGCTCATCACGAAATATGAATCTATGAAATGAATCTGGCCCAGTTCAACGGGTAAAAGCCAAGTTTCCGATAGCTGCGAATCTTGGAAGCTATGAGCCGCACGAGTATTTGTCACACAAATTTCTTTTTATGGATATTCAAACGAATATGGACAGAGAGAAAAAGGAAAAAGAAATAATAAAAAATCATGAACAAGATAGTTACAAATACACAAATTTGTATAAATACAAAACAGATATCAGTTGACTGGTCAAAAAACTTTAAACAATATTATTATCTTGGAAAATTTTGTCATGTCGTCATTTGAAGGTAAAATTGTTATCGTCACCGGAGGGACTCGAGGTATTGGCCGAGAAATCGTACTAGAATTCGTGAAGCATGGAGCTAAAGTAGCTTTCACTTATAGCTCATCAGCTTCAAAAGTTTTGGCAGGGGAATTGACTAAACAAATCGATGATTTAGGCTATAAAAACCATGCAATTGGTTTTGAACAAGATATTAAGGTTGCTGCTAATGCTCCTAAATTAGTGCAGGAAGTTCTAAGGAATTTTGGCTCGGAGAGTATTGACATTCTCGTCAACAATGCAGGTATTGGAGGGCTTTATCCTTTGGAGGATCTGACTGAGGATAATTATGACTTTATTTTCTCTACCAATGTCAAGGGTGTGGTATTTTTAACCCAGGCTGTTTTGCCATTTTTCCCTAAACAAGGTGGAGGTCGAATTATCAATATATCGTCTATTGCAGCCAGGATCCCTTATGCAGGTGCATCTATTTATTCTGCTAGTAAAGGTGCACTTGAATCTCTTACTAAAACCTGGGCTGTAGAGCTTGGTAGAAAGTATGGTATCACTGTGAATGCTGTAAGTCCAGGACCCGTAGATACTGGAGTTAAAGGTATATCAGATCGTTCCAAGCCTCCTAAAGAAGCTGCGGCTGAAAGACATGGTTATACAAATGATATTTCTCCTATTGTTTTGTTTTTAGCTAGTGAAGAAGCTCGATGGATCACTGGTGACACAATCTCTGCTAATGGAGGTTTGTTATTTGTGTAAATGGTGCATGAATAAATCATATATTCTATCTTAAGAGATTTAGTTGATAATTATTGATAATTAGAATATATTGGAATTAGTTTATATATTTTTAATTTGCCTGTTATGGTTATATAGAGGTATTTGATTGGTGATGATCTGATCACTCTAATGGTACCAACTGATAAGCAATCACTTCAATTCTTTATCGTTAAAAATAATAAAATATAAGCATCCAAATTAATTTAAGATCACTGATAAATATTCATCAATAATTTTCTTACACGTTTTATACGTTTTATAGATTTATTTTAACTGGATAACATAACAATACTCATTTAATACAGTATATTTCCCTGAAAGTCTGTACCCCTATTACGAGTACTCTTACTATCAGCAAACATATATGGAGTTCTCAGTATTTTCTGGAAAAGACGACCTTTGAAATTTCCTTCCACAGGCTTTTCATCTTTCAAGGTAGCAGCTACGTCTTCAATTGATTGCCAGACGTTCAGAATATTCTCACCAGCAAGCTTTTTAAGATTTTCATCGGAGACTCCTCGTTCCATTAACTTGAAGAATAGATTAGGATATTTGCCGACATCGTCCAGTCCTGGTGGGGTTACTGGAGTACCATCGAAATCACCACCAATACCAACATGATCCCATCCTGCGAGCTCAGCCATGTACAAGATATGATCAACAACATCGTCAAGAGTTGCTGTTGCTGGATCACCTTCTACTAAGAAACGATTGATAAAAGTCACCATGACTATACCTCCAGTTTTGCGGATCATTCGCAGTACATCATCAGGCGTATTTCTCCAGTGATTTGCTACACCAACTGCAAGAGTATGTGAAAATATCACCGGAGCTACAGATACTGCCAATGCATCTCTCATTGTCTGTGGTGATGTATGACTGAGATCTACCATCATTCCAAGTCTATTCATCTCTTTTATGACTTTTTCGCCGAATTCTGTTAATCCATCATCACGGCCAATGAGAGAGGAATTGTATGCCGACGTTGCAAATGCATTATCACAATTATGAGTAACAGTGATATAACGCACACCGAGATCATAATATAGCCGTATAGATGCCAGAGTATTACCTGCCATGTGTAGACCTTCCATTCCAATCATACTAGCAACTTTGCCCTTAGCATAGGCTTTCCTTGCACATGAAGGAGTATCACAGAATTCAAAAATATCCGGGAAGAGATCAATAAATCGGTGAGCTACATCTATGGTTTCCAAAGCATCTCTCACAATATTGGTCTCATCATTCAGGCCAAGGTGCTGTTCGTCACATGGACAATAAACACTCCAGAACTGTCCACCAAGATGGCCATCTCTGATTTTCTGTAAATCTGTATCACTTAAAAGACCTTCACGAAACGTAAAACGATCAGTATAGATCACGTTTTGCATTTCTACTCTCAATAACCACGGCAGATCATTATGACCATCAATTAGTGGGGTATTTGACAAAACTCTCTCCAATCTCGTAGTATAATCAGTAGGATCAATGAAGTAATCAGGAAGCAGTTGAGTGCCAAGTCCTATTAATGATAAAATCCCTATCAATACAGTTGATACAGTCCAAGCTTTGTTGGTTTGCCCATTACTGACATGGACAAGTTCTCTAGATTCTGACAATGGTTCAGTAGATGATCCCGAGCCGGAATCTACATTAGTCTTTACATCCCGGCCCTCTTTGTTTAACTTCCGTACAGCAGGTTCTGTATCGGTGGGTTTCGAAGCAGGCATTATTATATGATCACTTCAAAAAGTCAAGATCAGTTAAGCAATTAGACTATGAAAAAAAAAATATACTCAGATCAGGCAGATTTCACAAACAAAATAGTCTCAAATATTTTTTTTTGATTTTTTTGATATCTTTCTTCCTTGCACAATTAATGTCTTGTATATCGTCATTTCGTCGGTTTATATGGTCGGATTGCGTTGGTGACAAATATTCCCAAAAAGGAATTTTTTTTCAAGGCACTTAGATAAGTACGGCAAAAAATCTTCGGCACGTGACTTGTTATGTGGGTAAGATTTCCCGATTAGGTAATTCTGACGGAAGATGAGATAGAATCTGAAAAATGCTCCCCGGAATTATCACTACCTCTGCCGATGACAAATGTCCGAAAAGGGAAATTTGTCAAAAAGTCTTGGATAAACTTCCGCAAAGCTTTCTCTTGATAAGTGATATTTGTCACAGCAAAATATTTGATCTATCAAGTATATAAAGACACTACTTGGAGACATCTAATCCTATAATAAAACAAAAACTGGCGATCTTATCATGACGGAAAAATCAGTAGAAGAAGTCGTTCTAGAAGCTCCAACTGCATCTTTAACCGATACCTCTTCTAATAATGAAATAAAAGAAGTTGATGAGAAGTATGCTGATGTAACTCTAAGGTTTTATCTTGAAAACGTTAATAACGTGGGACCTTTGACTCCACAAAAGGAGAAGAAACTACTATGGAAACTATATGGTTATGTTTTGTTTTATGCTACTTTTGTATCGTTGACTTTATACATTGATAAAGCATCGTTATCATATGCTTCGATCTTAGGTATCTTTACTGATACTGGTATTAACAAGACACAATACAATAACTTGAATACTATTTTTAGTTGTGGTTACTTGGCAGCCTTATATCCTGGTCATTATCTAATGCAGAGACTGCCTCTTGGTAAGTTCTCTTCCACTGTTATTCTCCTTTGGTCTGTGATCTTGTTCCTACACTGTACTGCAAGAAATTATGGTGATTTGATCGCTCTTCGTTTCTTCCTTGGATTTGTTGAAGCTTGTATTGTCCCCGGCTTGGAAATGACCTTATCTTCTTTCTTCACTCGAGAAGAGAATGCTAGATTACAGCCAATCTTCTGGATCTCGTGTCAGGCTCAGAACTTGCCTGCAGGTTTCATCGCATATGGTGCTCTATATTCTAAGTCTCTTGCTCCTTGGAAAGTTCTTATGATTATTTTGGGTGGAGCCACTTTTGTCTTGTCAATTTACTCATTTTTCTTTTATCCTGATAGTCCAGCTTCGGCCAGATTCTTGTCAATTGAAGAACGAGTCCATACAATTCAAAGAGTGCAGCAGTCTACTGGTAGTTCTTTGCAACAAAGAGTATACAAGAAATCACAAGCTTTGGAAGCAGTCAAGGATCCCATTTCTTGGCTCTTCGGATTGCAAGCATTCACATTGATGTATGGTAACAACTTGAGTTATCAGCAGAACTTGATCTATGTTAGTCTTGGTGTGTCTACACTTGGTTCCACTTTAGTATCTGCTGCTGGCGGTGGATTTGCTATTGGTATTTGTATTTTTGCAATGTTCCATCTCAAGTGGGCCAAAGGACAAATTGCTTATACTGCTTGCTTGTATTTCATCCCTGCTATTGCTGGAGGTATAGCTATGATAACCGTCCCATGGGACAACGAGATTGGTTTGTTAGCCTCGTTGATGTTTGCTGTCCATTTCTACGGAATTTCATATATTCTTGGACTTGCGTGGACCATCTCATCTTGTAGTGGTTACACGAAACGAATGACTCGTATGGTTATCTATATGGTATGCTATGCTATCGCTAGTATCGTTGCTCCTCAGATTTGGGTTGCAGAATACTCTCCTAGATATGTTCCTACTTGGATATCTATCATCGTTGTTTCATGGGTTGTCACCCCTAGTATTCTCTTGATTATTCGGTTCATTCTTGCCAGAAGAAACAAAGAGAGATTGCAATATATTGCAGATAATGAAGAAGCAGCAACCAAGGGTCTCGTAAGAGAATTTGATGATTCTGGAAATGTTGAGGCACATGCTAAGGTAGATAAGGCTATGTTGGATCTTACTGATCTCGAAAACAAGGCTTTTATTTATCCTCTGTAGGTAGACGAACATATTTTTTGGTAACTAATTAAATAATTTGATATTTTGGTAACGTAATTTTTTATTAAAGCTATTGATCTATAGTTATTGGTAAGGCCTTTCAATTAAAGCTATTGATCTATTGATCTAGTTAGATACACTTTTTAAGCTACTTGTATAGCATCCAAAATATTATTCAGAATCTCATCTCTTCGAGGTAATTAATTTCCTGATTTTCCCTATTAGGAAAATCAAGCTTTCGTCGAGTAACTTATTGTCTTTTACTATTTAGTACCTACTTGTACCTACTACTACAACTACATCAAGCTTACTGAGCTTCGTCAAAATAAGACTCAAAATCTGCCTTTTCTCTAGGAACAAGCACAACATTGTAATCAACCGGCTGTGCAGCAGTGCCTGTAATAGTTTTAAGTCCATCAATAAGATCAAGACTGATTGGCTCACCAGTTACTTCATTCACAGGTGGAAGAATTTTGAAACCCCATACAAGTCGAAGTACGGCCATATATAGCATTCGGTTAGCTAGATTGGCAGCAGGACACATTCTTTGACCTACACCAAATGAGAAATGACCCAAACCCACACCTTTAGTATTGTCATCCGACTTGTCTAGCCATCGGTTTATGTCAAACTTCCAAGGATCCTTATAAACTTCAGGATCATGATTACAAGCCCATTGATTTACAAATACCGGAACACCAGCAGGGATTTCAATGCCATTGTATGTACTTTTGGAGTACGTTGCTCTAGGCAAAGCTAATCGCAATACAGTGTAGTATCTTGCAACCTCGTTGATAAAGGCTTTGATATACTCAATAGAGTAGTCTCCAGAGTCTATAGAAGCACCTGACTTATTAAGTTTCACAATCTGTCTATAAGCCTCTTCCTGAATTTCAGGATGTTGACCGAGGTGAGCCACAGCCCATAAAAGAGTAGGAGTAGAACTATCGGCACCAGCTATCATTGAAATTCCAATACTGTATCTTTCTGTAGCGTCAAGAACAGATTCAGGATCCTTTATGATATTACCTTGAATACAAGGCTTATCTGTTCCTTCTTCTACCCTTTTGAAAAGAGCTGCCAACAAAGCGTCATTGTACTTTCTTCGTCTCTGGCCAATATCTCGACCCTCGGTCGTTTCTTTATTCCATTTCCAAAGCCTCAACAATGGAAGATAGTTTTGTAAATTACCATTGGTCTTTCTGAAGTAGGAAATTCGTTTTTCAACATAGTTGATTTCTTTAAACAGTTCTGAATCAGATTCAGAGATACGATCACCATAATTGACGGTCATAGTCATGTTCAGGGAGAGGTGGTATATAAAGTCTGTGATATTTGTGGGCTTTCCAGAAAGAGCATATAACTCTTTTATAAAGTCTCTTACCTCGACATCAAGCCAGGATACATATGATTCGACTTTAGGTTTGTTCAAAGCAGTCGCAGATGCTTTTCTTCTTCTTTTGCAACTGTCATCCCATGGACTAGTACCAATACTGTACCCCGAAGAACCGCTAACAATTTTATGAAAGGTATAAAAAATTGGTCGCGAGATATATGCATGTCCCTGGTTTTGGAGAAGTTCTTTAGCCGCACTGGCAGAGTTGATAATAATAATTGGCACATTACCTAGCTGGACCTGATAAACATCGCCATACTGTTCAACCCACTTCCTGAAAATCTCCGGCGTATGTTTATTATGAGTTTGGTATAAGTTACCAATAAGCGGAGGACCTAGAGGTCCCGGAAGTTTGCGAACCCGCGCATTATAACGAACAAGTTCGTTGATGATAAGATAGCCGAAGAATGCTACTAATATAGAAATAGGAATAAACTTGACAACATCCAAAAAGGATATGCTTTCGAAAGGCAAATACTTGATCTGAGAATATAAGCTCATTGCTAGTACTTGATTCACATTCTATTCTGAATGTCCAACACCGGTGATTATATATCAGTTCATAAGTATTGGATGATGTATTCTTCGTATATATTTCAAATATCCCAATCCGGAAATGTGACAAATCGTCAAATTAGGAAGTTTCCCGTGCTGATCATGGAAATCTTCTGGCAGCAAGATTCCGGCGAACCTTACCAAGCAACAAAAAGAATTTCTTCAATTTCGGAATCAGAAGCGGAAGGGATTGGCTGCAGAGAGTAGTAGTATGTTATCTGAAATTCTTATCAGCAAGTTCTTATCTTGCGGGACATTTTGATTATCAGAACAAAGAGAATATCCTGATAATATTTTATTTTGAGAAGAGAAGTGAAGTGAAGAGAGGACAAGAAAATCAGAATATTCTTTAAAACCAGATATCGGAGCAGTTCTATTTTTATTCTGCCTTCAAATGCCAGATTTGGACCCTGCGCTTAGTTTTCTTTTATTTTTGAATTTTTTTTTTGGGCTGATGACGCCACAGCCATTCGTTCTGTCGTGATTATGATTGTTGCCGACCCCACTGCAAAGCAATAATATTACTCTTTTCACCACACCAACATCATCGTTTAATTTATTTGTGAAAAAAAAGTATGAAGACTTTTAATTTTATTGACAGCAATCCTCAGAATATAGGTCAGGATCAGGGCCAGCCTAAGCGGCCTGGTCCTAGACCAAAGACTGAGCCTGCTGCGTCCAGAAGACAGGAACTGAACCGTCAGGCTCAGCGGTTACATCGAAGCAGGCAGATAGCATATATCAAGCAGTTGGAGACAGAGGTACAAGAGCTTCGAAAAGGTTGCTTGTCTCTTGTTGAGGAACGAGATCGTTACAAGTATATGTATGAAGATGTCAACAAACGTTGGACAAGCGAGAATCTCGGTGACTACATGTTCGAGCATCATCACTTGGCAACTCCACCATCGGGAGCCCAGGTCAGCGATCCTTCTGGAGATGTCATAGTAAGTCCAGTGTCACTTTATTCCGACATTATCAGCGATGAAAGCAACTTGCCGAGTCCTAACAAGTCCGTAGACTCTAGTGCTGACTTCGAATTCGAGCTGGATATGGCTCTTCACAAAAATGTTGTATCATATGGTGATGTCGATACATCCTCGGAGGCATCTTCCGAGACATCTGCTGAGACCGACATTGATCTCGGTATTGATTTCGTGCTCGCTATGGAGCGTCAGTGTATGGATCATCTTCATCCCCTGAATCCGGATGGCACAAACCCGTTCCGCCCAAAAGACGCCATTGATGGTCATGCTATGATGATATCGTGGAATCGACATAACCAGCATTTTATTCATGTGCCTCCAGAGCTAGCCCTGATGGCATCGACCTGCTCTAAAACGCGGCAGAAAGTGCTGGGAAATGAGTTTAGTTTAAAACAACAGGATCAGTTAAAATCTCTGAGGGCTCTGCTTAACCTGTCTTCTAAGTTATCAGTTGAAGAGTCAGAAATGACTCCTGTTTCAGCATGGTTCTTTATGAGCAAACATCCTCGATTCAAGTACTTGGATCATCAGAAGCTGAAACACTACTTAGCTGATCACACAAAATGCCTGGGCTTCGGTGCCGTCATCAGTCGGAGTGTCGTTGAAGATATTCTCGCTAGTGGAATATAGACTCTGGAATTGTGGTGGGTTTTTTCTTATGTAAGTAGTATCCTCGATATATTTTATTTAAAAAACTGGATAGGCGACATGAAAGCGTATTGATTTTAACATTTAACCCACATTATCTAAAGTTAGTTTTGAATTATAGGGTATATTTATGGTATTTGCAAGTTCAGAATGTTTTTGCTTGTGGATGCAGATTCGTGGTATGTGTTTTACTATTATGTTTTTCCATGCGATGGGGACACAGTGACATGCCTAGCAGCAGTCATATTGAAATCAGATGAAAGTCTAAAGTAAAGTTCTCCTATTCGTGAATGCTATTGATATCAGCTGGCTTTTCTATAGCTGGCATTATAGGTCTCAACATCAAGGAGCCCACTTTGGCAGAAAAGGCACCAGGTATTAGAATGAGTAATGCAGAGCATCTCGGAGAATTGATATAGAAATTTTGACTGTTTTCTCGATTTTCTGAAGAAATAGATAAAATGATAAAAGGAGTAGAAAGTGTAGTGCCAGATTCTTGTTATATATACTTCAGTTTTGACACTCGCTTCATAGAGTATCCAAAAATTGCCTGATTGGGAGATATGTACGAAGATCATTTTGAGGTACCCGTGCCGCTTGGTTTTTAAGGACCAAAGCAACACAGAGGACATGTTGTTTTCAGATATGAAGCAATATATGAGTGTATTAAGGACGGATCAAGATTAATGCAGCTATACAAGCAGCTTTTAACAAAAAAATCTTTTTTTTTCTATTTTTTGCATATTTTCACGCCATTTTGTAGAGCGTAACCTTTGTCCGAGCTTATTTGATTTAGCGTTTTGCCGTCGGGCCCAAAAGGGGGCCCCGAGGCGGTCCGGTAGATCTTGGCTCGTTGTGGAAACCCACGAACGGTTTCGTCGTTACTCGGTTATCTTCTAGAAACTAGAGGGTGAGTGATTGGAGGTCATTGCTTAGGCAGTTTCAACTTTCTACTATTTCAAGCTCTTCTGTTGCGTCAAGTAACTTCCGAATATTGACTGTCACATCGAAACATTAAATGAAAAAAAAGCGTGCATCTATTATAAAGACCCTTACATTATGAACATATGCATTGGTTTTTAGTGACTAAATCGTAATTGAATTTGTATCACTCTGGTCAGATCCAGCTAATATTGAGGAAAGGAGTCAAATAGCCTTTTGCTCGAATGGTGATGTTTAAAGATAGCTAGCTGGATTCCCATAAGTTTGGATACTAGTAGCATGTTGTATAATATTTGTTCTTGATATATATATATATAAATTTATTCTTAAGATTAGGAAGGGAAAAATAAGGAAAATAAGCTGCTTTCACTTTTATTTGTTGAACCAATATTCTGGTACACCTACAAGGACGAGCTTTAAGCATAGGACGTTACCAAGGATGTCTGTACAGAGCTATGGGGTCCTTTGCCAGTAGGGTGAGAGTGCGAAGCAAATCCGGAAGGCAATCCAGTGCCAGTATGGTCAAAAGGAGGCGCTCCACTGAAATCAAAAGTGCCAGTGGGGTGAGAGAACGCACTTCCAGTGTGAGATCCCCACTCATGAGGCCCCCCTGGTCCTCCTGGTCCTCCTGGTCCTTCAGGACCTCCATTTCCAGGGAATACGCCGCTGCTAAAGTCGCCAAAATCAAAACTTCCGGTTGGCTTGATCAGATCACTGGGATCAAAGATACCGGAGAACCCAGGAGGTGTTCCAGTAGGATCAAAAGAGCCACCAAATCCAGGAGGAGTTCCAGTAGGATTAAAAGAACCACCAAATCCAGGAGGTCCTCCACTGGGATGGAAACTGGGCCAGGCAGATTGAGGAAGGGTACCTGTATGAGTTCCCCGTCCTTGATGCCCTCCTGGTCCTTGATGGCTACCGCTCTGGGCTCGTTCGACAATGTTATTTGCCTCGACAGGTACGGCCTTTGAAAGAGATGCAAAAGCAATTGCGGAGCTAATTACCATAGTAGAAAATTTCATTGTTGGTTTGTTTTTGGAGTAGGTAGAATAAGATAAATTCGATTGAAGATAGACTAGGAACAGACAAATTTATCTGGACAATTTGATCTAATAATTTCAAATCTCAGGAATAATATCTGTCTTTTATACAATTTTCTGGCAGAACTGGTATTCATTCGATGAGATAAACCAGAGACAATATTGTGCGTGTTTTAGGTAAAAATGCGCACAGATCTATGCAAGGTACCAGGGCAAGGTACAGCAAGGCGGCATGGGATCAGGGTTCTATTTTTTCTGGTAAATAAGGTGAGAAGACAATTATTTTGGAAACATATCAAAATTAGTATACCGGATATTGGAGCAAGGTTCTGTATTTACCACAGATAATATAGTGGTATTTTTGTTCCGTATGGTTCAGCAGCCACCTTAGGATACCATGTCGGTCATTCTCATATAGACTGTATCTCGTCGTTGTAAATTTGTTGTTTTAGTCTCGGGGAGCCAGCGGACTAACAGCAACGGAAAACCTGGAATGTTTGACGAATTGAACCATCGTATATTGCTAATTCTATTAAAATATGATATTAATGACAAAGGTTGTTTGAATCAGTTTCACGAACGCTATTGGTTTGTAGCTATTTGTGTTCATTGATCGAATTTTAGGAGCTAGACTAATTACTGTAATATTAGAGGTGTACGTAACACCCCAAATTAAGCTCTATATAACAGATGGGTACGTGGAACATTACGTGTACTATTACGTGACTATCCCCGTGATATAACTTTGTCAGCGCTTTTCCTGAAAGCTTATTTTTTAGGTTTGACAGACAGCTGTCATCTTTGTGTGGTCAGACTCCCTGAACATCTACAGATTCACGATTTATGCTTATAAATTAACTTAAACCTACAGCATCTGTTTTAAGAGCCTTGCAGGATAAAACTCCAAAAATTTACGAATTTGTTTCTAATCCAGGTATATCGATGGCATGAGAACTGGAACTAATCAATGAGGGTTTTCGAGCCATTTTATGTGATGAAGGGAAGAAGCATATCCGTATCTAGAAATACAATATCTTGATTGTAAGCAAAGGAATCATTATAGTTGGTTTATTGTGTTTGGCTTATGTAACATTGTGTGGTATAAAGACAACTAAAAGTAACTAGTAAAAGGAAACCATTTTTCGCGGTATCTCATCATGGAGAACGGATATAGGAAGCAAGATATATAATAGTATCAGTATTATGACAGCAACAGCATAACTATATGCGTGAAAGTGTGACATTTGGAAGTCTGGGTTTATATAGATCTAGGTATGTGAAGGTGGTGAAAATGGCGTTTACGTAGTATAACTGTTAAATAGGTCGCATAGAAGAGAGCGAGATTACCCAGAAGCTGATCTTCCCAAGTAGGAAAAATGCAATAATGATCTGGAATTACCCGGAAACAATTATCCCAACATGGAAATAAATGAGAGCACTAATAACCACAAGGGGAAATGGATAAGAATTAATTGCCTAAATAGGTAGTAGGTGAAAATCAATTGTCCGAAATGGGTGAGCTGCGTCATCAAAAAGCGGTAAAGGCGAGTCGTCAAAGCGTAAATGCCTCAAAAAGAAGTGCGCCTTAATAAAAAGAAAAGTTCGCCACCGTTGGACGGAATATAAAAGAAAGGGAAAGGTAGTGGTTAGGTGGGGAGTGGCGGAGTTATGGAGGAGCGAGCTGAGGCGAGTGACCTAGTTAAGTATGTGAGGTAAGAAAGAAGCGAGCGGGCTAGCGAGCTAGATATAATCTGGCTGAGGTAGACTGGAAGCGAAGGCAGCAGGTGACCGAAGGGAACCGATGACCTGAGCTGGAAGTCATTTTTTATTGTGAGTAAGTTGGAGAGACATGAGGGATTTACTGCTATGCTAAAGTGGGTGGACCAAACAAGATCGGAAGAGCACAC
>JAJMJQ010000016.1:0-290829 GCA_030569095.1 Daia tannicola
GGTGGATAAATCCTTAACCACGTCCTGCGTGGTGGGAGTATTCTGAAAAGGCACACTCACTAACTCACTCACTCACTAACTCACTCACTCACTAACTAACTCACTCATTTTACATATATCACCAATCACATCAACAGATTGGTCATGGCATCAATTGAAAGTACTTTGACTGTACTCATACAGTCCATACGGGAAAACGAATTTGAAAGTGCTTTTGAAAAAGCTTTGCTTGCTCGTGAAACTGTGGAAAATGCATTGGAGGAGATCTTTGAAGGGGTGGACCACGAGATGACATCATATTCGGCAGAAATCAGCAGCAGAGTGACATTCAAAGAACTGCCAGAACCTTTGGCTGGTCTAATTGTCGCTTCCCTTTGGATATATCAGGTTGCTGGGGAGATTCCTGATGTCCAGCTGTTTATTCGTCGTTTAGTTTGTGAATATCAGACCAAACCTCTGGAAAAAACGACCTCGGCTGTAAAATACAATTCTCTGTTAACGCCTACAGTGATGTCTTTAAACTTTCTGAATCGTTCAGAATTTGTCCAATTTCAATCGGTTGTGACATCGACAGATTGGGGAGAATTGCGTCCTTTGGTTCAGCATATTCAAGACACTACAAGAGCTCATGTTCTGAATATTCTTCAAAGTTGCTATGCTGATATTTCCAAAGATGCATTGATGTGTAAATATGGCATTCAAATGTCAGAAGTATCGACATGGACAGCCTTGGACGAGGATGATCCGACATATCTTGTTCCTCCTGTTCTGCCGCCTAAACTATGGGCTTTAGGATCCACAGAAGCATTATTTAAAGTGGCTAAATTGATTGAAACGAGTGGCATAGATATTGTAGATGTTGAGTGATTGCTATGATGTGGCTGTCTATGAGTGTATATGCTATGATATGGCTGTCTTTGAGGATATATGATATGGCTGTCGTTGAGGATATATGGTATAACTGTCTATGATATTCCATGATATTCTATGATATCATATATTTCTCCACTCACTCAATCATACTTATCTACTAATGCCTCTTCATCATAATAAGGATCTGAATCCAGCAGATCAATCGATGAAAAATGGTGCACAAGGAACAGCGCTGCTGCTGTAGCAATCGCTACAATGCTAAAGATGTTGTCATAGCAGTTCTCCACAAACCTTGGATCTAATGGTGCCTTAAGTGCTATACTGATAGCTGTAGAGGTTGTTGCTGGTAAAATGCTGCGTAAAGTCAATGCAGTTGCAATCACATAGACCCCAAGCAAATGGGCTCCTATCAAAGTGGCCGAGTTCCCTGGGACACTGGTAGCTCGTCTCAACGGTGGGAATGCTTTTGTCAGGGTTTTCAAAGTCGTTAACGTAGATGAAAACGTGGCCAGAAACAAAACCCCGGTGATAATAAGGTGAATGAATGTGGCCAATGTTTGCTGAGAATATGGTGTAAAGCCCTGGAAAAGAGATGCAGCTACTTTTATAAGAGCGTCTGGTGCATTATTACTAGCAGGGTCGGTATCTGTTTGCTTTGAAGGAATCATTCTAATGAGTATCAATACCAATGTTCTTATTAGTCGATAAATGCAATAAATGGCAAAACCCATATATACTCGTTTCTGTAATCTTCCAAACAAAGTTTTCTCTGCTTTTTGGAATAAATACCGGGTTCTAATGGTCAGTAGATCGCTGTCCAATTCAGTCAACATGGTTTCTAGTGCATTTGTTTCCATGTCCAAAGTCTTATGTTCAGCCTCAGTATCAGTACTTGTCAAACTAGACATCATTTTAAGCATAAGACTACTTTTCGAGCGAGTCTGTTTTTCCAGCAACATCTTGTTGCTAAGACTCTCCTTTTGTTGATGTTTGGATGCTAATAGATCTCTAGTGGAATCGATTGTCCTTTCTAAGCGGTCGATATCAGAACTTGCCACAGGTTTAGGGTGAGCAATAAACATCTCATAAGGAGCTGATACCGATGAAAAACCTGCCAGAGTAGCAGTTGCTGCGATTCCTATGAATCCTATTCTTAGAAAGCAGAAACTACTCCAATCTTGAGATGATTGAGAGTTGTTGTCGGTAACATTGATTAAGTTGCCTAGAAACCAAAAAGCGGCCGTATATGCAAGTAAAACCAATACAATTGAAACTCGCTTGGCTTTTTTGAACCATGCAGTGTTTGTAACAATTGCTATAGGTACGACAGCAGTGAGTAAGATTAACAAGGTCTTTGTAGTCACAGACCACAACATGACACGAGTATCATGAGATAACCAATCACATATTTCACATAGAACCAATTCTATCAAAATTACTGATGTACTTATAGTGAAAAATCCAATTAGAAATGCAGTCCTGGATTCAGTAGATGACGGCTGATTCGAGCTGCGGCTGTGGTCGCTGAACATCAGTCTAGTCAATCCACTACGGCCAATAACAGTGACTATAAATGCAGTAGAAACAATTCTCAGGGATTCGGTTATCATACTAATTGTCGTCATGGTCAGCGGTTAGTTTGCTCTTTGTCTGTCTGTCAAAGTGGCTGGATTTTTAGCTGGTGCTTTAGAGAAAAGGGCGGAGCTCCCAAATCTGCCATTTCAGAGATGCGTAAGCTAAATTAGGAACATATGCCGATAAGAAGATTGAAAAGAAGGGGAAACAAAGGAGTGAAATGAGATTTTAAAGAGAAAATATTAATATTGGACTATAGAATTGCTACTGCAAGGGATTATTAAGCAAAAATATGCTCGGAAAACCGTTTCTAGTTGAATCTGCGCTATTTTACTGGTTTTGCCTTGATTGGCTGGCTGAAAATGAAATTGAAATTTTGGAGCTTGCCCCCTACCAGAACAAGGTATCTATCTAAAGACTATCTAAAGATTATCTAAAGATTATTTAGATTATAGAGACTGAATAAAAGGGGTTTTCAAGCCAGTAACAAAAAGCAAGAAAGTAAATAAGAAAATCTAATCCATATAGCTTTTCTCTTTTAATCCTAGATTTTAACTGCCTAGCAACAATACATCCGGTTTCGGTTTCGGTTTCGGTTTCAATACACCCTATTTTTCAATGGTGAGCTCTCCCGCTCTCCGCTCTCCCGCTCTCCCACTCCACAATAAAAAAAGCTCACAGACTCTCTCACTCATACAATAATTCACCCACCTTTTTCATCTTTCCTCCTTCACACACATTACAACCAGTTAGGATTCGTATTAGATATGGCAAGTAGTACAACCACTCAGGAGTATAGAAGAAGACAGAATTTCCCTGGATATATCGAGACAAATCCAACAGGGAAGTCTCTGTCTTCTAATAATCCTTTTCGAATGTCGATTATGAGTTCTGAATCTGGTTGGACGGCTTCTTCGCCCCTTGACGATGTTTGGAACACCGATCGAGAACAGGATGCTGGTAATATTAAGAAAAATTCTCGTAGTGAATCTGCCGACTCTTCTAAGGGTCGTTATATACCTGTAAATCATCGACAACTGTCGCTTTCGGACCAGGACCTTTCTAGTTCCGGGGGGCAGAATGTCGTGGGATCTCGGCCCGTTGGTCAAAGGTAAGTACATTATTAGATTTTATGGATTTGATTTTATAATAGGATTGAAAGGGATTAAAAGAGATTGAAAGGGAATGGTTATTTGAGGGTTTAAAGTATTTATTATGGTTGGGGAGAGATTATAGGAAGTATTTGATATTATAGGGAGTGAATAAGGAGAGAGTTTATGAGAGTATGAGAGAGGACAACCAAAACAAAGAAACATAGAATGAAGAAAATGGTTCTTTCTCTTTTTCTTTTTCTTTCTCTTAATATTTCTTTTATTGCTGATTCTTTTGTTTGTTTATTCCTATATGATTCATCTACAAAATTCATATGCAGCTGCGGGTGGTATTGCTGCTGCTGCTTAGCTTTACTAAGCTTTACTAAGCTCAGACATTTGTCACTTGAAAGTCAATAAGCTGCATGACCCACCAACCAAGTATACCAGAGATATCCCAGCTGGAATCATATGCAATCAAATCTCCTGACTCCTCTTTCTATACATCTCTTTTAACCCTTTTAATTTTCTCTTTTTACCGTCTTTTTTCGCTTGGCTTTTATTCTTAGACTTCGCTAAGGGGTGTGGTTTTTTGCCTAAATGGGCAAGACATTGGGGCCACTTGCCTAATCCGGTAATACATAAGAATGGTGATTTGTTCGCGTGCGTGCGTGCATGCACCCGTGATTGTCAAAGATTATTAGCAGAGGCTATTGCAAGAGACTTTTAAACTGTGTTTCAACCAGATTAAGCTTTGAGAATAAGCGTTTTGTGTGCCTGAGGCTTGATTTGTTTTGATTTGTTTGTGGCTGTGCTAGGTGGGGGTTTGGTCACCGGACCTGGTAGGAGTCGAATTGTGGGAGCCTTGGTAACTTGTTGATCCTCAAACTAGAACCGTGCCATGAGCCACAAAATGGTCAAACTTTTAGAGGAAACATCACACAAAAAACAAATGTCTTTGAAATCATTGTTTGAATCATCTCAAGTCTTTTCTCCTCAAAATCACCGCTCGCTTGTGGTTGCTCTGCTTATACCTCCATGCTATGCACAGCCTTGTCTTGTCTCGACTCTCATCAGGGTAACTGCATCGCCCACCCTGTTTACCCTAATAGCAAGGCTGAGACGAGACCCACGCACCGCACCCCATATTTCACAGCCCCTTACATTGTTTGGTTGCCATTAATAGTTCCTGAAACAAACAGCGACAACAATCTTTTTTCCTTGCTACCATCTTCTATTCCTATTGTTTAAATTGAAAACAAAGCAAAGCAAAACAAATACTAACTGGACTTTTTTTATAGACGCATTCCTTCAAGAAACGCCTCCTACAGAAAATCAACCAACCCTTTTATTGACTTTGACGACCAGGACGAAGCATATCGTACATTCAGCCAAAGTCTTGAAGACGTTACATATCGGCCCAGTAGTAGAGACCGAGATAGATTGCCATCGTTCCAAGAAAGTCCCGAGGCTCCTAGACGA
This sequence comes from Daia tannicola, assembly GCA_030569095.1. Taxonomy (NCBI): domain Eukaryota; kingdom Fungi; phylum Ascomycota; class Dipodascomycetes; order Dipodascales; family Trichomonascaceae; genus Daia; species Daia tannicola. The sequence goes on from JAJMJQ010000016.1 coordinate 5,022, forward strand.
AGCAGAAACATTAGCAATCAAAGCGACGAGTCTCACAACTCTACATCTGAACGACCTAAAAGACCATCAGCTCGAACCAAGCCTGAATTTCTTGAGAAACCGGCTCTTAGAGAAAGAAGAGCAAATTCCGATAGTTCAGTCATGAGTACTAGAGAAGTCCGAGAACGGGAACGGGAGAGAGAACGAGACCATCACAAGTCATCTTCTCGAACTCATCGATCTTCTCATGAAAAGCTTGAGAAGCATAGACATAGATCGTCGAGAAGCCACAAAACCAAGGATGGACAGCCTTCTGAGAGCATTGATGTCATTGATAAACTAGATGTTTCTGGCTTTTATGCTCCAGGAAGTTTCCATCATGATGGGCCTTTTGATGCCTGTAATCCTCACCGAAATAAGAACACGAAAAAAGCCCCTGTGGCTGCGTTCCCTGCCGACGGTGCCAATAACAGCCTTCGAAGTGCTCTAGCTGGCCGTGATTCTTCCATGGAAAACCGAATCATGGGACGAACCACCAATGAAGCCTATTCTGACTTTAGTGGTTGGGGTGCTACAAAGAAGAGTAGAGATGGTGAGAGTTTCAATGCAACTGCTAAAGCTGAACCTGTTCATGGTGACACTACCATGGGTCTAGGTAGCTCAACATTCTTGGATGGAGCTCCTGCATCTCAGGCTGCTATCAATGAGTCTAATCTTGAATCATCGGGAGCAACGGGTATTGGCAGAAAGAAGTCTTTAGTTCAGCGAATCAGGGGTTCCAGTAACAGTGGGCCGGCACCACCACGACCTGCACCTATGGCAACTAAGCAGACTCTTTCGGTAGCAAACTACGAGCCTATTTCTCGATCCTCTTCATATCCTGAACCTCGTTCACCCAATCTTGAGAATATGCCCAGAGTGACATTACAGGATCCTCCAGCCTATGAAAGCACGGAAAAAACATATGAAGTGTCTTCTCCACCCAAGGAGAGCGGATTTATTAGAAGAGTCAAAAGTTTGAAGGTTGGAGGACGACGAAGGTCGTAAATTTTTGGTATTTGATGATTCTTAATGACTGCAGACTAATTTCGATATTAGTCCACTTTATGCTTGAGAACGGGGGAGGAGGAGGAAGAGGAGGAAGAGGGTATTTTTTGGAGGGCATGACTATTGAATTTTATTTTATTTTATTATAAACTTCTTTTGTGTAAGATATAGAAGAATAAACACTAAAGAAATTACAGATTGGTATAGAAGAAGCTTAGTTAAGCTGTTAGTTAGTTGTAGCTGGTAGCTGGCAGCTGGTAGTTGGTACGGCTGAAGTTTGAAATCTGAAATTTTGGTCACCAAAAAATGAAAAGTGAAAAATGAAAAATTCGTTCCACTCTAAGCGTCGAATATCAGAATGAACGTATTGAGAAGGCTACAGCGAAATGGCGTAAAAGCCTATATAGGCGTGCGAATGGTCCATAATATGCCTGAATTACTGCACCTGGACAGAAAAGCCGGGATCCCTGGACTGTTGAGTCCTCGTGGCCTGGAAGTTGCATGGTTTGAATACCAACAATACCTTGTAGATGAGTTGAATCAACTCACAAAAGAAACGGCTAATGAAGACCTAAGTCCGTTTGAAATTGCTTCTAGTATTACTCGGTCCTTTAAGGCAGAGAAGAGTGAAGAGGAAAAGAAACTGCTGTTTGTAGCTTCTCAAGCATACTCGAATGAGTTCTTTTTCCGGGGATTGAAAGAGTCGGTGAATGCGCAATCCGCAAAGATTGCTGAGCCTAGCGAAGAAGAGTTGCGATACGTGGAAGCTAATAAAGTAATCCCAGCAAATTCTCCTGTTGAAGCCGGTGAAACCCAATACTCCAATACTAGTTCTTATCTTCAGAATTCCACACTAGAATCATTGATAAAATCATCATTTGATTCCCCTGAAGCATTCCGAGAACTTTTCATAACCCGAGCAGACTCTACTTTTGGTGCTGGTTATACATGGTTGGTCCTAGATAACAGTGACAAGCTGTTAAAAGTCGTCAACACATATAATGCAGGTACACCTTTGACGCAAACCACTGGCGGTAATAGTGGACTAATAATTCCCCTTGTCAGTCTTAATTTATGGCAGCATGCTTATATTAATGATTATGGGTTTGTTGGCAAGAGACGGTTCCTTACAAATGCTTTTGATAGCATCAATTGGTCAGTTGTTCAACAGAGATTACCTGTGAATGCTTTTTAGAATCCTAAGAATGTAAATATCTAGAATGTAAATATGCTTATTTGAGATGCAGTTAAATAGGTTTTTGGTCGTTGGTTCGTGGTTACCTCATGATCCTCATTGCAAGTGCAATTGTAATCATAACGCATAGTAATAAAGAGGCAAGAGAAACAGGACCAAGGGTTTTCAAAGGATGCAAAAAAACGCTCAATATATCCACCAAAGTTTCTGCAATAGATGCAAAACGAGATATCGAGGATTCAGGGTCTTGTGACATACATTTATCCCATATCTTACACTTTTCTTCCAAAGCTGGCGCTCGCATATGAGGTAAGCATTGATTGTCAAAATATTGTTTCTGACAAGCAGCAATATCAATCAATAGGTTTTCTCTGTTAGATATGACTTTGTTGAGCACATCTTTGGCAAATACTGTGCCTGCCAAATAGACAGAAACCGCTATTATACACCAGATTAACATTCTATAGGCAATATTCATGTAGTAATGAAAAGCCATAGCACGAGCAAGAGGTGCGGCTGGATGTTCAATGGGCTGTTTAACTGTATATGTAGCATCTTGACAATTTCCAGACGATTCTCTAGTCATATTAGAGTTAGCCATGTGTCGAGGTTTTTGTTCAGGGGAAGGTGAAATTATCGATAGTTGTGAGAAGGAAACATCTGGGGTAGCTCTTTTACTATCAGAGGTGTTGTCAGTATATTTGGAATATTTTGAAAAGTCGATTTGCTCATTATTCGGAGATGATCCCGAGACTTCTTGTGGCGCCGATGTTGGTACGGGCAATTCCGAAATATCCTCCATACTGACATCAGTAGCCTCGACAGAAGCACCCGTATTTGGCCTATAAGAGTCGAGCAGTTCATCCAGACTTGCCTTCAGAGGTGTCAGGTTTAAAAACCCGGCATCATCTTCATGTCTGGCAAAAGTCTGTTGAAACTTTCTATTCATTCGAGACAGTTAGATGTGGGAGAGATTGAAAATTTGGCTCGGAGATTTTGGGATCAGTGGGATGAGATAACAGAAGATGCTTATTTAGGTGCAGAAGGAATATGTTGGAGAAAGTGATTATGTCAGCGAGAATTGAAATTAAAAATCGTTAGCTGGTTAGGATTTGTTTGTTTATTCCTGTCTAATTGTATCATTGTCTATTCTTATCATATAGCAGTTGACTGGCTGACTTTACAGTCTAACAGAGACATCCCGGGATTGGTCTAAGAATTCATTCATTCATTCATTCATAATATATACCCTATTTCACAGCCGCAGTACAGATCAGGGGTTCGGCATATCTATAGTGCGAGACTACGAGATCCGTATTGGCGCGAAAATAGTCCGGGGTAATACTGTTGCCGACAATATTAAATCTCAGAGGAGGATCCCACGCTCAATCGTCAGTACTCCGGGAGATTCTCGCTGGCTCGGGCTAAAGACGGTTTTATAATTGCGAGTCTCTACAACAAGAAAACTTGGTTTTTTATCCTTTGAATAGAATGATTACTCATCAATTGTAAAAAGCAGAAATTGTTTCGAATATAGCTTAAACATGACTATCTCCGGGCCAACGTCATATCTTTAGCCATTCTTCAGATCCTCCCTCCTCCTCCTCCAGGCCTGCCCACCACTTTGGGGTATCCCACGCAACAATCCCACCACCACCCACGAATTATAAAGAGACCCACAGTCCCCGATTTAACTTCTTCCTATCCCATCAATCCATATCATAGATTAATTCACAGAAGCCATGTCGACATCTGAGGAAATAATCTATAATCTTCCTTCTTTGAAGAACATCCGAAAGGAGTCGGCGATTCTTGGTTCTATGAACAAGATCCTGGGTAAGTAAATGTTAAAGTATTGGCGCTAGTTAGAGAGGTTATAGTGGATCTATCCGGATATGAGAGCAAGGAACCAAGGAGAAAAAGTAATTGGAATTAATGAGATATGATTCACTGTATTTTTTGGTTCTTTTTACTGAAATAACGGATTAAATAGAGGTTTGAACGAAAGTTTTGATGAATTTTTTGTGACTACTATAAGCTTGAATCTGAAAGATTGAACCTCATAGATTGAACCTGAAACCTTGACATCCATATAGAAAGCATATCAGCAAAATTTTAACAGTCTGACATTATGGATTTGTCTTCAGCTTGATTCTATTTAATTCTGCACTATCTTGACTGTAATTCAGCTGACAATTGGTTCGATATACCTGTTGAAAGTATCAACCCCGCTCTCTCTCCGTGAAATCATATATGGAAATGTTTTTTTAATGTCTTTACCTATCTCCTCCTCTAAGACTGCCTAACCTGTCTAAATTATACAATTACTAACTAATAGTTGCCAATCGTGGTGAAATTCGTAAGTCATTCTATAAAAATTCTTGTGGAGGATCATTCCAGTGCCTGATTGAGTCAGTCGGCCGCACTTTTTTTTGCCGAGCTTTCTCATCTCTAACGTTGCTACGATGCCTGCAGTTGAAGCTATGCCACCCCATACGATGTGGGCAGCCTGGTTTTTCTTTTTTTTTCTTGTTGCAGGGCTGAAGCTAACGCATGTGAGAGCAAGGCATAACACAATGATAAGCCAAGAATCTTCATAATACTGGCATTTTTCCAAACTAACTTTTTAGCCATTAGAGTAAGTAATTAGTATCTCGACGTTTCTCAATGCGTTTGTTGTATAGGCTGACTTTGTGCATCTACTGAGTAGCCGAATCTCTTTTTTGGTCTCGAAAACCGCTGATCGTTGCTTCGGTGACTTTGGAAGCGGAAAAATTTAGCATTTCCGTTTTTGGTGGGGGTCGTCCTGGAAAGTCAGCATTTTGGAAACAAATCATTGGCTGATAAGGAATCAAATGTTGAGGAAAAAAGACGAGACAACAACATTAAAAAATGCTTTGAGTCATAGTCTATTGTGTGATACCACGCATCCTCTCAGGTTTAATTGCCTAGGCAATATCGGTCCGGAATATTCGAGTTGATCCTACTACTATGTCCCGCCGGTCGTTATTTGGTGATCGAGCTTATCTCTACCAATGGAAACCGACTCTGTTGCTGCATCCAATATAGTCACAACCTGATCGGACGACCGGTTGGCTGTTAGGAGGAAATGACTCGAGAATATTTTTTTTGTGAATTCTGGAGGAGATTTTAGGCTCGACAATGTTTTATTCTTTTGATTCTCTCTGCTAAGTGGTGCGGCTGATATTGACTGGCTATATCAATCAAAGCAGTTTGCTAAACCGGCCAAATCAGTCGAAGCATTTTGCTAAACCGGCTAAACTGACTAATATGCTGATCTTCATTTTTGCTTTTAATTGCGTCTCAATCGCTCGTATTCTTACTAACTTATTTCTAGATTTTCCGAACTGCTCATGAATTGTCCATGCACACTGTGGCTATCTATGCCCATGAAGATATTCTGTCCATGCACCGTCTTAAAGCCGATGAAGCTTATGTAATTGGTACAAGAGGCCAGTTTACTCCTGTTGGTGCTTATCTGCAGATCGATGAGATCATCAAGATCGCAAAGACTCATAGTGTAAACATGATCCACCCTGGTTATGGATTCTTATCTGAGAATTCAGAATTCGCTAGAAAAGTCATTGCAGCTGGTATTGCTTGGGTCGGTCCTCCTCCTGAGGTCATCGACTCTGTTGGTGACAAGGTCTCTGCAAGAAATCTGGCTGCTAGGTGTGGGGTACCTACTGTTCCTGGTAGTCCTGGTCCTATTGCTGATGTCAAAGATGCCATTACTTTCACTGAAGAATATGGTTTCCCTGTCATTATCAAGGCTGCTTTCGGTGGTGGTGGTCGAGGTATGAGAGTCGTCAGAGAAGGCGAAGACATTGCAGATGCTTTCAACCGAGCTGTATCTGAGGCTACTAGTTCTTTTGGTAATGGTACCGTTTTCATTGAACGATTCCTTGACAAACCCAAGCATATCGAAGTACAACTGCTAGCTGATAATCAAGGTAATGTGGTTCATCTTTTCGAACGAGACTGCTCTGTTCAACGACGACATCAGAAGGTCGTTGAAATTGCACCTGCTATCAACTTGCCTGTCGCTACCCGAGATGCTATTTTGGCTGATGCTGTTATATTGGCTAAAGAAGCTAAATACGTCAACGCTGGCACTGCTGAATTCTTGGTCGATAACCAGAATAGACACTACTTTATTGAGATCAACCCTAGAATTCAAGTCGAACATACTATCACTGAAGAGATTACCGGTATTGACATTGTAGCTGCTCAGATCCAAGTTGCTGCTGGTGCTTCTCTTGCTGAAATGGGTCTTTTGCAAGATCAAATCACTTACAGAGGTGCTGCTATTCAGTGTCGAATCACTACTGAAGACCCTGCCAAAGGATTCCAGCCTGATACAGGTAGAATTGAAGTCTACAGATCCACTGGTGGTAATGGTGTTAGATTGGATGGTGGTAACGGTTTCGCCGGTTCAATCATTACTCCTTACTATGACTCTATGTTGGTCAAGTGTTCTTGTTTGGGTTCCAGTTTTGAAGTGGCTCGAAGAAAGATGCTTCGATCTTTGATCGAGTTCCGAATTAGAGGTGTCAAGACTAATATTCCTTTCTTGTTGACCTTGCTGACCCATGAAACATTCATCAAAGGTGAATGTTGGACCACCTTTATTGATGATACTCCTGAACTGTTTGATTTGGTAACATCATTGAATAGAGCTCAGAAGCTTTTGGCATACCTGTCTGATAAGCTGGTTAATGGTACAAGCATTGCTGGACAGCATGGTCTGCCCAAGTTGACTACGGAGCCTATTTTGCCCTTGCTACACGATAGTGCTGGCAAACTGATCAACGTTACTACCCCTAACACTAAAGGCTGGAGAAATATTCTCGTTAATGATGGTCCTCAAGCTTTTGCCGACGCTGTCAGAAGCTATAAAGGCACATTGATTATGGACACCACTTGGAGAGATGCTCATCAGTCTTTGTTGGCTACTCGTGTACGAACTCATGACCTTGTAGCTATTGCTCCTACGACTTCATACGCATTAGAAAACGCATTTGCCCTTGAATGTTGGGGCGGTGCTACTTTTGATGTAGCCATGAGATTCCTTCACGAGGATCCTTGGGATAGATTGAGACGACTGCGAGCTGCCGTTCCTAATATTCCTTTCCAAATGCTTTTAAGAGGAGCTAACGGTGTCGCATATAGCTCTCTTCCAGACAATGCTATTGATCACTTTGTTTACTTGGCTAAGAAAAATGGTGTTGATATTTTCAGAGTTTTCGACGCTTTGAACGATATCGATCAACTTAGGGTTGGCGTTGAAGCCGTTAAGAAGGCCGGTGGTGTAGTTGAAGCCACTATTTGTTACTCTGGCGATATGTTGAATCCTAAGAAGAAGTACAATTTGGAGTACTACTTAACCATGGCCCGAGAAATCGTCGAAATGGGTACTCATATTCTCGGTATCAAAGATATGGCTGGTACCCTTAAGCCTAAAGCTGCTCAGTTGTTGATTGGTGCCTTGCGAAACGAATTCCCCAATATCCCCATTCATGTCCATACTCACGATTCTGCTGGTACTGGTGTAGCTTCAATGGCTGAATGTGCTCTTTACGGCGCTGATGTCGTCGATTGTGCTTCTAACTCTATGTCAGGTATGACTTCCCAGCCTTCTATATCTGCCTTGTTGGCCTCTTTGGAAGGCTCATTGGATACTGATCTCAATGGTGATCACCTCAAAGCCATTGACTCATACTGGGCTCAGATGCGATTACTTTACTCTTGTTTCGAGGCTGATCTTAAGGGTCCCGATCCAGAAGTTTATGATCACGAAATCCCTGGTGGTCAATTGACTAACTTGATTTTCCAGGCTCAACAAGTTGGTCTTGGAGCTCAATGGACTGAAACCAAAATTGCTTATAAGGCTGCCAATGAACTTTTGGGTGATATCGTTAAGGTAACTCCTACTTCTAAGGTTGTTGGTGATCTGGCCCAGTTTATGGTGTCTAACAAGCTTACTTCTGAAGACGTCAAAGCCCGAGCTTCTGAACTTGATTTCCCTGGATCTGTTCTCGACTTCTTCCAAGGATTGATGGGCTTCCCGTACGGTGGATTCCCTGAACCGTTGAGAACTGATATCCTGAAAAACAAGAGAAAACCTTTGACTGAGCGACCTGGTAAGACACTCGCTCCTCTTGATTTGAAGGCAATTAGAGCTGACTTGGAAAAGCGATTTGGAAATATCACTGAGGAAGATATTGCTTCTTACAATATGTACCCCAAGGTATTTGAAGATTACAGAAAGCTTATTGACAAGTATGGAGATCTTAGTGTTATCCCTACAAGATATTTCCTTGCTCCTCCTGAAGTCGGTAATGAATTCTCCATTGAAATCGAACAAGGTAAGCTACTCGTTCTCAAGGCTCTTGCAGTTGGTGAGTTGTCATTGCAAACTGGATCTCGAGAAGTATACTTCGAGCTCAATGGTGAATTGCGAAATGTTACTGTTGAAGATCGATTGGTTGCTGTTGAAACTATTTCACGAGCTAAGGCTGATGCACATAATCCTGGAGATGTTGGTGCTCCTATGGCCGGTGCTGTTGTGGAAGTCCGAGTTAAGGATGGCACTGAAGTTAAAAAGGGAGATCCTGTTGCTGTCTTGTCAGCTATGAAGATGGAGATGGTAATTTCTGCTCCTGTGGCTGGTATAGTGGCGGAACTGTCAGTCAAGGAGGGAGACTCTGTTGATTCTAATGATCTTATTTGCAGGATTGTTAAACCTTGAAGACAGGTTTCTGGTTTGTTTGTTTCTTTAGTTTGACCGTTTTTCTAGTTTTATACTACCATTAAATATATATGTCCTTTTTAAAATTTCCTTTTCATTTTTATATCATAATACATTTTATATATAAATCTGGGTATCTGCAATATAGTTTGACTGGTACTACTCATAGTACTGCTGGTCTTCTTCTTGGAATTCACCTTCGTATTCGCCTTCAACCTCATCGTCTACAGTAGCATCTTGATACTGTTGGTATTCAGCAATCAAATCAACAAGATCAGATTCAGCTTCAGTGAATTCAACTTCTTCCATTCCTTCTCCAGTGTACCAGTGAAGGAAGGCACGCCTTTTGAACATGGCAGCAAACTGCGTAGATGTTCGGGTGAAAAGTTCCTGTATAGATGTAGTATTGGCAATGAACGTAGCAGAGGTATTCAATCCCTTAGGAGGTTTGTTACAAACAGATGTTTGGATATTACTAGGGATCCATTCGACGAAATAAGGCGAGTTCTTCTTTCGTTGAGCAGCAATACTGTCCTCTACTTCTTTCATAGCTACTTTGCCTCTGAAAATAGTAGAAATCGTTAGATATCTGCCGTGATAAGGATCACATGCGGCCATGATATTGGAAGGGTTGAATAGCTGCTGAGTAAGCTCAGGAACACTCAGATTGTGGAAAGCTCGAGTGCCAGAAGCAAATAGAGGAGCGAAACCCACTGTGAAGAAATGTAATCTAGGGAATGGTACAAGATTCACAGCCAGTTTCCTCATATCACCGTTCAATTGGCCAGGGTATCTTAGACAAGTAGTAACACCAGACATAACCATAGCAATCAGGTTATTCAACTCTTGGTGAGATGGAGTAGGAATCTTCAGTGTCTGTGAACAGATATCGTACAACGCTTCATTATCCAAGCAGTAAGTTGCATCTGAATGCTCCACAAGCTGGTGAAAAGACAACACAGCATTATAAGGTTCAGTGACAGTGTCAGACACTTTTGGTGATGGAAGTACAGAGTATGTCGATAGCATTCGATCATTATATTCCTCTCGGATTCGGGTCAAAATCAAGCTACCGAGTCCGGAACCAGTACCACCACCAAGTGAGTGAGCTAGTTGAAATCCTTGCAACGAGTCGCAAGCTTCTGTTTCTCTTCTTATAGAATCCATGACGGTATCCATAAGCTCAGCACCTTCCGTATAGAAACCTTTGGCCCAATTATTTCCGGCACCACTTTGACCAGCAATCAAATTGTCAGGTCTGAAAATATCTCCGAGTTCACCAGACCTGATGTTATCAATAGTAGCGGGTTCCAGATCCACTGCTACAGCTCGCGGCACGTATTTCTTATTGGAGGCCTCATTGAAGAACACACCAATATTAGTGGATCTAAGTTCCTCTTCACTCACCAAATGGCCCTCTTTATCTAGACCATGCTCTCCAATGATAGTATTCCAAAAAGCAGTGGAAACTTGGTTGCCTATGAATATGTTAGTTTGCAGCCCCTTAAAAAGACAGATTATCCAGATTGCACTTTGCTGAACCATAAAATGAATATTATTTCTATTATTTACTAACCTGCTTGACCACATTGAATTGACACAATTTCTCTCATTTTTCCAAAACCGGCTCCGGTAGTTTTCAGGGTTGGTTTGTTATTAGAAAGTAATGACTGGCGTGTTGTTTACTTTTGAGTTATCTTTTTTTTTCAAGGTGGGATCTGGGAGAACTGGAGAAAGTGTGAAGGTGCGCTGCACGAAAATTGAGATCGAGTATTTTGCCAACTTCATGAAGAGATGGGAACTTTTTATATGGGAAACGTATCAAATGCTTATTAAGTTATATTAGGTTATATTAGTCAGAATTTCTAGTCTCTGATGATATGCTAGCCATGTGCGGGGTTTGTTTGGAGAACAGGAAAGACGTGCAGAAACAAAATCTGCTTACGTGATCATTATGTAAGCAAAATTGTCATTGTCATAAACATGCACTTTTTGCCGTCAAAAAAGAATTAAAATGTAACTAATTTCAAATGTCAGCATATGCATCAACTGCTTATTCGATTCAATTATTGAAAACGAGATCTTGTTGTGCTGGTTGTTCTTGTTGATGCATTTTTTCTGGAGTTGGCTATAGATGCACTATTAGCAGCTCCAGAAGGCATTGGACGTCTCAATCTCGTGGTGTTGGTACTAGAGCTACTTGTTTCTCTAGGTTTACGCGACTTATCTATCTCAAGTCTTCTTTTTTTATCTTCGTCTTCAGGTATTCGGCGCTGTTCCTTTTCCTTTTCCACCTGCCGTATACGCTCAGCAGTATCAGCATTACCTTGCCAATTGCTATTATTCAGCAGGTTGGCAGTATGTTGGGTCTGTGACAAGATCTTGATCCACATTTCCAGCAATTGGTCTGCGTTTTTGGAAGAACCTCCAGTACGATTCAGGTCATGTTGGACTTTATCAACAGTGGCTATAAGATACTCTACGGATTCGTTGACACGGCGAAGCTGGTCGAGTTCCTTGGACATTATGAATAAATAAAAAGAGGAACTTATAGGGGGAGTTGAAAGATACAAAGGTTGTAGGGTGGAACGGCTCACTGCTTGGCTCACTGCTTGGCTTAGCTTGTTCTACACAGAACGCGAAATCCAAGTTGGTGGAGATCTGAGTGTGCACGGCTGAGATCTTAGATTACGGCCGGGTAACTATCCTATGTGTGGAGCTTCTGATATTGGCAAGTAATGACAGATCCAAAGGCGATAATCAGCACGAAATAAAGTTTGCTTACTCGATTGGGTTGTTTACCTGTCATTATGATGATTTATCGGCTCCATTTGCTTTTTGTTGTGGTTTTCGCGTTTTTCGCCCGGACCTGCCTTGACAGTTCATTGTTTCCTATTTGGGTATAGTAAGGGCGAAACAAGGGAAAGCAAAATCCTAGGGCGGACAAAGAAAACATACCAAAGTTCATAATGAACAAACAAATGAATGATCAGGAAGAGAGTATTGCTATTTTGGGTGAGTGTCCAGTTTCGGTATAGCCAATCTGCCAATCCTAGCAATGCTGGTCACTGCATGAACCAACAGCTCAATTGCAGATCGTCTGCATAGAAGCCGAAATTATGCGAAATGGAGCAGCCTAATTGAACCCAGAATATTTGGCGTTTGTGCTCGGCGGCGGCGTGTTGAAGGCAGACGCGTGAGGTCCTCGATGGGCCGACGCGTCTGACAAAGGCGGGAGCTAATTAAAGTGTGAAAAAGCGTCACGAAACAAAAGGCATAGAACACTAAGTAAAAGATTAAAAAGTATATAAAAACGATCATATAGCATAATAAATTATAATGAATCAGAATAAGCACTTAATTTGCTCTTTTTCCTCGTTCTATCCTCTCTTTCTCCCCTTCTTTCCTCTTGTTCTTTCTTCTACTCTCCTTCATCTCGCGTTTCCGTGCGGCTCATCCCTTCGTTCCAACGGGATGCGGATCCCGCAGGTGATCTGCGCTCTCCTCGCAGTTCTCGCCTATGATCTCCTCACGTTTGGTCCATATTTTTTTTCTTCTTACTTCTTACTTGATATAGTTGAGTTACAGTCGAGTTGTTCAGTACTTTTATATTTCACTTCTAACTCTCGCTTTCGCTTTAAACCTCATTTGCTTGTCCTAACCGTCATGAGAACTGTCAAGTTTGATCTACCAGCGGATCACGTTGAGAAGTCGGATACGAGCTTCGAAAATCAGAGCTCTGATAGCTTGTTGGCTACAATTCAAGAAATACATGCTACAGACAGTTTTTATCTTGGAGAGCTTGAAAATATATTATTATATGAGCCCGATCTTGAGACCAAAGATGCTATTGATTGGATCAGAACCGCTCACAATGAGCTTGTCATGTTGACTCTTGGAGAGCTACACAAATGGCCCAAAAGCTTGTCAATTGCTTACAAAAAATATCTTGGTTGCTATAGATACCATGCCGACGACTCTGAGCGATATGGTTACTTGAGAAAGCGCCCTTTTACACGTCTTAGTTATCTCAGTAAGATGATCCGTCGTGTCGAACTGGGTTTAGGAAGAGATATTGGTAGCAAATTGTTACAGGATTTAGCTGCAGATGCAAGAACATTGATTCAGAATCAGATGGATCAAGTGGATTCTGCGACTTTTTATTTTACCAAAGTCAGAAGCTTTAGCACGTTCGAATCTGTGGGTGCTACTTTTGATACTCAATCTATTCTATTCCGGGACCTGTTTCAATTCCAACTTTTACTTCCAAGCGGTAATTGGTCTAATAAAATCACAGTGGAGTTGATGATTTTGAACAGTCGTTCATTGGCCATTTGTTCTTTAGAGAATCCTGGTAGGGCATTAATGTTCCCCACATTCCGAGAAGGTGACTTGGTTCTTCTCAAAGACGAAGTGGCTCCGTTAAACTTTAGTTCGAAGAAATCGCCTAATTATCACTCGCTTATGCTAAAATCGTGCACTTTGGACCCACCGAAATCTGTTAGAATACGGTCGGCTAACAAAAAACTGGTTCTCGATTGGGAAGCAAGGTTAAAAGAGCTCTTCAACCAGGAGGACCCACATTCCAGTAAAAGAGGATTCCAAAGCATCAAATCGTCCAGTTTGAAATCTAATTCCAGCTCACAACCAGACGCTTTAGGAATAAGGCGATCCACACAGTATCCTTCATTCAAGAGGCTTTCACTTGGCCTCGGTGGATCTATTGGCGATTTCAAGAATTTGACGGAGTTGTTGAATGGCGAAATCCGAGAAGAAGACGACGACGACAATGATGGCGACTTTTTCTCAGGAAATCCTTTGATATGCAAGAGCTCCAGTAACTCCACGATTCCAAGCAGTAAAAGCAATCGAGACACCTCTTTGGACTCTATCACGGAAGTCAATACACCCGATTTGTCTTCATCGTCAAACACTAATGGTGTGTTTATATCTTCCGTGAACCCTAATCAGAAAACTGTACCGAAAACTGACCACAAAACGGATCAGAAACATGACCGAAAAACTATTTCTAACATTTCACATCATCAAGTGCAGCTGCGCCAGGGTCATGTTTCTGACAGTTCAAAGAGCTCTATAGAGGATCACATGGATATTAGAGATTCTTCCAACACATCATTAAGTTCTATTGCATCTACTGAGAGCTATATTTCCTCTTCGCAACCAGTGAACTCTGTAGCCATGGGATATAAACTCAGGTTCGACCCTACATCCTCGTTGTATCTTTATAATACTTCTAATGCTGACTTCAACAACAAGCTTTCGTGTGGTCGTGCTGACAGAGTTTTACCGACCGAGTTTCCTCCATTACCTGGTACTCCTAAAGATTCTCATATATCTCCTAGCGGTTCCGAAATGCTTGGTTCAACTGCAGGATCTCATTATGCAGCATTTACTGCACCTGAATCCGAGGCTTTGGCCTCTACTGAAACTTTGTGTGCAACTTCTGATAAACAACCAAGGAAACATGTTGTTCCACGAGTACCAGTTGGATCAGCTGGTAACACACCGGTCAGCTCGCCAATTCTTTCACAGGCTCCTAAACTACCTCCTCCGCCTCCGCCTGTGCCTTCGTCGCAATCATATGAGGAGATGAAACCACTGTTAGCCCCAAGCACTAGTGTAGGTCAGAAACTTTCTTCTAAAGAAAGCATGGAGGTGCTGAGGACTAGAGAACTCCTTAGGTCGAGAAACACTATTGTCGAAAATGAGTTTGAATCTGAGTCAGAAGTAGAAGAAAACAGTGATGATGATATGGAAACGAGTAGTATTGAGGACAGCCGAACTGAGAACACGGAACCTGATACCAAAATCAGTACTAGTACTCCTACAAAGGCATTTCAAAAGCCTATCACTGTGTCTTCGCCAATTCAGTCACAGATTGCTGAGGTTGAACAGGAGCCACTCGATAAATCCATGGATACTACATTTAATGATTCTTGTGATATGACTGTTGACTCGGCTGCTGACATGACAGCCGATACTACTGTTTCGTCTATCGAGCGATCATTCTCATCTACCCCCAAGAAATTTGCAAAGAAGTTTAAAGGCAGTTTTATGAGCTTGGTTAGGCGTAAGAAAGCCCAAAATTTAGACGCGTTTGATATTGTTGATTCATCAGTGAAATCCCCAGAATCACCCGTATCATCTGCATCTCCTGAATCCGATGTTAATGTGGATTTTGCAGACACTGCTTCTGCTACTATAGAAAAAGAAGCGGAGAAAGAAAAGGAGAAAGAGGAAAAGGAAGAGGAAGAGGAAAAGGAGAAGGAAGAATCACACAAGCAAAAAGAAGAAATTACATCCAACACTTCTGATTCTAAGAGCGTTATATCGTTCCAAACTTCCGTTGATAATTCTTCTGTGGTGACTCTTTTTCGAGGCTTGTGCACTCCCTCAAAATGGAGAGGATCTGAATGGGTCAGTATTTCTGACGGAGAACTTCCTGTACAAGTCGGTGTCACTGGCGAAGGTGGTATTATCTACGCTGGTAATAATGCTAAGCTGAATTTGCTGCCATCTCATGAAATTAGAAAGAGTACTGCCCATGATGTTCAGATTTCTCAAGGCTCGAAAGCTACCATGTTCCGATTCAGAAGCCAAGATGCTGCCGGTCGATTCTATGAGTCTTTACAGATGTCACGAGTAGATGTTCGACAGCAGCCTTTGCTTTATTATCCTACCAGTGGAGCCTCGTCGAATCCACCATCGCTGAATTCGATAGATTCTAGTCTTGGCAGTTTGTCATCGCTTGAGATGCCTCCTTCCAAATCTGCGTTAGGTAACTCTTCTCCTGGTCGAAGAAGCCCAATTAGAAACGGATCTACTGTAGCAGTGAGCACTATTTTTGAAGAAGAGGATGAGGAAGAAGGTCATGAGAGTTCTGGATCACGGGAAGGCACATCTTCGCCTTCAGTTAATATATCCCCATCATCAACGCCAAGCATGTCTAGGCCCGACACACCATCCAGTAAGGAGAAAAGTCAACCTACTCTTCTTCTTTTAAACAATCTGAGATGTAAGCTTCATGGAGTCAATATTCAAGGACAATGGACAACAGGGGAAATGGCAAGACTCAGTGTTTTTTCAGTAGCCAATAGTACATCCAAGAGTATATTGGTCCGGCCACTGCATAGTAATGAGCCTCTTCTCTACGAGAATAGTATGAATTCACGATGCTTTTCCAGAGTGGGCAAAGTAGGTATTTCAGTTGCGTTAGACGACAATCCTCCTCGATGGATGATCCAGTTCAAAGGCGAGAAAGAAGTGGCTCATGTTCATGAATTGTTCCAGAGTGAATAAACAAGCAAATTTAATCGACTGTATAATAATCTAATTTAGTTAATATTTAATATTGTACCTGGTGGATGATACACTATATACATGACATGATAATGCTAAACGACTAAGTAAGCAGAGCCTAGAAGACGGCGGATATCAGCATGCTGGACATCGTGAGTATCCTCTACTTCTCCCCAATGACGTGTTTGGTGAATGGTTTCAAGGTCAGATAGTCTAGATGCTTGGTCTACAGTCAGTTGTTTGGTGACAATCAACATTCCGCATATCAAGGATCTGGCAGATCTAGTGGCTCGCTCTAAAGCACTCAGTTGCCACGTGTCCAATGAAGCCATCCAATTGGCAACTTTTTCTTGTGCTTCTTGCGACTGTTTATTTCCAAAAAGGCTAGTTTGTGTATCGAGAATGCTGAGCTCGATTCCCCAAAACTGTTCGGCAAGTCGTTTAATAGGCATATACTCTTCGAATTGTGCTTTTCTAAGAGCACCGTCACAATCCTTTTCCGGTGAAAATACAAGGAAGGTATCTGTGTCCAAATATGGCATTAGCTGCTTGATAACAGCGGCCTTTTCTGATTCTCCTTCAGCATCATATTGAAGATCCACAGCTCTTGCAGCCAGAGACGTCAGCGGCAACAAATGCTGCTTAATCTTCAAAGATGGCAACATACACCATTCCTGTGCTATCAAATGAACGAGTGCTTCATTTTTACTAAGTGGCACTACCAAAGGATAGCCGCTAGGAGTCTTGATAGCTTTAGAGTCCAAAGTGACGACATGGCCTTTTGTAGGGATCTTGAGCAATGATTTGGCAGATGTTTCATGATTGGCGGGATCATATTCTGCAACGCCGACCTTTTCCCAGAACTTTTCCAGGGTTTTTTCGGTTCGGTTGGTTTCTGATTGGACGTTTGTATCAGTCATGAGGTTTCGAGAAGAAGCCATGAGAAGGCTACTTTGGGGACCATTAAAATGGCCTCTCAGAGCACTACTCATCATGAAACTTTGTCTACAGATTTCAGCAGTATTTGAATATCTAATGCCCAAACGGCACGTGATTCTGCTCATTTTTGTGGTGATTGTTGGCAGATCAAAGGGAATGGATGTTGGAGGTTTTGGATTTTTTGGAACTTTTTGAACTTTCAAATTCAAATTCAATCCAAATCCAAAGCCAAATCCAAATCCTCTGGCATTCCTAACTCAACTTCATACATACATCTTACCTCACATTATTTGCCACTAATGGACCCCAAATTGGCAGGCGAACTTCAGCAGAAGTTTATTGAAACACAGGCACAGTTGCAGAATGTACAGCAGCAAATTGCTCAGAAACAGAGATCTCAGCGATTGGCAGAAGCCACCAAGAAACAGCTGGAGGAAGTAGTTAAAGACGACGACACCACTGTCTGGCAAGGTGTAGGCAAAATGTTTATGGGAATACCTCTAAAGGATTATAAGAAGACGTTGAAAGAAGAAGAAGAGTGGTTGAAATCCACACTTGATGCCCTTGGCAAGAAACTGCATTACTATGAGACGACCAACGAGAATTTGACTAGGACAATCAACCAGATTGCAGGTAGGCAATAGAGGGGCATGATTTCTATAGAATATTAGTTTTAAATCATGTAATTCTTTATTTTTAGGTTTTTATCTTGGTTTTTTGGGTTTTTTGGGTTTTTTGGGTTTTTTGGGTTTTTTTAACTCTTCTAGTCATACAGACGACGGTTGACTCCATCAATTCAGGCATGGGCTCAAGTAGGCTCAGGCTTGGACTCAGGCTTAGACTTAGACTCAAACATAGACCCAAACACAGACTTAAGCTCACTCTCAGACCAAAGCTCAAGCTTATACCGCACTATAACCAGCACGACTGCTGCCACTGGCAAATGTATTCACAATCTTATTAACAAGATCTCTCATCAGATAAGGCAAATCCCGAAGTGTGTCTGAGTGTGGTAACAGTTCTACGCCTGTTAATCCATGCTGATTGTAGTTGATCCAGGCACTGCCTATGATATAGAAAGAACCCACGAGAACAAGCATAATGAACAACCATGTGAACCAACCCCAACCGCTGCCGTCATCACCATTGTCGGGCCTGTCATCGGGATTATCATCTGGTTTGTCACCTGGCTTATCATCTGGCTTATCGTTACCCGGTTTGTCATTATCTCCCTTCTTATCGTCTTTGGTACATGCCAATGAAGTCTTCCACTTCAAATGCAACGCCGCACCTGTCCAAGACACAGTCTCAGGGCCCTTTTTCGGATCAGCTGCATCTTTATCACAGACATAATCTAGCACCAATTTCAGGTCTTTACGGTCTCCCCAGCGACCTCCGCTTAATGCTATCGACACGCCATTATCTAGTGATTGCACTTCGGCAGCAGCGCCATTTTTTTCTGAAACCAACGGAATAATCTCAGTAACCGCTTTGTCACCATTTGGTAACGTTACTGTATTGATTCCACACACCTGTGTTCCTGAATCACAGGAATATTCACTATATCCCGGAGCAAGAACAGCACATGGGTTGATAAACCACGAGAAATTGGAGGTGGTGGGCGGTGTATCCTCTACAAAACTGAATTCATGAACTCCTGACAACTTTGACAAATCATAGGACTTGTCATTGACTTTGATTTTGCAATCAAACAGTTCGGCGCTGGATCCTTTGATGAGCCAGCTGAAACCTATAGTAGCAGCAGCCACCAGCCAGATATTTGAATCCTGTAACATTTGAAAGATTTTCTTGTCCTTGACTTTCAAGTTAAGTACACAGTGGTTCTACGCTGTCTTGGTTGAGCTAGAAGTTGTTGCTTATCTTTAAAGGAAGGCGGGTGGTGGTGGCACGGAACAATGGTTATTGCAAAAGACGTGCGGCTGTAGTCAGGGTGAGGCTGTGCACCAGGGTTAGGGAAACTTCACTAATATGAAAAGGAGAAGATGAAAGCGAAAGTAGTAAGTATAACGGGAATACAATAGATATTATCTGAATAAAAGGATATAATAGAGATTGGCAATTAAAAGAGATATTAATATAAAGAGGATTTTTGCTCTTGAAAAAAGAGATTGGCCCTGAAAAGACATAAAAGATATTGCCCTGAAGACAGAATAGAGATCATCTAATAATAAAACAAATACTGCTATAAATTTCAATATCTACATTTTTTATCCTTGCTTATCGACTCTCGTCTATTATCCTCCTATTCTACAGAATACATTACAAACTGTCTCTTGATTCCTTTTCTTTTCTTTATCTTCTCCTATTTCTCTTCTTTATCTTCTCCTATTTCTCCTTCTCCTATTCTCTTATTCGCTTACTTAAGCAGATCGAATATATCTTCCAACAACAATACAATGATCTCTCTCATAAGGCTCCAAAGTCAACTGTTCCAAAGGCTTGATTCGTTCTTCTCGAAGCTTCTGAACTTCTCGTGCAAACACCGTCTCGGCATCAACAGTAGAATCAATACAATTGGCCTTGATAGAAATGACAACTCCTCCTTGATCTTTCAGGAATAAATGTGAATTCAAAGCAATGATTCTGGCTTGATCAGGCTGTGCAACATCTGCAAACACAACATCTACCATACCAACAAGCATTCTGTATTTTTGAGGGTGTCTTGCATCTTCAATGATAGGAATGATATTAGGTCTCTTTTTAGCCATGGAAATCAAATCTCGACCACTTCGGTGAGAAAATTCAACAGCATAGACAATGCCTTCAGGTCCGACCACGTCAGCCACGTGACTGACACTGGTACCGGAAGCTGCTCCTAAATATAATACTTTTTTGCCAGGTGCAATGAACAACTCGTCTAAACCACCGAGAATACCAGCAGCAAGCTTGGATCTGAAAGGATTCCATACTCTGTATTCGACTTTGGTAGCAGGGCTTTCGCCGTCTGTACTAGGCACATCAATAGAAATT
The DNA here is from genome assembly GCA_030569095.1 of Daia tannicola. Taxonomy (NCBI): domain Eukaryota; kingdom Fungi; phylum Ascomycota; class Dipodascomycetes; order Dipodascales; family Trichomonascaceae; genus Daia; species Daia tannicola. Next base: position 25,265 of record JAJMJQ010000016.1, read on the forward strand.
CGTTTTTCTCCGTAAACAGACTCTCCAGGTGTAAGGTTCTTTGTAAGCAGCAAATCTTCTTTGCCTCGGCCAATAAATACACCTGCATGTCGATGAGGTTCGACAACAACCTTAGCTCCTCCTCGGGCTCCACCAGCAGCACCACCTCGGCCGCCTCTGCTGCCGCCTCGACTGCCACCTCTACTACCTCCTCGACTGCCACCTCGGCCACCATCAAAGCCTCCACGTCCACCTCTGCTAGCTCCACCAAATCCTCCTCGTCCACCTCTACTGGCTCCACCAAATCCTCCTCGAGATCCTCCTCGACTAGCTCCACCAAATCCGCCACGGGATCCTCCACGGGATCCTCCTCTGGGTGTAAATGCCATGCTTATTTTATTTAGTACTAGGCTTTTTTTTTCAAAATTTCCTTTGTCCGGCAAGGCAAAGTTGTTTTGTAATTCGTTTGATCTCCAAAGGTGAGTGAGAAAGAAATTTTTCAGCCAGAGAGAAATTTTTTGTAATTTTTTTGGGATTTACTGCAAGTGTGACGGTGGGTGACCGTACGGCTGTTGTAATAGGTGATTGGGGGTATATAAGTATGAGAAAACTGGGAAAATGTATATAAAATGTTGTGTGGATGTTTATTTTTGATATTATAGTATATTTCAGCTGTTTTATGAATGTTTTATATTTGTTTGGTGGATATTTATGAGGGATCTTGTTAGGTAGATGTTATATCTCTGTGCTGCTGCTAGTTAGCCAAATGTCAGTTAAAACCAGGATAAGCTGGAGCCAGAGATAACAATGTTGAGAAAAGTATTAATCTTGTTTATCTTGATTATCTTTGAGTTCTATTTGAATTCTATGCATATTTATATGACTATTTTCGATATTTGCAGGTCTCTCGCTTTCTTCAGGTGGTATCTCGGAGTGCAAATTGCGTTACGTAAGCTTATATGGTTTGATTATGTAATTCTTCTAATCGACAGCAACTCGTCAATGACACTTCACGACAATAAAAAATACAGATTTGTTTAATCTATTAGATTCTATAAGATATTTCTCGCTTGATCTATTAGTTTTTGTAACATATTTCTCATTACATATGTAAGACCTCGTTATGTCAGGTATATCTATTGGCTACTCAGATCCAGATCTACAACCATAGAGATATATAGTACAGATCATCAGAACCGAAATAATTCATTCCTAATTGTCTAATATCGATTCAGCAGTCTATTAAATTGGCATTATCAATTATAATACTATTTACAGTGAATATTCCAGGATATAAAATACATTAATAACAAACCATTCAGTCTAATCCTTTTGAATCTTCCGGTGCGGCTTATTCGTACTCCACTAGCACTACCCTAGTGAAACATTCTACCTGGCTATCAACATAAAAGAATTAATTGGTATCTCAATAAACCGTCAGTTATCATCTAAAAAGAAAATCACTTCGCTTAATTAGTCCCATAAAAAAACTCACTTCTATCTTTTTTCAGCTACTTTTCAACTACTTTACACCAAGTTCTATGAATCGATAATAGTGCGGCTGTACACCTCCACAGAGAATTTCAGCGTAATTTCCAGAACGAGTAACCTTCAGAACCACTCAACTTTTAGAAAATTTCAAATCACCAATTCCAACTTTTCTCTTTCAACCATACAACCAGACACCAGTCAAATAACTACAAAAAAACAATGGCTCGATACGGTACCACCGCTGTAAACCCAGCCAAGAGTGCATCTTCTCGAGGTTCTTACCTCCGAGTTTCTTACAAGAACACCCAGGCTACTGCTGCTGCCATTAAGGGATGGGAACTCAACAAGGCTCTTCAATATCTTCAAGACGTCACTGACCATCAGCGAGTTATTCCTTTCCGAAGACACGCTGGCAGCATTGGTCGAGCTTCTCAAGGTAAGGAGTTCGGCGTCACTAAGGCCCGATGGCCCGTAAAGTCTGTCAAGTTTGTCACTGATCTTCTTAAGAATGCTCAGGCCAATGCTGATGCTAAAGGTCTTGACACTGAAAAGCTCACTATTTCCCACATCCAAGTCAACCAAGCTCCTAAGCACCGACGACGAACTTACCGAGCTCATGGTCGAGCCAACAAGTACGAATCTAGTCCTTGTCATATTGAGATTGTTTTGACTGAAGCTGCTGAGGAAGTCCAAAAGGCTGCTGAAACTTCTGTCGTACGACTTTCTTCTAGACAAAGAGCTCTTCGAAGTGTCACCAAGGCTTAAACAAAGTCTCAGAAGGATCGCGAAATAAATATAAAAAAAATCCCATTTTATGTGAGGTAATGCCGTTGTGTTGTGTGAATGAATGAAAACAAAAAAACCATATCATAGATTCACATGATGCCTATATGCTTTATTAATCTAGCTAGAAATTAGCATCAACAAAATACACACTATTTTGATATGATATATCGTAGTATTCTTTTCAAATGCAAAGTGTAGATAATGTTTTAGTTCAAGCTTTCCAAATCTGTTGGTGGTAATGCTTCAAATGTTTCTGCTATAGTTACAGTATGAGCTGTACCAATACCATAAGTAAGACAGAACATAACAAGAAGATGAAGTCCAATGCAATATGCCATAAACAGGTTTCTACTTAACCGATTGGATAAGATGATTTTCGTAAACGAATATGTGATTTTCTCAAAAGGATTTAGTTTCGAGAGTGCTTGTTGAGATTCCACACCTTTGAATATTGCAAACGGCGATATGCTTTCGTCATAAAGGCTTCGATATTTGTCATCCACATTATTCTTCTGTCCAAATCGTGGCAGTGACCGTTTGTAAGATTCCACGTATCTACTTCGTTCGTAGAGGTCCAAATTGTCTTTCTTTACAGTCTCTAGTTCTTTGCGTAATGACGTAATTACAGACCAGTTTTTGCGTAATTCCTGCTCGAGTTCGTTGTTTCGTGCACGGAATCTGTCTCTTTGTTGTGTTATGATCGGTAGAATGTCTCCATGTCCTCCTGGAGATGCTGTTCCTATGGCTGGTGTCCTTGTAGACTCTCTGCCTCCAATAATAGATGTAGTAGGCGATAATCGACCACTGTTATTCCAACCAGAAACTATAGACATTGTTCCTGCACCTGATGATTGTCTGATATTGCTGAGATCTTCTTCCAGCTTGTTATTAAGTTCACGGATGTTTTCAAGTTCACTTTCCAACTGTTGAACTTCATGTCTTGCTTTTTCCAATTCAACAGTCAATTCTCCATTCTTGACTCGCAAATGTGTCGATTCATTATTCAACTGTTTATTCTTCGCTAATAAGAGTCGGTCAAACTGTGATGCTTCTGAATTCTCCAGAGATTCTACCCCTGAGTTAGCAACTGTTGTTGAACTACCATCTGCTTTTGTAGCGATATCAACATCACCAGTATCATTGAACACGCTTTGAATCACTGCTAGTTCTCGTTTAACCTCTTCATAATCACTCTGCTTGTGGAGCTTTTCACGTAATGACTCAGCTTCAGATATTTTCCTCTGTAACTCTCGTTCAAGCTGTTCGTTTCGTTTCGTGGCCTCAGTCTTTGTCTGGGAAAGTTTTGTCCTCATGCTTTCGAGTTTTGTAGATATTGTAGAGATAGTGCCTTCCAAGTCCAAAATGGTCTTTTCAGATTGTTCTTTATACGCGTTCTCTTGTACACCTGATTTCAAGGACTCAAGTTCCTTTCTCAATTCCAAGTTACGCTTCTCAAAGTTCATTACTTTTCTATTGGCTCTTTCCAAATCTCCGGCCACTATTTCCAATTCTACAATTCTGCTTCCATCTGCATTTTCCCGAGACACTCCGTCAGTGGCTGATTTCGACAATTGAGCTTCAGCAGCTTCGTGGCTTTCTCGCAGATCTTTCAATTGCTTAGTCAGATCCTCTTCTCGTAGTTTCCAATTATGCTCTTTCTCATCGGCAAGAGCAATCATTTCCGCTTCTTTAGCCTTCACTTTAGCCTGGGTTGTTTCTATTGTCGACATCTCCAGCTTCATCAATTTTGCTTTGATAGTCTCGTAATCAGCATGCCTGCTTACAAGATCATTCAGCCGTGCATTCTCCTGAGCCAATCGTGAAGCATCTGCCGCTGCAATCACAGACTCTACAGACGCCTCTAGCAACGGTTTAGGATCAGGCACTTCAGCAAGAACCTTATAAACGTTCATGAAACAGGTCTCGGCAAACTTGGAACGATTGGTCAGATTGTCGATTTCATTCTGGTATGATTTCAGTAGGCTCTTGATTTCCGTCAGTTTCTCCGCGTCTGGTATCTTCCGAAACTGTTTCGTCTTAGATGCGAGCTCCTTTCTGTCCTCTACAGACTTGGTCTGCAATTCTACAATCTTCACTCCTTCATCATCCAGGGTTCTTTGGAGGTTACTCAATGCAATTTCCGTCCAGGATTTAATGGCCTGTTCAAAGGTGTCCATTGTTTATGGCGTCAGACTTGTGATGTAGATTGAATGCTTGCGGATGTGGTGGCATATTGGAGCGGGTGTACGGCTGTGCAGACGTCACGTGCTTGTGTCAAACGACGAGGAGAAGCTAGCTTCTTCAACACGCACACAAATATCCAATCATACTGATATATACGCTTGAATTCTTAATCTCCTTATAAACTCCACAAAAAAGAACAAACAAGCAGAAGAAATTAAAAAAAAATATCATACATATTATTAACTCTCAAATATAACTATAATTATTTAATTGTTTTTCGTTTTCATTCTCTCTATCGGCTCCCATGTCTCCTTTCTCTCACTCTAAAAACGCAGTCACAAACTTTCCACACCACTCAGTTTTTTATTACCCACACTTTTCCAACTCACACTTTTCTTTCACCACATATCTTAATACCGCACAACAATGAAGTACATTTCTACTGAACAAATCTTGGATATTCCTGAAGGTGTCACTATCGATATCAAGGCCAGAAACATCTCTGTTACTGGTCCCCGAGGTACTTTGACCAAGAACTTGCAGCACGTTGACGTTGTCTTCAGCAAGGTTGGCAAGACTCAAGTCAAGATTGCCGTACACCACGGTGACCGAAAGCATGTTGCTACTCTTCGAACTGTCAAGTCTTTGGTTAACAATCTTTTGATTGGTGTTACCAGAGGTTTCAAGTACAAGATGAGATACGTCTATGCCCATTTCCCTATCAACGTCGGTCTCTTAGAAGACGGTACTGTTATTGAAATCCGACATTTCCTCGGTGAGAAGCAAGTTCGAATCATCAAGGCTTTGCCTGGTGTTACCGTTGAGATTTCTACTGCCCAGAAGGATGAACTTATCCTTTCTGGTAACTCTCTTGAAAACGTTTCTCAGACTGCTGCTGACATTCAACAATCCTGCCGAGTTCGAAACAAGGATATCCGAAAGTTCTTGGATGGTATCTACGTTTCTGAGCGAGGACACATTGTTGAAGAAGAGTAAACGGCATGAAAAAATAATACAGATATTTTCACACAAAAAAAGATACATGAAGCATATAAGGCTACATACATCGCAACAAAAGTATGCTAGGCTGTAATGATATATAGTAATTCTAGCTATGTCTTGGCTTAAATCAAGACTTGTGGTATGAGGGCTCATGCCGTATTGTAGCATAAAGAGATTATAAAATCTGACCATCACCCATTTCATTTGTTTGTAACATTTTTGGTTTTTAATGCTGGTATTTAGGATATCATGAATTTTTGCCAAAAAAAAATATGCCCAACCAAAAAATACCCAAAAAATACCAAAGAAATACCGAAATTTTCAAGTATAAAATCGACTCATACTTGACTGATATTGATGCTTTTGTCTTTGTTCGGTTTGGAGATTCAAAATTAAACCCTGTAATTATATCAATACCCGCACGCATATCTTGAAAAATCCCACAAAAATCAGAAAAAATTCGAAAAAATTCCAGTGTATATATATTCGACTATTCAATGTTTAAAATAAATTATAATAGAGTTTCAGGTAGAAAATAATTGGTATTGTGGTGAGGGAATTGAATTATGCTTGAGAAGACTCTTCAATAGATTCAGTCTCGTCAAGTCTTCCACCACGACCGCCTCCACGACCGCCATCAGGGCCATTGCCTCCACCTGGTCCCTGAGGACCTTGTGGGCCTCTTCCTCCATCTGGTCCTCGGGCATCTGGTCCTCTGCCGTCTCCTCCACGACCACCAGGACCTCTACCACCTTGACCACCAGGACCCCTACCACCTTGACCACCGGGTCCTCTACCGCCTTGACCATCAGGTCCGCCAGGCTCGCCAGGCCCTCCAGGATATTGGTCTTCTTCAAGATCTAAAGGTCCTGCTGACTTGTCATCAACATCTCCAGAGGTCTTTGTAGAGACCACGTGAGGACCTTCAGGTCCACCAGGGGATCCACCAGGAGGTCCTTCGGGATGAGAACCTTCAGGGTGCCCACCAGAATGAGGGCCATCAGGGTGAGAGCCATCAGGGTGGGGACCATCAGGATGATCGGGATGAGGACCTTCTGGGTGAGAATTGTCAGGACGAGAGCCTTCGGGGTGAGGACCGTCAGGATGATCAGGATTTCCAGAATGAGGGCCCTCGGGGTGAGAACCATCAGGATGAGGGCTGTCAGGATGAGAACCCTCCGGATGTAAAGGAGGCGGTCCGCCAGGGGGAGGTCCTCCATTATTTGGAGGTCCTGGGGGAGGTCCAGGTGGAGGTGCTCCACGACCTGGAGGCCCTTGACGAGCAACAAGAGCATGGATATCTTCCATATCAACTTTATTTTCTTCTCCAGCAATCACAGGATCATCATTTAAATTATCTTCGTCATATCTACCTCTTCCAGGAGCTGGTGAATATCCTGGCCTTCCATATGGAGGTGGTCTACCATAGGGATTACCATAAGGAGAAGGATAGGGATAAGGATAAGGAGCAGGAGGTGGAGGTGGAGGTCGGCCATAAGGATATTGATCTTCTTCAAGAGGAACTTTTCCTGCGTCAGGCTTCTCAATATCAGTCTGAACCAAGGTCAAGTCAATAGGTAGAGCTCCATCACAGGTAATACCATCAGAAGCCCAAATGACCTTGTAATCATCATTAGGGCAAACAACAGCAGAAGATTTCTTGTCAAAAAGAAGCTTATTATGTTCTACTGACCATTGAGTCGAAGGAGAGTACAAAGAACCGGAAATCCTTGCTTGATTAGAGTGATCAATATCAAGGACCCCTAGAGGTTCAGGTACAAAAACAATGCCATATTCTTGGAAAAGAACACCCTTGAATTCTTGGGGAGATTCCTTGAGACCCAGTGAGCCATCGTCATAAATATAAAGAGGCTGTTTTTCATAGGGAGAGCCAGTGGAATCATTTGAAGAAGTTACGAGAGCAAATACGTCGCCCTTTTCAAACGAAGTGCAAACAACACAACGAGCAGAAATCAATAGAGTTGCCAGTGTGGCTAACAAATATGACGACATTCTGCTATAGTAAAATATATAATAAAACCTAGAATTATATCAAATAATCAATTAGATATATAGTGAATTGAACAAAATATTGCATGAATATGGAACCCAAAATAGTAATCAAAGCACCATTAAAACCCACACCAAAAAGTCCAGCACTAACCTAGTACTAGATAAAAAACTATGCCCTTAGCAATTTCTATATTGGTTTGATATGACTTGATTTAATAGGTTTATAGTTACTATTATAGGGTTACTCCACTTTTTTCAAGCAGAGAAATTTAAGCATTCAATCGTTCAAGAGTCTCTCGTCCTTCTTTGGTGTACAACCACTTGTTGTATTCACCAGCCTTGGTCCAGACATAGTAATAAATGCTAACAGGTACAATCACATAAAGAGCTTGAGCCTTGACTCTTCGAAATGTGTTGAAAACGGCAGCGTGAAGCACGCCTTTGAAAGGTTTAGCAGCATAAGGAGAGATGCCGTATCTAACAATATACTTTTGTTTGGCACCGACTAATAATGTTAGAAAAAATTGTAAAATCAGATATAAAATATCATGGTTTGAGTTTCGTTTTGTTGGTTCTATTCGTTGTTCTGCTCTTTTTGGTATATCTTTATCATCAACACTCAACTATTCAGGTACCACGACAATGCATGTCTTCATATTCGATTCCACTTACCAAAACTGCCCCACCAGCCCATATAACTGTTTCCATGACCTCCACTCATTTTGATTGTTGGTTTGTTTGTAGATTTGTTGGAATGAAGAAGGCAAGTTGAATTTGAAAATCTCTCCCAAAAGAGCTTATGTTTTGCGGGCCTTTTGATTGGCTAATAAGAGCATAGGAATATATAGGACAAGGAATCTTGAAAACTCGAAAACTCGAAAACTCGAAAACCCCAAAACATGGCATGTTCTCTTGATTATTAATTTCTATTGTTATGGGATTATTCTATACATATAAAGAGTGGTTTGACCTCGGTTTGACCTCTCTGTAATTCTGTTCTCCGGTATTCAGTAGTTTATAGCTGTTAGACATGATATAGTCTGACAACTAGACCACGAACTTACTCCATAGATTTGCATGGCTTATCCGTAGATTTTTCATGGCTTACTCCAGCTTACTCCATAGATTTTCGCATCTCACTCACCCACCCACCCTCACTCACTCACTCACATCTCTTATACTCCAAATCTTTCAAGTGATTTGGCAACTGAAGGATGTAGTCTATTTGTAACCGCAGTCCAATTATCTCCAAGCAACTTCTTATAGCCATCAAGCACATTTGCTATCAACATGGCAAGTTGAGGCGTAGGATCATTATATCCTGCACACAACTCAAGGAAGCTTAGAAGGATAGTAGGATCATTTGTCAGAGCTGCTGGGTTACCAGCAATGATATGGCACATTCCAAGAAAAGCACTGTCTTTTTCATCTGTCTCATCGACATTGCTGATCTTCTCGCACCACAGCTTAATAAACAAATCCAAATGTGGTGAAATGACATCTGCCAGTTTCTGTCCAAGTCTTCCTATAGTAATAGCCGCATTTTCAAGAACAGTTATATTGGAGTTAGACTGTAGCGTAGCCACTAATCGTTGTAACAACTGTGTGGAATATGGCTCAAGCTCTTCCCTTGAGGCTCTCAAGGCGATCTCACCAACCGACCAGATGGCATTGTTGCAAACCGCTTCTGCACTTTCGTCTGTAGTGTCGATTTGAGAAATAGTTTCATGCATGATGTTGGTCAAGTATGGTTGTAATCTCTCATAAGTAAAGATAGCAAGATCACCGAGTAAAGCGTACGCAGATTGTCTGACTTCGTAGACAACGTCTTTGAAGCATACGAGCACCATTTCAATCAGAGAAGGATTCGAATTCTCAATCAGCGGAGATGCAGCTGATCCTAGGCCTTGTACTAATCCGTCCAATAGATCTAGTGTGGTTATAATAAAGTCTTTCTCAGGGGGATCGACACTGGGATCCATGTGATAGTTCTGATCCATGATCAAGTTGTCCTTAAGGATCCTGATGCATCGTTCAAACACAGACGGAGCATACGGAGCAAATATCTCCCCTAGTGATGCAGTTATACTCGATAGACATTCCAATAAAGGCCACAGCTCGCGGTCATCGTCTTTTAATTGGCCCCATTTGTTGATTAACGGTGGCAATATCATCTGTGCATATTTGGGGTTATCAGACATGGCAGGGCCTACTCGGTCTACCAACGTCTGTATAGCATCATATAGTATGGCCATGTTCTTAGTTTGGTACTTGTTGAAACATAAAACCAATCTCGACAGGATTTCTTCCAAATATGGAGCAAGCAGTTCACCACTGACTTCACAGAATCCTGCGAAACCACTACATCCACTTTCCTGCACCCGCTTATTACTGTCTAAACAACATTGTAACAAGCCTTCCAATGCAGGTAAGAAGTATAGTTGTGGATTGGACCCATTGCTTGTGACCTCTACAATCCAAGGCGCATAACGACCTAACGTCCAACACGTTATCTGTCTAACCGGAGCTTGTTGATCACTCAACCTCTCTATCAGGAACGGCACTAGAGATGGCAGATGTTGCTGAATATATTGCAAACCTCCTTCAGCTACTGCTCCGAATGCGAGGATTGCGGCTTCTCGAACATACCATTCAGGAGATACCAAATGTTCTTTGAGGTACGGCATGATAACTTCAAGAACAATAGTCGGGTACTTTGAGGCAAAGGTATCAAGGGCAGCAGCAGAGCATTTTCGCAAATTCCACTCTGCAAGCTCGGCATCGAAATCGTCACCGTCGTCATCATCATCCGAATCATCTTCGCCATCTGCACCAGCACCTGAACTGGTACCATCGGCACCGTTGGAACTGCTACTTCCATTATTGCTTTGGTCTTTCTTCTTTTCATTGTGTGCTTCTTTTCCGCTTGCAAAAGTGGGTTTCAAGTCTTCTGGTCGATCCTCCACAGCCGCATCGTCTTCAGCCTGGCTTTCCAAAATAAATCTATCCATTTCTGAATAAACCATAGTGGACAAAATATCAGGTAGAATCTTAGGTAGATATGGTATGATAATAGACTGATCCAATTGTGATTCTGCAAGGCCCAAAATAAACTCACACGCTTCTGAAGCTACCTGTTCATCTTCATCTTTGACACAGTGTAAACAGAAGCTGATGACACCATCTAAATGCGGCAATAACTTATCGGGACGCACTTCCAAAATGACTACCAATGCAGAACAAACATTTCTTCGTGTGTCCGAGTCATTATCAGAAGCTAAAGAGAATAAGGCATTCAAAAAAGCATCAATCTGCTGAATCAAAACATTGGATTGAATGACAATAAATTGGGTCAAACAAAAGATACTTTGGCTTCTGACTTTCGTAGAACTGGAGTGTGTGAATTCCAAAAACTTAGGAACCATATAATCTAAAGGTCTTTGGCCGTTATAATCTCTGTCGAGTTCTGATGCGGAGTCCTCACAAATCTTGCCTAATGCACTCATAGCACTCTCTTGACCAACCAAATCTTCGCTTTCAGTCATGGCCATTAACTGGCCAAGAACTTCGGGCCACCCAGATACTCCAGCCTTTCCCAATAATGTCGTTATGACATTACCTGTGATGTTACGCACAAGGTTATTGTTGTCCACTAAGCCCTTTAGAACATTGGCTTTGATATAATCCTTTACATCTTGAGGACTTTGATCAAACCCAATCCTAATGTTGTTCTTTAGCAACAGGCCTGCAGTGGCTCTTAATTCTGCACCTGTATCTTGCCTATTGGTCACTAATAGAAAAGTGAGGTATTTGTCTAAATCGGACTGCTTTCTAGCTTCTTCTAGCGCCCTTTTGGCCTGAGCTCTTAGCGTGCCATTACTGGATGATGACTGTGCTAAAACCTGGATTAGCTGATGTACATTCTCCTCAGAAGGTGACCAGCTCATGTTTTCAATTATGTTGCTACTTGATTACTTGTGGTTGTTTCCCTGGACTAAGGAGGTTGAAATGTAGCTTGTTTGACTCGGAGAGCGAAAAAATTAAAAAAACGAAAAAATCAAAGCTACACAAGTCAAATCAAAATTGTTTTATTTGTTGATCTGATACTCGTCTTTTATATACAGACACCGATAAGTTTGGTTCAGCTGCAGTCTCTGAATATAAGCTTTGGCTCGTTGGTCCAATTGGTTAGTTGTTCAGTAGTAAGGTGAAATTTTCAGGAAGGAAATGAAAAACTGCCTGTTTGAAATTTGTCCCACCGAGCGGGAAAAAGGAGGGGTGCAAGGATGAGTGATAGGTATTGAGTTTTGGTGAGATAAAAGATATTAAAATTGTGAAATATTGGTTGGAAAAGTCAAAATATATTCTTAGATTTATCTATTATACGTTTTCTGTTAGTTTCACTTGTTTTTTTTATTGTTTATGGGTTTCATTGTATGTTTCTGATACTTTATATGCGTTCTTTCAGGGACATCGCTTCACGTGTAGATCCTTTAAAACATGAAAATCCCCCACCCGTTATGTAATCATACCTGTGCATATTACAAATCATATGTACCAGAAAATAATACCATCCCCAACCAACCTTCTGCAGATAAGATAGCTTATGTTGAGTCAACTCTATTGGTTGGATCAAATGTCTCAGTCAAGTTGCTTTCACTTTTAGTTTTTAATATATTATATTTCATCAAATTAATTATATCAATGCATACTATGCTTTGCCGTACATACTGAGCAGCGCATCCAGTTTGGACGATATTTGATCCAACTGATCTGTAGCATCCTTGTACATAGGAGCAATTTCGGGATGAAGCTTGTCTAACACAACTGATGACGATGAAGCTATTTTCACGACCTTGGAAGAAGATTGGCCATAGACTGATTTGATCGTTGATAGTGATGTTTCACTATTGCTCGAGTTCATCGCAAGCATACTAGAAGGATCCACATTGGTTGCAGAAGAGCTATTGCCAAATGACGATGTGCTGCTGCCATTCCAGTATCGTTTTACCATGTCTGATGTTGGTGATACCGACGATGACTGTTCCTGTTTAGCTACCGAATCATTAACCGCAGCTGAAGTTGACGATGAACCTTCCGAGGATAATGAATCTGACGTGTCGGTCCTTTCCTTGATTTCCTTGATTGTATCTTGGTTGGTATTCAAATGTCGTTCGCCTATTATTTCTGGTTCCTCATCGTCTTTATCATCTTCTTCCAGGGCTACATCGTCGATACTACTCGATCCGTCATGAATGTGTACTTCATCAGCTATCGCAGAGGAAGCACTTAGTCGATTCTCACTGATAATGCTGGTTCTAGCGTTTTCATTAGTCATAAAACTGGCGTTTTCAGGCAAATCCAAAAATATTGCGCCTTTATGGGGGTCTGTAGGACTTATAAATGACAGCCTCTGGGCACCAGTACTCTCTCGAGATCGCGGTGATTCTAAAGTCCTTGGACCCAAAGGACTTAGTAGTGGTCTATCTCCAACTCTGTACTGATATGCCTGTGTAGTATCGATTCTAAGAGAGGATGGTTTCGACCTAGGTGGTGCCATGCTTAGAGTATGCTGAGAGCTCTGATCTATATAGCCTTGAGGAATTGTTTGGATTTGAAAGGGTTTCTGAGGAGAAGCAACCTCTTCTGTATTATTAAATCCTTTTGATTGTGATGACTCCTGTGTTGCTGAAGATGCAGCTTTAAACTGAGGGTCTTTCAAAGCCAAACTCTCATTAGATATAATGGCAGATGTTTCAGCTGGAGAAGGAACTAAAGCTTGATCTAGCTTTAAAGAATCTCTTGACTTTGTCTTTTTGAACAGCTTTGAAAATGCATTACTGCTCGATTGGCCAGACCCTGTGCTTCCACTAGATGATAGCGACGAAATAGACACTGCTCTCAACTGTCTATTCTGGCCGTCCACACTCTCCAAAGAGGAGTCTCGACGGTCCTTTTCACGCCTGCCAAAATTTTCAATTGAAGATTTCGCTTTCAAGAATGATCTTCGCTTTGATTGTTTAGCTTGAGCCACTGGCCGTGATCCAACAGTTTTATCCTGGGTCGAACCAGCAGAAGAACTGGGAATATCTTCAGATCTAGTAGTTGTGTTCCCTGGAGTACTCATAATGGCCGCACCGAGATCTTCTCCAGCAACAGAAATGTTTCTATTTCCGAGCTTCATTTTGGAGAACAAACCACTGCTCTGTTTTTTGGCCGGTTTAGCAGCAGGTATAGAGCTTAATATAGGTGTTTCTGTCTCTGTAGAACTAGAAATAGTGTTGGAATCATTAGATGAGGTCATCTGCTTCATTGGTGGGGTCCTGTTGGTATTAGCAGGAATGATAAGAGGCATCATAGATAACTGTGCAGGTTTAGAAGTGGGAACTGTTCGAATAGACTGGATTGGAGCATCAGAGACATTCTCAGTGACCAACTTAGTAGTTGGATTTTTGATAGAATTAGACTCGTCAATGTGTTCAGCTTCGCTTTCGGCATCGGGCTCTGCTGAACCTTCTCTTAGTTTCTTCACAAGTAAAGGTTCGACAGGGTTCTCTTCATCGTCACTATTTGAGCTTTCACTGGTCCTCGCAACGATATTTATTGGGACATGTACTTGAGAACTGTCATCATTTTCGTTGTCGGTGATATGCTCGGAATCCTCCTCGTCCTCCTCACTCTGGAACTCGTCTCCCTCTTCAGAACAATCCCACTCAGATGCACTAATATATGTCGATTGGTTCGTGAAAGACACTGATTTGTTGATATCAGCATTATCAATAGGATTGGCATTAGCTGCTGCTTGACCCTTCTTCTTTACAGAGGAGCCTTTGAACAGTTTTCCAAAAGTTCTGCCTGCGGAATTGATATGTTGTGGGGACGACAAAACCTCTCCATTGCGGTATTTGTTCAGACGAGCAAGACGCTCCCATGGGGTTTCTATATGCTCAGCAGGTAAGAATCCTACAGAGGAATCTTTCAGTAATCGTACAAGCCACCAATATGAGTTTGAATCGTTCAGCAAGATCATAGCATCACCTTTTCGGGCACTTGCTTGACCCTGCTCGGTAGCAATAAATGTCTTGAGTGCGTAAACATATTGGAAGTCGATTTCCTCCTCATTGATAGACGGGGACGACGATATATGGCCGAAAGCCTCGTCGTCTAGAAGATCCATTATAGATGGAGGATATGCCTATCTTTCAGTGATCACAGAAATGAAAATAAAATAAAAATAAAAATAAAAATAGATTGGCAAAAAGAACGAGTGACTGGCGGCTGGACGGGTTGGTATTAAGGTTTAGTAAATGTTTCAAATGAGCGACCGTACAAATGCAGCCGCGTAAACAATAGTATTTTATGTAAGCCAAACAATTCTGTATACTCCAATCCAAATCAAATACAATTGAAACAAAGAAAGGTAAGCTTTGTTGGGCTTATCGATAGCTTGAATTGACAGATGCGCGTAGCCGCTCGCTGCTGCTTAAAAACAACAAACACTGGCTAAAAAGACGCAAATAAAATAGCAGATCAGTTGAGTCAGTGCAGTGAGAATGAAATACTGCAAAAAGCTCACAAATCAACCAAACGAATGGATGTGGGTGATGGTAACTTTGGTGTGGTGCCAGGATATAAATAGTCTGGTAATAAAATGAATCCAATCCGCCCAAAAAGCAAGCACGAGTAAGCAGGCAAGGGGTGGTTAAACAAGTCCTGTGGCTACAACCGATTTATGCGTACAAGAAAACGCACAGACCCTGAACTCTGGATTTCAACGGTGCTGTTATGCAAAGTGCAAGTTGTTTTTATGATTTTTGATAAAGTAAGGAAAGGGGTATGACGTGTGGGTGGTGGTGGTGTTTGAGCTTGGATTTTGGAGACAGGCGGGCGCATCTTGGGAGTGCAAGCCCATGTGAGGAGTGACGCAGGAGGAAGCCAACGATTGGGTGAAGATGGGCGAGTTGAAGGCGACCAATTCCACAGGGAAAGATTGAGGTGAGGATATTTTCAATTTTATATAGAAAATAAAGATATGAAATAGATTTAGAATTAAAAAAAGCCAAGAGTTCGTTTGGAAAAAGGGTTTTTTGACAGGTAAATTTTGGCGATGTTTGCGAGATGAAGAGTTTAGCTGCACGTAATCAGCTGTCAGTTCATCGAATCAACAATGATGATATATATGAAACTTTCTGCGATTTTTCAGCTGTATTTTTCAAGGGTTTTCTATATATTTGAAAATGATGTAAATTTACTGATTCTTTGATATTTCAATCTTCTATTTTAGTCAGTTATTCATTGTTTCACACAGTGTCATTGTATTTGGCAAGCATCTTGCTGCAGGTACAAGTAGATTGACCAAAATCTCAATTATACTAAAGTCGAAAATTCGCTAACCTTCATAGAAACCTCTTACCAACTAGTTTACATCGATTTCTTTGCTTTTTGTTTTCGGATTGGTTTTTCCGAGATTTATATGGTTATACTGTTTTCTCGTCTAACTGATCGTCGTCGACGCTGCCTATTTGGGAAGTTTTTCAGGCACAACTCTAATCTAAACAGCTAATCAGAAAAGCATCAAAAATCAACAATATCAATTATATAATGCTAATAAAATTACACAAATATAAATAACCATATATTTATCACGTTCTCGGCTTATCTTATATGTAATTGACTTTGTAAACGGGATTAAATAAGAACAGAAGTATTATGGCGAGATGATCCTCAATAGACTCAAAAAAAAAAGCGGCTTATACCAAATACATGACTGTATGAGCCAACCCCATGAATAAATATCAGTTCCCATTTATATAATCATAACATCTTAATTAATATAATTTGAAGATTTCGTTTTTTCGAACCTCTTTCTTCTTTTTTTTAAACCTTCTTTCTCGTGTCGCGTTTCAATAGTCCTCCTCCCCCTACAGGACTGAAATTTACGCTGTACAAAAAACCACAGTTGGCTGGCACTTTTGGTGGGAAAAAATTTCACAAATTTCACCCTTCTCAAGTTAGAAAAACACCCTACTACATAACGAATATGCCTGAACCGACGATGAAGGAATTGGAGGCCGAAGCTGCAGAGCTCGGAATCGATTTCTCCGACCTCGAGAAGAAATATCAGGTTGAACCCGAGTCAGGTTTGGAAGCCTATATTGTGATTGATGGAGCCCCTGTAATCCCAGAATCCAAAGTGCCAGTACTTACCAAAGTTCTGAAAAAGCAGTTTTCTAGTGTTGGAAAGATTGTAGAAGATGGATTTTATATGCCGGTTGAAAATGGCAAATCCAAAGGCTATGTATTCGTGGAATACGAAGATGGTGATATGGCAAGTGAAGCTATCAAAACTTTTAACAACAAGAAGTTGGATCAAAAGCATACTTTGAAAGTTAATCGTTTGGCTGATATTGAAAGATTCGGTTTCGAAGGTAATATTTCTAGTGATTATCATGAGCCAGAAATTGAACCTTATCAACCTAAAGGACATTTAAGAGACTGGCTAACCGATTCTCAAGGTCGAGACCAGATGATCATTCATAAGGCTGATCTTGTTGGAGTTTATTGGAATAGACGAAATGGACAAGATCCTGAGCCTGTTGTTGAAAGAGATCAGTGGACAGAACGATTTGCAAGATGGTCTTGTAAAGGCACATATCTTGTTTCCATGCACAGACAAGGAGTCCAACTTTGGGGAGGCCCAGACTTTGTAAGTCTTTGTAGATTTGCTCATCCTGGCGTGGCATTAATTGACTTTTCTCCGGATGAAAAATATATGGTCACATGGTCTCCTATGCCTATTAACTTACCTCCTTTGGGAGATCCTGCAAGAGCAAGAATCCCTTTTAAAGATTCTGATGTTGGTAATCAACTCGTTGTGTGGGATGTCAAAACTTTACTACCGTTGAGAACTTTCCCTATGTTAGGTCCTACTGATCCTGAGAATCCTAATAAGGTGGTTTGGCCAATGTTTAAATGGTCTGCTGATAGCAAATATTTGGCAAGATTGGTTCCTAATGAAGCCATTGCGGTCTATGAAACCCCAACCATGGGATTATTAGACAAGAAGAGTATTAAAATCCCCGGAATTATGGATTTTGAATTTGCACCTGCTTTGGTCAAATTAGAAGGCCGAAAGTTGCCTGCTGGTGTATCTGGTGAACAATTGATTTGTTATTGGACTCCTGAAATGCCTAATCAAACTGCACGTGTTTGCATCATGACTTTACCTAACAAAGAGGTTATTAGAAGTCGAAATCTGTTCAATGTTAGTGGATGTCGAATGCATTGGCAAGATCAAGGTAAATTTCTTTGTGTTAAAGTCGATAGACATACCAAATCCAAGAAATTTATCTATACAAATCTGGAGTTTTTTAGAATCACTGACAAGGAAATTCCTGTTGAAGTGATTGAATTGAAAGATGCCCAAGTTGTGAATTTCCAATGGGAACCTAAGAGGGATAGATTTGTTATGATTTCTGTTAAAGGCGGTAGTTCTGGATCAGGTCCTCCTCCAAGTGTTGCAGGCACTCCAGATGCTGTGGTATCGTCAGTACCTAAAACAGAACTTTCATTTTATGCCTTGGAAAAGATTAAAGGAGCTCAGGGTACTTGGAAGCCTGTCAAGAAGTTCGATAACAAGTCTGGCGCTAATTCCATATATTGGTCACCTGCTGGTCGATTTGTTGTTACCGCTGCTGTTAGAATGGGTTCTAGTAGTGAGCTTGAATTTTGGGATTTGGATTATGAAGGTGAAAAGAAGACATATGATAAGGATTTGGAAGTCAACTTGTTTTCTGTGGGTAATTGTGAACATTATGGTATGACAGATGTTGAATGGGATCCTAGTGGCAGATACTTGACAACAAGCTCATCATCTTGGAAACATCGAGTTGAAAATGGTTATAAGATTTGGGATTTGAGAGGTCAATTGTTAAGAGAGGATATCATTGATAATTTCAAGGAATTAAGATGGAGACCTCGACCTGCCAGTATCTTACCTAAACAAAAGAAGAAGGATATCAATAAGAACTTGAAGAATTATTCTCGACAATTTGAGGAAGAAGATGCTATGGAAGCATCTGAAGCTAGTCGAGAGCTTATATTACAACGAAGAAAGGCACTTGGAGACTGGCGAGAATGGCGGGCGGCTATGGAAGCCAAGCTGCATGAATTGGGATTGCCGGTTGAATCTGAGCTTGCACAATCTGATGATGGAGATGAGATAATTGAGGAGATTAAAGAAGAGATTTTGGAGGAAACAGAGGAGGAGGTTGAGTAGAACTGAAACCAAAATGCATCATGTAAAAATACATTAGCCATTATCCACTTTAGCATAGTTTTGTCGCACTTTAGCATAGCGGTAAATCCCTCGAGCCTTCCCACTTACTCGCAATAAACGGTTGATTTTTATTCTCATTGGATCAATATATTGCTTTACGTATGAGCTTCTAGTTTTATAGTTTATGAGATAAGATGAGATGAGATGAGATGATTCTAAGGTTGGTTTTGATTCTGGCGTTGATTCTGGCGTTGATTCTGACCTTCGCTCTGACCTTGGCTCTGACCTTGGCTCTGACCTTGGCCCTGATTGTTCTCTCGCTCAGCAGCAGCAAGAAGACTCTTGACATTATTAATCAAACCTTTCAACATCAGAATATCATATTCCAGATCCGAAGACACTTTATCACCATATTCTAAAGGTACACTTCTTATTCTAGCACGCTTTCCATATGCTTCGATCAATTGTGATTCATATTTGTCCAACAAACTTTTGAGTTGTTGCGGAGATAGTTGAGGGCTATTGGCAGGGTCCAAGTCGAAGTTAAAGTCCATAGATAATGAATTGATCAAAGATGTTTGTTAGGAATATTATATCATGTCAATTGAAGATATTCCAAGCTATAAGTAGGCATCAATTAGGTGATAGCAAAGAAATCACTGTGATCTCTTGATGAATCATCGTTTATTAACAGTTGACTCACCGTTAGAGTTGAGCCGCACGGTATGCGGCGCAGATCTCACCAGGGGCGACTGACCGAACAGCGAGCGATCAAACATTTCACCATGAAAAAAACAAATAGACAACCGGATAATCTGTCAATTAGACAAATATCCATCTTATTTTACTAATTCCCCAATATACATTTTCCCTGCTTATTTGTGTTGCACTTCTATTACATCTGTGCTCTCCATCTAGTCGTCCTCGGTAGCTGGGATTTTTCACTCGCTCAAACTGGGCTGGCTTTACTTTCGGTTACTTCGTCCTATTAGGCAGGCACTGATTCTCAAACCCACCACATTTTTATTTTGCGTGCGTGAGTCAAGTAGTGCTAAGATGTTATCTCATAGATGTGTCACTACTGCTCGGATAAATAATAGTTGCATGTCTCTGTTTTTACAGAGCCGTAATTCCGGAATCGTAGCCCGAGGTGCCCGAAGTACTTTGAAGCCGGTTTTTGCAAGCAAATCAAGAAATTTCATAGACTATAGAAAAACGTCGAGTCAACAAACATTGTTGAAACCCCGGCAAAGTCACGGGACACATAGTCTTGGTTTACAGCGCTTTTTTCATAGTTCTAGGCCATCAAGATTGTTCTTTTGGTTAGGTGGTCCTCAGGAAGTCTACAACCGTAGAAATCAGAACCCTATGAACATGCTGGCCCCAGCACCTGTCCGTATACTTGGTTGGATTGCTGCGGCTGCTGCGGCTGTTTTTTTCATCCCTATAGGTTTCATAGTCATAGCCACGCCGCCTTTGCTAGTGGGCGTGTATCTATTGACTATGCGCCTCAGAAATATCAAAAACAAACTGTTTAATCAGCGCTGGTCCAATATGGGTACATATCACCTGACCTATGAGCCGGAAGATGTTGTTGGTTCCCAGTTACGGCAGAGTGCACCCGAAGTAGCCAGACGTCGAGTATTCAGTGCCATCGAGTTGAACGAGAACAATTTGGCTGCAGAATTGGGCCTATCTCAAACAGCAGTCGATGAGCTGAGGTTCTCAGATGTTGAGAGCATTCAACAGGATTTCAGGGCTTCTCCTCAAGGTTTTCAAGAGAAGATAGAGATCAGAACTTTTGGACTCTTAGATATCAAGGCAAATCGCAGAGTTGCCACAGTATGTTTGATTATTCATAAGAGTCTTAGCAGCAAGTCAGGTGACCAAGGAAAGATGCGTATTGAAGTTATAGCGCCTGGATATAAAGGCAAGACGTATGTTCTTGATGAGCCTCAGTATGGCGAAGACAACGAGGATGTTGTCATTGATATCAAACCGGGTAAACGGAACTGATTTTCGGATGCATAGACGACAATATCTGTGAAATTTCGGCGGTAATATTCAAGCTTATTTGATAATATGGTATAATCTATTCAAGATTTGTGTTGAAGCTGTCGCTTAAAACCCTTGAAACCACCCCTGAATATCCTTTAAAATACTCCTCCTGACTTGTTTTAAATCTATATCTCTAATTACCTCATTCTTTTGCATTATGTAAATACAATACTATCCTTCATTAGAACCGTCTTTTCTGGTTGAAAAGCTAGCTCTGATCCATGCACGTGTCACGTGACAGATTCCTCGAATGTCCCAGCTTCGCTTTGCCTCGTTTGGCATTCACCAACATACAGCGCAAGAAACTGCTTTGAATTGCAGCGAAAACGGCATTGAGACTGAACTATCAGAGTGTGTTTGCAGTATGGCAGAACAGGCAATAGGTGAGTAATTAGAATGTTTGTGTGACTGGCTAACTTATGTGCTGGCTTTGAAATGACTTGGTTAAATGCGATACTTGTAATGGAACTACTGCAGAACCGGCTGGATTGCTGAACTGCAATTGTGGCTACATATATGTAGTTACAGTTTCTGAAATAGTAACACATGTTTTTGGAAGGATTCCCGTTCGATTTGTCGATGGATTACAGGCCGTAAACGGTGATATCATGTGACGGCTTGTGAGACGCAGTATTGAACCTTGTCTGAGTTGAAAAGCATTTTGGTCGGCGAAAGTTTATTTATCAATTTTGCATTGTATTTCAATTGTTTTTTTGTTATTATTGAAGATTGAAATATGATGTACTATGTTGTTGGCGTGTAATGTGCTGTACTGTGTGTGTTAACTATACTGCTAAGTTCAATGTGGCTGGACGGTTTCTGGTGATTATGTAATCCCGAGTGATATATGACTAAGCAGTTTTCGCAAAACATACTTCAAACAACAACCCTTACCGCACATTTCAAACTTTATATCATCATTAAAAACCCTTCTAACTTTAGTTCTTGACCAAGGTACAGGGTTTGTGAAAATCGGCCGAGGAGGCACCAATTTCCCTGACCATGTGTTTCCTTCTATGGTAGGAAGACCCATTTTACGAGCAGAAGAAAAGAATAACTCTGGCATTGCAATCAAAGATATCATGTGTGGAGACGATGCTAGTGCAGTGAGAAGCTCACTGCAAGTTTCTTATCCCATGGAGAATGGTATTATCACCAACTGGGAAGATATGGGACATTTATGGGATTATTCTTTTTATGATAGAATGAAGATCGATCCTACTGGCAGAAAAGTGTTGCTGACAGAGCCTCCTTTGAATCCACTGAAAAACAGAGAGATTATGGTACAGACCATGTTTGAAAAATACAACTTTGGAGGTGTATATGTGGCTATTCAGGCGGTGCTGGCATTGTATGCTCAAGGTCTGCAATCTGGTGTTGTTGTCGATTCTGGCGATGGTGTCACCCATATTGTTCCTGTCTATGAATCGACAGTTTTAAATCATTTGATCCGACGTTTGAATGTGGCCGGTCGTCATGTAACTCGACAGCTGATTTCTCTGCTGCTGAGACGAGGTTACGCGTTTAATAGGACAGCAGATTTCGAGACAGTTCGTCAAATCAAAGAGAAATTCTGCTATGTGTCGTATGATTTAGACTATGACAATAAGCTTGCTGAAGAAACCACAGTTCTTATGGAAAAGTATGAGCTTCCAGATGGTCGAGTCATTAAAATCGGTCCTGAACGATTCCAGGCTCCAGAATGTTTATTTCAGCCGCATCTGGTTGACTCTGAACAGCCCGGAATGGCCGAGTATCTTTTCGAAACCATTGAATCCGCAGAAGTAGATATCAGATCCTCGTTATACAAAGCCATTGTGTTATCAGGAGGCTCCAGCATGTATCCTGGACTCCCTAGTCGATTAGAGAAGGAGCTTAAACAACTGTGGTTGACCCGAGTTCTGAATGGAGACCCTGAACGACTGAGTAAATTCAAGGTCAGGATTGAGGACCCTCCACGAAGACGTCACATGGTTTTCCTTGGAGGAGCAGTGCTTGCAAATATCATGAAGGACAAGGATCAGATGTGGATCAGCAAGGCTGAATGGGAAGAGGAAGGACCTAGGATCTTGGCCAAACTTGGCCCAAGGTGATGTGTAAGTGTATATCTATATATATCTATCTATATGCTTAGGCAGCTTTCAAGTCACGTGTAGCTAGACATAACTCAAGACTTGAGATCTCTCATATATGCTATATAATCATAACCCTGACCAGACTTATGCTTGGGCATGGTCGCTGTAAGTTGCTCTACCATTTTGTCAGAGATAAGTGAGCTTTTCAAGTCGAGTTCTGTGACAAAGTCTTTTGCTGAAGATATTTCACGGAACGATTGCAGCACCTGACCAGCCGTCTGTTGATCTTCCGTTACTTCTACCATGAATTTAATAAACTGTTCAAATGATACTGTGGTCACAGTGGAGTCTCCAGTAGATTCATTACTGCTAACATCTTGGAAAACCTGGTGCATTTCTTGTTCATCATAAATCAATCCTAAAGATGCCAGAGCTCCAGAGAATTCGGCTTCATATAAGCCATTACAGTGAGATTTGTCAAAGTAGCGGAAAGCAGTCTCAAACTCTTCCAATTGCACAGGTGTAAGATTGGACATATTTCTGGCTATGATTTGGTTTTCAATGAAAGCCAGTTTCTTGACGACCGATTTCTTTGCGAGACCAAGTTCATATTCGAGTTCCGTATAGTTGAAAACCGTGTGATCATTTTCTTCAACCTTGGCTTCGTTGCATTTCTTGTCCAGAGCTTTCAATTCTGTGACAAGTCGAGTCAATGGTTTGAGTTGATCGTCACTGATATTCGTGATGGCAACCAGTTGACTTTCCAACGGTCCTTCGAGTTTACTTATTCCTCTGGTGACATTATTTAGGCCATCTGCGACATTGTTGGCTACATTAGCATAGTTTTTCCTCAGGTTTTCCTTAATTTCGCGCATCGATCTGTTGATTTCTTTGGATCTAGTTGCCTCAGAAGCAACCAGATTGGCCCATTCTTGTTCCAGCGCATGCAGAGAGTGTGTTTTTGGCGGTGAGTATGGTTTCAGCTGGTACGTGGCTAGTTTTGTGCGGATATTTCCTAACAAGCTGGCAAGTTCCGACTTCTCGGTGATCCAAGCTCGTTTCGTGGTCTTTTTGTACAGTGCAAATTCCTCGGCTTGAGCCTTGACGTCTGTATATGTACCATCAAAGTTGGAGGATTCCCATTGGGTGCACAGATCATGAATGGCAGTCATGAGGGCCGCCATTCGATCTTCGAAGCTATGTTCCATTGAAAATGCAGACCCCGTAACCTCTACAAATCGTTCTAGTCTTCTTCCTGCGGTTTCAATTCTGTCCATTTCCGAAAATGCATGGAACCAGTATGCTACGTACGTCATGATGGACCGTTCGTCAGGTACACGGAAATGCCCGTGGCTATTGCTCTTGTTGTTGTTGTTGTCGCAGTCATCGTCATCATCTTCTTCTGTCATGCAAATATCCTCGACATCAAGCAGTTGTGGAATGCCTATTTGCTCTGTTGCAATCTTCAAAGCCAATGCAACATTTCCGCGCTTATCTGAGTGATCTAAGGCGTCATAGTCCAGTAAGTCGGGCCGATGATAATCCAGAAGCGCGCAAAAAGCCAATCCGTCAGCCCAGCTGCGCGAAAAGTCTTTGACTGCAACGCCACTGTAACCTGCTGTTTTACGTCGGCACCACAAAAGCAGGCCTTCTTTCGCAGACAATCCTTCTTCATTGATGCTGGAGATGGTGAACCGGATGATCAAGATCCACAACAGGCCAAGGATCAATTTTAGATTGCCTTCAATGATATCCTCGGCTCCGATATTATGCAGTGCAATTCCACGGTGCTTAACAAAGTCCAGTGCAGTGTTGAGGTTCTCTACTTTCTGGATCTGTAGCTTTGGCGCGCGGTTATATCTGCCCAGCGGTTCATCACCTATAATCTCCAACAATTGAATCAGCTTTACGCCGCTTGCAAGATCTGTACGTAGATCAGAAATAGGCTCGATATCTTCTCGTTTCAAGTACGTGTTCATCCATCTGATGAACGTCTTGTGCTGAGATGCTACCCAGGAAGGCAAGTCGGCAGTCATTGTGAAGATGGTGTTGAGTGGTCTATAATTCGAGGAATTAACTGCAAAGGTTTTGACAATGTCTGTATACACTTTATCAATGATTTTTGATGAATTTAAGTGTGCTTAAAGCAGATTTTGGGTTCTCCTTTCAGGTTGAAACAACAGCCTGACGTCAGCTTGTGGAATCTAAGACAATTGTCTTGGTATGGATTGAGTGGTGACAGTTTTCAAAGAGGAAGAAGACACGAACAGAACACGGCTGTCAAGCAGTAGGACAGTTGATTTGGTTCTGTTACAGTATCAGCAGAACAGCCAAATAACGAGGTAACTCAGATCAACAGAGCAAAACTAAACAAAACGTAATAAAGCAAAACAAACAAGGCTCAAAATCTAGAATACAGCAATCTTATTAACTTTTTTTAGATCCAGTTCTCAAGACGCTCGTTATTCTAAATATTTGTTTTCCTAAGTGTTCTTTAGTGTGAGGCTCAGATGCTCAGACGCTGATTTGGCAGATCCAAGATTCAGGGGTATTAACGTTTTAGCTCGTTCGACCCAGGTCCGAGGGCAGGGCAGGGTAGGGTAGGGTAGGGCAGAGGGTAGAGAGAGCTGGGCTCGACAGAAAACGATTTAGTATTTAAAAACGGTCAGGTGACCTTCTAATCTATTGAGCATGTTTTTTATTTGAATGATTTTTTTTATTGTTTTATTTTAATGATGATGGTTTTTTCTTTGGCTTTGTTCTTTCTTTCCTTCTCTTCTCTTCCCTTCTCTTCTCTCTCTCGGCCTTCTGCTTCTCTTTGCCCTCCTCCAAAGATCAACCATGTCATCTACAGATTTCTACAACGAAGAGCCACTCACATCTACAGTGAGACCTGAAACCACGGCTATTCTAACAATTCGAATAATCAAATCTTTCAGCTATAGAACTGTCAAGAATCACGTGTTCCAGGACGTTGATCTAGTCACGACTACAGTCCAGCAACTTCTCGACAGAGTCAAAGACCTCATCAAAACCGACTCATCTTTCCGTGCTTATCGTAACGTAGATTTAGATTGTATAAAGATATATACCAAGGCACATGGCTCAAAGACCATGAATTTAGTCATCAATTTTGAACATGATGAGGACTGGATTCTCAGTGATCCCAGTAAGCCTTTAAAAGATTGTGGAATACAAAATGAAACTGAAATATCTATATTTAACCGACAATTATATGAGGAATATAAGAAAAATCCTGAAGAAAAATGGTAGGTAAAGTAATAAAGGGAAGAAAAATATCTTTTCATTCATGCATTTTGTAATTAAAATAAAAAAACTCTGAGCTTCTTTCTATCTGTTCATCGTCATCAGCTTATCACAAACATCGCTGGTTAACTGGTCCATTTCCTTAGAAGATATAGCATCTGTGCCTCTTTCTGACCCATACGCAATGGCATTCTGGATTAAGCTTTTTATAAAGGTCCTGTCAACCGCCAATGGGTTCAAAAATGATCCATTCATCACATCCTGTACTGTCATTCGTTCATGCTGGTTTCTGATCAGACAACCTTTGATGGTCTCTATCGCCTCGTATGGTACTTTGACGTTGCCTAGTCCTTCTCTCGAGTACTGTACTTGTATTTTGGGATTCGTTATTGCAAGCACTCGTTGAGCTCCTTGGTAGTTTGCGTATGGAGATTTGCCGTATATCATCTGATAGATAATACATCCACAGCTCCAGACATCTGAAGGCTTCCCGACTTTAAACTTCACTTGAGAGTACGAATCTCCACCATTGGCATCTAATAGGGCTTCTGGGGCCATGTAGCTTGGCGTACCCATCTGTGTATCTTTGTGGATATTAGCGGTATAATCAGGCACAACATTAGCAATACCGAAATCAATGATTTTCAGCATTCCTTTGACAAGCAAAAAGTTGGCTGGTTTCAGGTCTGAATGCACAATTCCGTGTTCATGAACTGCTGCCACGCATTTGAGCAACTCCTGTGAGTAATATCTCACAAATGAAATGTCTAAAGGCATGTTTAAACGGGCTGAAAGCACATGTGCGAGATCAATCTCTCCGCATTCCATGACAAGATACACAGAAGCATCGAACATCTCATAATCCACCAGCTTTACTACTCTCGTCTCATCTTTGAGTCTTTGCAATAGCGATATCTCTCCTTTGAAACCTTCAATCACTGAAAGGTCAACATCTTCGAAAGTCACCTTCTTGACAGCATATGCTCTCTGATTTATGCCAGTGGTCTGTACCTTATAAACTTTGGAAGACCCTCCTTTACCAATCAGTTCTAGTCTCTGGTACTCGATGCCGTTTATAGCAAGTAAATTCTTTGGCTTTTTCTTCGGTTTTTCGTTGGAATCCTTCTTGCCTGAAATAAACTCTGGGACGACAGATGTTATAGGCGTTTTGGCTGTAGGTTCCCTGTTCTCCTTCAGTGAATTATTAACAGCTCTATCAGTCATGATATTGATATTGCTATATGAGCTTTTCAAGGTTTCTGTCTGTGAAGATGAATTGTCAAAGTGCTGAGCATTGGAAGAAACTTGTGAAAGAGCTCTCTCTTTACGCGACGGTGTTTTGGTATCGAATTCTGTAACTTTTGTTGTGTAATGCATCATTGTTCCGCTTCCAGTAACAGAATTGTTGCTACTGAGTCCTGAAGAGCTCTGAGGCTCAGGCTTGGAACTCTTTGATGAGTCTATGCTGCGAGATTCACTGAATCTCATTTTGTTGGGTCTCCATTGAGATGGTGAGCTTGGCGAGTCCTTATCTCTAGGTCTGACATTACTGTCTTTTGATGCAGATGCCGATAGTACAGCAAGTGAAGCGCCAGTTCCACTAGCACCAACCTGAGAAGATGGCAGAGTTTGTGAAGAATAGGACATCTTTAGATGATCCAGCCCTCTCTGGCCAGTTCTCTTGAAAGAATTTCTAGCAAATGCACTGCCAGCTCTTGTACTGCCCATCCCACTGTATCCATGCGTATTTGTAAGTGTAGTTTCTCTATCTTTCTCTCTCTCTTTCGTGGCAGAAGAAGACGATACAGATGAGACTCTTGTCCTGGTAAACATAGACCGGTCATTCATATTAGAGCTCTGTAAGGAGTTAACAGCCTTGTCCTCTTTTATGGCAATTGTCTCTTGAGATGATTTTGAGATTGGTAGCTTATGACCATGCTCAGTGAGAAGCTCCTTGGCATAACTACTGAGTATCGGAGGCATGAAACTATCGTCTGATGACAGACTATCATCGTCATCTAGATCAATAGGGGGAGGCCTCTCCGACAACATCATGATTTCTGGACACTCGAAAATCAATGTAAGGATGTCAAGAGCCGAAGAAAACGGAGTTGAGTTGAGCCGAGTGTTGTTTGTTGGAGGGATTCCCTTTTGGGAAATATCCAAACACTGGACAGATGTGACAACAAAAATCGAAAATCGAAAAAACGAAAAAACGAAAATCGAAAATCGAAAATCGAAAAACAAAAAAAGAACAAAAAAATAAAGTGTAAGAGAAAACAATGAATGAAATTCAATGATACTCAAATGAATCTGCTGCCGTTATGTTAAAGACTTGATCACGGTATCAAACTGTTCCTTGTTGTATTTGATGTACTTGTCGACATTTTTGGTGAAATCCCCTCCGATATGTCTGTCGTAAAACCGATGATATAATGGAATAATAAACCTCAATTCTTTAGCGAGAAGTTGTTTCAAGTTAGGATCCGTAATATTATAAGTCTTGTGCTTCTGTACCAACACATCGAACTCTGCGTTGAAGGTCTTGAACTTCTCTTTGATGGCTTCTCTATCTTTAGAGCTCAGCTGCTTGTTTCCAGGCCTTACGACAGTGGCATCCATCAAATGTGAAGCGGCGTTCTGCCAATCACCTAAGAACATGTTCAGACCTCTTTTCCTTAGTCTTTCGAGTCGTTCTGCACCAGCACCTCCCATAATCTTGGCTATTTCGCTCTTGTGTGCAAATCGTTCAATCATAGTCAGATTCATGAGTAGCAAGAACCCAATCTGCGAGTTCTTTTTGCCCAGTGATTGCGCTTTCATTTCCAAGTTTACAAACAGACAATCCACAGCGTCTGAGAAGTAGCAGGCTAGAAGTTCCACAGGATCATTGGACGCTGGAGTCACCACTGCCAGTTTCGAATACCAAGCGGGTCTCGGGGTAGGTATCCAGCTTTCTGAGGACATAGATTTCATAACAATTACTGCACTGTTCTTGTGGTCGGCGATCTTGTTTAATCGCGACATAACGTCTACAGTAGCATCTGATACGCCGTTATCACTGGGAAGTGCTGTCAATGACTGTACACGGGTTTCAATGTATCTGATAGTGTCTGACAAAACTGTGTATGCCGTCTTTCCGAGCTTTTCTGAAAGATTCATCAGTCTTGTAGGTGGAGCTCGAATCATAGAAGTCACGGCCTTGCCTATGCCTGACGTGCATTCCACCAACTCTAAAATGCTTGCACCATCTTTTTCCTTGCTCGCTCTTAGCTGGTCATTCAAGCCTGCAATAACAGATTCAAAATCTCCTACACATGCCTTGATTACTTCTTCGCGGTACTTTTCCTTCGTCTGGTCATAACTTCCTGGAGACACCCCAAAAATTGAATCCAGATCATCATTCAAAGCCAGGCAACATTGTATCAGAGCCGCGCTATACGTTTTAAGACCCTCTACAGGAGTTTTGGATGATTGCGGAGTTAAACGCACAGCTTTAGCTAGTTGGCTCAATGAAGTCGTAGAAAATCGAATCATAATGTCTGTGAAAACATCGTCGACGTCCACCTGTTTCGTCGAGAAGTAGTCACACAACTCTCTTAGCTGCTGTGCATTCTCTGCAGACAATCGTGGCATTGCCGCTCCTCTTGCGACCAGTTCAGCAGCGTTCACAGGTTTGTAAAAGTCTGCTAAAAGACCTCGCAAGTACTCACGCACTCCTGCATTACCAGATTTTAGCAGCTGATCAATTTTATCCACAACTTTATAGAAGTTTTGAAGATGTGAGCCACTCAATTCCAAATATGCGTTGTGTAGCTTCTCAAGAGCAGCAGTATAGCTGGGCAAGCCAACAGCACCGATTCCAGAACGAATCGTCTTCTCACATTGTTCAGACAGTTTTGCATAGTTTCTGATATCACCTATTACATCTAAGCTCGCCGTCACGTTCTTGTCATACAGCGCCAACGTGCGCGTTTTCCCGGATATGGGCCTAATAGCCTTCTCGGCTTGCAAACTCGCCATCGATATCTTATTTAAAGACCTGGAAATCTTACTGCTGAGACTGTCCACCTTTGCCAGAGTCTCTTGTAGAACCAGCACATCTGTAGAGTCGTTGTCACCGTAATAAACGCTCATCACAAGGTTCTTGTTGTAATTGTCAATTTGTAAACTGCGAAGTTGTTAGGAAATCCTGAACCCGAGCAACTTGCAGTCTCGGTTTAAGCCGCACATGTTTGGCCTGCATGCTTCAAGGCCAACAAAAAGCATCTGCTACTATAATTTCTTTCTAGTAACTTTGATACTGTAAAATTATTTTACAGTTCTTATTGCGGCAAAAAAAATCTCCCTGGGGTGATTCGAACACCCGATCTGCGGATAACAGATGAACAATTACAGTCCGACGCTTTACCAACTAAGCCACAGAGAGCGTGCTTAAGAAAAATGGGAATTCAATTGAATATCAGTGTTCGAGCATCACGTGATGTAATTTGATCACGTGAGAGAAGTGTGTCACGTGCTCTTTCTTCTACTACTAGTGTATTTCATAATCATTGAATTTTGCGTCCTAGGCTATATATCGCTTTGATCAAACAACACTTATGTAAATAACCTTCGCCTCTATCTCTTATATGCACCCTCCGCTAGTCATTTATACCTTGACCCGTCGTCTCTGAATTGTACTGGATTGTCCATTGTTGTTCAAGCTCGGTTGAGATGATCTGTCGTAGCGCCCGGATTCCTTTCCCACGCAAGCGTTTTCCTCTTAGACGTTTTGGTTTTCCAGGGGGTTTCTTAGGCCAGTAGATATTCTAAGCAATGTTTATCCGTAGGTAAAGCTCAGTTGTCACCGTGAAATGTGTCGTGGTGTGAGTAAGTCTGGGGGCAATCAAGCAAGCCGCACAACCTAAACAGGTAACGATTGTATCTCAGATCGGCTTCCGAAATCGGGCTCTACGGCATCAAACACTAAGGTTCCTCGAATTAATCACCTTTAACTATATGTATTGTGTTGGTTCTAATCAAAGAATATTTCTGAATTATTATTCTATACTTGTCAGCTTTTTGTAAGAGTTGCAGCCGTGAAATTTAGTTGGTGCCTTTTAAGAAAGCTCTACTAAAATACTCGTTTGAAAGCACAGCCGTCGATCTCATCTGTATTGTACTGGATCGATATACAAGCTCCTTTTTGACCGTCAGTTAACTAGTTAGCAAGCTGACTAACATAACAGGGAATATCATTGTGTAGTATATAGGGAAAGCCGTAGAGTTGAGCCGGCTTGCGTAAGCGTTGAAGCATGTCCACAGAGAAATCTCAAAACGGTACAAATACCAATGAACATCATGCTGTGAATACTTGGCCGCTCAAAATGAGCTTTGAGAGGATTTCTGAATGTAGTGGAACGAAGCATGGTACCGCCAAGAGATGGGCTTCTTCTCGACGTTACCATGTCGTGCTCGCTATTATGATGATCATAGCGTTTGTTAGCACACATGAGCTGTGGCTGAAGAGCAATCAAGGAATCACAGCCCCAGGCTCTCGGATTATCGAATCTTGGAGCAATTTCGGTCATGCTTTTATGGGTTCTTCAGATATAAAACCCATTTATCTTGAAGTCAATGCCGATAACTACGACCAGTATCTTGATACTGTCACCTCTGAAAATGCTTCAGCATTATTCAACACAGTCGCAAACACTTTGAGACAGAAGGGCTCGGACCTTTTTCCTATTGGAATGTCTATTATCCCTGCTATCATTCCTGCTGGCACTATACTTTGGCACGCTACCTCTGGTGGGATTCCTGAGGGCCCCGAATGGGCTGCCTTTGACAGCGAGTTTTCCTACAGTTTTGGTAACGGTTTGCCGCGACTTGGAGGACCACCAAATTGGGGTCCTCCCAGGCATGAAGTGTCTCGAGAGGATGGCGATGCTTCTGTCATGGGTCCTCCTGATGGTGGACCCGGTGGACCTCATGGTGGAGTCATGCTGACGTTCCGTGCACGAAAACAACTTTCTAAAGTTCTTGTTCTTGATGGTGCAAGTGCGTCTAAACTTGGACACGGTCCCACAGACACACAAGATCTTATAGCACACTTTGCAGGAGCAGAATCGACGACCGGTTTTGGCGATGAACGGCTGGCTGCTAAAAACATCTGTGAATGGGGCAACGACTTCGGTTTGGATGGAATAGTCAGATTGGAGACTGGCTTTGAGCTCATTCTCTGTGACTTCCGTAGCCCTAAGATTGAGTTGATAGGCAACGTCACTTTTGGTAGCATGAATAAAGTGAGTGGAATCGATTTCCCCGACTTTCTGAATGGTCCTGACCGCACAATTTCAGAACATCCATTATTGCACGACCTTTACCAGCAAATTATAGAAATGGCTTATTATGAACAGCTCGTTGTAGCTCCGAGGCATGATCACGATGAGCCTCGTGTATTACCTGACTATTCAGGTATGGTAACTGCCATTAACAGATCTTATGTCTCCCCGGATCCGTATACTAGAAGGCTTTATAACTTCACTGCTGAAGTAAAAGAAAAAATGCTGTCTGATATTGAAGATTACTTCAGTTCTTCTGAAAGTGCTGATCCATATTCTGGTACCAACTGGAGAGATCAGACAGATGCTATCACTGATAAGTTCGGTCCTATCATGCTTGTCTTGAACTCTAGTTATACGGGTTACGAGGAAAGTGAATTGACTCTGTCTTCGTTGGCTACTAACATAACTGCATTTACATTCAACACTTTGCGACGATTCTATGATTATGGTGGCCATCCTGATGAAGCCGAGAGAAGAGCTGCAGCCAAGAAAGCCTTTATTTTTGAATACTCACACCCAACCAATTCTGGCCTCAGATCGGATATTGATCGCCTTATTTGGAGCTCTCTTGTAGAAATCGTTGGCAGTATCTGGGATCAGCTTGAATACCAGTATGAGTTTGCTACTAACATAATCAACAAGATTGTGTTTGATCACTCCTTCTCAGAGGCAACATATGCTGATGATATCTCTGCCCATGCTAAGAGTTTGAAAGATCTGCTT
Source organism: Daia tannicola (assembly GCA_030569095.1). Classification (NCBI taxonomy): domain Eukaryota; kingdom Fungi; phylum Ascomycota; class Dipodascomycetes; order Dipodascales; family Trichomonascaceae; genus Daia; species Daia tannicola. The sequence continues at coordinate 58,450 of JAJMJQ010000016.1, forward strand.
GACCTTCTACGATGGTACAGTGTTTACTATCAGTGTCCTAGGTCATGTGCGTGGAATGAGATATGTTTCACACCTGCTTGGGGACCGGGACCGAGACGTTCTAGATTAAGTGAAGTAACTGGTCTACGAATATCCCCAGACATGCTTGAGTGTGTAAGCGTCTTTGATATGTTGAGTGAAGTTTCTTAGATTTAATAGGTTAGCTTTAAAGTTTTGAAGTTCCCTGTGTATACAACTTTTCAATTAGATTACAGAAAGTGACTAGAGCCACACATATCCACTTTTGACAGATAAATCGTCCCGTCCTTGGGGATTCGCGGATTTCCAATTGATCTTCCTGGACAAGAATAAGCTGGAAAGCCCCGAGATCACGGCATTCACAGCTCATAAAAATATCTCTCATACATTCTTGAGAGATGTATATAACAAATATTGCGGAACTATACGTCTACTAACTTATGAGTCATTTGTTGTGACTATTATTATCAGACAAAAGTTCTACAACTTGGGCTGACGTCACGGTACTTTGAGAGTTGAATGCTGATCTCGTCACGTGCCTACCATCATCACTGCAGAAACAGCTAAATAACAGATTTACAAGTGAACGGCGTCTTTCGACGATGTAATTGCAAGCAACACTGTCTTAAAATAGGCAGGATGAGATATTCTACTTAGAACTGAGAAAATGATAGTTTTATTATTCTTATTGAATTTTACGTCCTGGCTTAACTCGCTTCAATCAGTCTGTGTTTATGTAATCAACTTCACCTCAGCTACTTATCAGCACCTCCTCTAATCATTTACACCTTGTCCAGGATTTCGGCCACTTAACTCTTGACTCTTGATCAAGGGTTGGTCATTTAATTAATCTTCATGTAATGTTGTGATAATGATAGTGTCCAGCTTATATGTAAAGTATATAGTAGACATATAGCGATCAACAAAAACAAACTCAAACTAAATAGAAATTCCTATCTAAAACAGACTGTCAAAATAAATAAGGATAAGGACTAAACATTAATAATTAATTGGTTTAACTGCTGCACGAGCATTGAAGATCCCTGTCGAGTTTAGGTGGCTCACCGACCATAGCGGCTTCAAAATCACTGTCAAAACCCCAGCTATCATGGAACGGCGCGAGCGACATTTTCAATACTTTATGCAAGAGGTCATAGTTGTTTGCCTGTGCATTTTTAATGACGTCATTCAAAATCCAGCCACGTAGAACGAAGTTAGGATTGACTTTATTGACTTGATTCCACCGGTCATCATCACTAAGCTGCTCTAATTTTAACCGAGCATCATAAGAAGTAAGCCACCCTTTCAAAGCTGATTGTACTTGGTCGTCACTCATCAAAGAAAAGACTCCGCGGCTCTTTTGCATGAATAGATCCGTGTTTAATGACCCGCCAATGTATTTGCCCAGTCTGCGGAAAAACAGATTATAATCTAGGGAAGTTTCTTGAAGCATATTGATAGTCGATTGAATAAACAAGCGGTCATCTTCTTGTGGAGTGGTTAGTCCTAGTCGCTTGGACATCAGAGTCACATAGGTGTCCGTAACAAGGTCTTGATACGACTGTCCTACATTCATTATGAAATCTTCAGTTTCTTTATACCTCGCAGACTCATCTTCAATAGATTCATCAATTAACAGAGGAGCCAAATCCTCGCTGAGTTTCACCAGATTCCACCAGATTATAGATGGCTGATTCTCGTAACTATATCTCAACCTAGAATCATCATGATTAGGCGTATATTTCGGGTCTGAAGTCTCCATGAATGCAAAAGGCCCAAAATCCATAGAAAGACCAGAAATAGACGTGTTATCTGTGTTTAAAACCCCGTTCATGAAACCATAAGTCTGCCACATGCCTACTGTTCGAGCATTTCTCAGACAAACCTCAGTAAAAAACCGTCGGTACTTGTTGCCTTCTCCTCTCAAAGCAGATTCACCTCCAAAAACTTGTTCTATACAGAAATCTGCCAATTTGACTAAATCATCTTTAGACTGTCTGGCTCTTATACCATCAAAAGTGCCAACTCGGATCCAAGTTTCAGCCATTCTGCAGACAATAGCACATACTTCTCGTGTTTCTCTTCGAGCAGTGGTCTCTGGAAGTAGAGTAAGACTAAGCGCCCTTGTTGTTGGAATACCCAGTCCGTTGAGTGTTTCACTACAAAGGAATTCTCGCACAGATGATCTGAGAACTGCTTTGCCATCTCCGAACCTTGAAAAAGGCGTCAATCCAGCACCTTTGAGCTGTAACTCGTAGCGTTTATTACCTAGATCAGCCTCAAATATACTCATTGCTCTTCCATCACCAAGTTGGCCACTCCATTGGCCAAATTGATAACCGGAATATGCTTGCGACCAAGGGAAGGTATCTTCGAAGAACTCCTGACCTGCCACAACAGCTTGGAATTGCGGGTCTTTTTCATCTCCTACCGCAAGTCCAATATCATTCATGGCAATAGGAGATACCGAAATGAGTTCATAGGGTTCCTTGCGTTCAGGTGTGATCCAGGAATAATGTGCTTTGACAATCCGGGGAAGTCTCCGCAGCTCCTCCGTGGCGTCTTTAGCAACCTGCACAGTGGCCAAAGCAGGATCAGGAGTCAACAAGTCTGTGAAGACAGAAGTCCTCTTAATCTTACTGAAAACCATGCCCCCTATTTTCGCCGTTGCACTTAACTTGCTCTTGTTCATTTATACAATAGATAGATGGTTGAGAGTGAGATTTTCAGCCGCGCAGCAGAGAGCAAGGGCAGTGATATACGAAGAAAAAGGAGACAAAAGTTTGAAAACAAAGAAAAACAGAAAGAAAGATGAAATTATAGAGACATAATAAGGATTGTATGTAGATAAATTATGGTGATTGAATAGTACATTGATATAGGATAAAACTGTAGGTATCAGGATATCTAGAAACATAGAAACATAGAAACATACAAATAAACAAACTACATCTACTTGTACAAGAAATTCAGACATTTTTAGACACACATATTTCAAAGAAAAAGACAATTTTGTACTATTATACCAGTAAAGAAACCCCGAATCTGTTAGGCTAATGAATACCCTATTTGAATATACAGATATAAACCTGATTGAATAGATGAAGTAAGAAAATAAAATATCAATGAATAGACTATACTTCATACTTTTCAACATAGCAATAGATGTTTAGAGCATCATTCTTTCGTTGTTGCCGTTCGCACTCATAGGCGATTTCGTCAACAAGACCTTCAGGACCACAACTAAGAACCGCGACTTCACCAATGGTACCATCCTGTTGTTTGTCTTGCTCAAACATTTCCCGTTCAATAAGCATGTATGGAGCAGGCTTGCCATAGGTACACGTCACTGTTGAAGATGCACCAGTGTCGGTTTCTTTGACATCGCTCATATCATCTTTCTCATCGTCAGTTTCTCTAGTAATGTAAAACTCAATGGAAACACTGACCTTGGCATCAGCAGAAAAATCTTTCATCATCTCAATGCTTTCTTTATACCAGTCCAAATCAGAAACCTGCTGGAAGTATCCAATGATTCTGACTCGAGATGTTCTATACTGTTCAGGGAATCTCCTTAGGTTTCTCAGCAAGTCTACGGCGATAGGGAAAGTGAAAGAAGAACCGGTACCACCGCTAGCAAAAACGACAGTATCAAAATGCTTCAAGTCTTGAATCTGACAGCCATAAGGACCGTGCATAATGGTCTTCAAGTAAATGCACTGTTCATCAGGATTCTCCTCAATTTGTTTCTCAATCTTCTTATAAATGGCCTTGGTAACACCAGAGAACTTCTGAGCAATGATTCGGATTTCGCCTTCATCTGAAATACTGGCGATAGTGAACGGGTGCCATTGAAGTCGTCTGACTTTAGGTACTCTCAAGTAGATATGTTGACCTGCCTTCCAGTTGCCGACCTCCAACATAGGACCAGTCCATCTGGTGGAAGGAATAAGCTTTCTCCTTCTAGTAGGTAAAGTAAGCTTGAAAGTTCTGTTGTCAAGAATCTCATACTTACCCATGGAACTAACTTCACTAGATGCATAACGGTTAAGAGCGGCCCTGCTGTACGCAAACATTCTATCAACGACAACACAATGGATAGCAAGAATCAATGCAAAACGACCTCCTGCATTGTGAAAAACAGCCAATAACATCATGATACCAGACAAAACACCATGGTTGAACAAGAAGAACTCGTATGAAAGTTGTCTAATTGTTCGTGGAGTCAAAAGCATCATGACGGACATGGATCCAAAAGCAATCATACCGAAGTATTGAGGAGGAATTAGAATCATGATAGGAAGATTTAAGTCCAACCAATATCTAGTACACAAAACAACATGGACTACAATCATAAGGTAAATAACCCAGCCCATTCGTCTATGCAAGGTGTTGATTCTATGAGCTGGCCAGCCAGTAACTTTGGTTACAACATCGTTTTTACAAACAAAAAGATATAACACTGGTATGTTACCGGTAGCCATCTTGGACAGCTTCTTACCGACAATATATCTCTGAGGCTCATAGTTGATATCCTTGGTCTGAGCCCAGGCGAAAATGCCATTCATAAAAACGTAAAAGAGAAAGCCGACATAAAGACTTGGTGTAATGTAGTAAGGGCCTCCCCAAGCCCTTATTCTGTATGACGTATTGACTTTCGCCCAGAACTTTTGTAGTCTGACCATTCGATTATAGTTATTTGGCTTATCATCTTTATTCAGACGAGCATATTGCATTCCCTTATGAAATACAGAACCATATATGACCATACCACAGATCATCATGGCAAAAAAACCCCAAGCATAGCCATTATTTCTGCTCTGTTCGACGAAGAACTGGTCGAAAATTGAGATACCCATGGTATAATACTACAATGCTTTCTGCTTGGACTTATATATTTGAAATGTTCTCTGGAGATAACGATGCTTCAATGTTCAAACAAATACTTAAAAAAATACGGAGAAAATATTTATCTAATTAGAAAAATCAAGGCAACGAATCAGACTTATAGCAAAAAGAATATGTGAAGATAAAAAAGGTGTGTAATTAATATATAGAAAATTTTTAATTCGAGGTGTGTGATAGCTGGCTCCGACCGTTTGATCCGTGCAACGGGGGCAGTCGGAAATGTGGGTAGAAGAAAGGAGAAAAGCCAGAGAACACTGCGAGTAACCAGGCTTGGCTCGGCTAGACTAGGTAAAATTGAGTAGCAAATGAGGCAGTTCACGTCGGAAGGACTTATGCATACGTAATCGGAAAGTTAACCGAGATGATGAGCTAGAAAAATTGATTAGCTACCTCATGAGATAGCACATTACAAATTGAATCGACAGCATATTTACTACATCCATAGCTGCTTCGTAGTGGTCGTCATCCTATTTTTTTTTTAAATAAATTCAACAACGGCTTTTTTCGGCAAGCAGGATCGTCGACACAACCGGAATAGAATCACCTGTCCTGTTCACCTATCAGATCGAAGTGCGTTAGGGATCTACAGCTAGCAATTCGATCATCTTTTTTTTCCTGAGCAAATTTCAAAGAACATTTTCAAGATCGTCAAACATTATAACTGTCTATAGAGGTCAATTAACTTTCTCTGCACCATTGATTCATCAGAAGAAATCCAAGTGTTCTAATTGATTTTGAATTTGGACCCGCACTCTTCTTTGCTTTTTTTCGCTACTCCTTTGCTTTCTCTATTTTTTCACACCACGTTGGGAGTATTGGTCAAGATCGGCAGAGATATTCCTTATCAATCAGATATCTCTTAAATCAGCTTTAACAAGGCGATCCATAGAAAAAAGCTCCGAACACGATATTGAGTGTCCAAAAAGCATAAATGAAGACTCGTACAATATCTCACAGTCCTAAGATCACTGGCTAGCACCTCTTTTTCACACCATCTCAGAAGCGGCTGCCCTCCCTGTATTTCCTCCCAAGTTATTACTGCCAAGAAATTGATCTGATAATTCTACCACTTGGTATCCCAATTGGGAAATTGCACTCAGACGGCGGCGTTTTCGAGAAGTGGAAAAAGCAAATAATAGCCCAAGTTGCTTTTTCTTGCCAAACAGCAGAAAAAAGAAAAGTTGATTCACCAACTTTTCGCACTATTCGGATGAAATTTTTTTGTTTAGAAGAACCGTTAAGCGGATCACAGGACTGCGGCTTTCTATATATTTCCGCACCTCTGGTGGGAAAAATTTATCTATTTTAATAAACTTCATCTGATAATTAGTCGAAAGAAAGTACCCAAAAAAATGCAATTCACTCACTCTGCTATTTTGGCTCTTGCCGCACTCACCAATATCGCTGCTGCAGTCGACTGGTCCACTTACCCTCAGGTCCCTGAGACTGCCTCAATTAACGGTTTCGCCGACAGAATTTATGCCGACTTGCCTTCTTGTGCTCAACCATGTGTGAAGTTCAGTGTCTCCAACACTCCTTGTCCTTACTGGGATACTGGTTGTCTCTGTGTTATGAACCAATGGTCTGGTGAAGTTGCTTTATGTATTGCTGAATCATGTAGTGGTACTGATATTGTGAAGGCTACCTCTTTGGCTGTCTCCATCTGTACTTCTGCTGGTGCCTCATGGGTTGTTCCTGGTTCCATATTGACTTCCATCCAGGTTGCCGAGGGTTCCTCCCTTGCCAAGCTTGCTTCCGAAGAAGCTGCTACCCAGTCTACTGGTACCGTAGAGCTGGCTGGTACTGAAATCCTCAACGATGCTACCAGCACCGCTAGTTCTGCTACAGCCGAATCTACTTCTAACTCTACTACAACCAGTGCTGGTAGCTCAGCCACCTCTTCTGCTGCGGCTACTTCGTCCTCTAGTTCTGGTACCGGTTCCGTGACTCATCCTGCCCTTATCGGTTTCGCTGCTGTCTTGGCTGGTGTCTTCGCTGTCTCCATGTAAGAAGCGAATCCTTCAAATAAATGCTAGTTATTTTTCCAAGCAAGATAATTAATTTTCTTTAAACGTTTTAGTTTTCACTTATATTATATACATCTAAAAGATAAATTCAATCAAACCTGTATTCTATCATTGTGCTATATTTCTTCGAGTAAGGAGAAAAAGGTGGTTGAAGTAGGGCTCAGAAACGAGGATTTCAAGACTGTTGGTTGACTCAAGCTCATAATAAAATAGCACTAAACAATTGAAAAAAAATACTAAGTAAAATCGGGAAAATTTCAACAGTAATGTGACATTGATTAATAGCCAGATAGTTTCAATGCAAACCGGATTCTTGCTCAGAATGTGACAGTTAAAATTTTATCGAGATTAATGCAGCTCATCACCAGAAGGCCGAACCCGGGGCTCCTCCATCCAAAAAAGAAATTGGAGCTTCAATACGACGGGCCCCAACGGAATTTGAGACTCAACTCCTTTTTTGTCATGCAATTTACATTGGCATCGACCTCGGATAGTTTCGGTTTGTCGTTTAATTGGCCACACCTGCATATTTTTACGGAGAACTCCAGTGATGGTTCCTTAAACTTGTTTTTTTCGGTTCAAAGAATAAGGTGGACTCACAGAGAATCCAGACATTTTGAGAAAAGGGATAAGTTGAAATGTAATTAAATTTGAAGATCCTACTCAATCAATATTGCCGGATTATTATTTCGATCGTAGTGGGTTCTTCCAAAATGAATAGATGTTCAAGTCCAGGCAGTAATGTTTCGCTATAAAAAGTGTTGTGCCAAAACAGTCGAAACAACTATTAAAAGCACATCTAACACCCCACAAGTGCCCAAATATAGAAAAACTTTCTGCAAAAAGAAATAATCTACCTGCAGTCCCTTTTGGTACTTATTTTAATTCTGCTTGGCAAAACTTCTATGTCAGAAAGGCTCCTACATTAAATTTAGGAGTGCGGCTCTATTTGGCGATATAATAATCAGATCGCCAGCCCAATTAGGATAAATGGCTCCTTGACAAGCCTGGTAAAACTGAGTAATACACTTTCAGGTAAGTATATCGAAGATCTTTTTGTGCAGTATTTTATCGGCCATGATACTGCTGCATACCGCAAGAATAGAACATTGTAAAAACATTTATATATGAGTGAGTGTCTCGGGGGCTATAAACTGATTTGCTTTGACATCAGTTGAAATTATATTACTCCAATCAAAAAGAGTAGCATACATTTGATATAGTTCAGGTAATTTTTGTAATTTTTCTGACTTCAATCAATATGTTACCAGTCCTTCTTTTATTGCCAGCTCTTGCTGCAGCTCAGTTTACTCAGACTACAGCCTCAATAAATGGTATAGCTGACTTTCTTTACAGCGAAATGCCCAGTTGTGGTGCTGAATGTCTTACCTACGACAACTATGTAATCTGTGATTATTTTAATACCGGCTGTCTTTGTGTTTTGACCACCTGGGGTGATGGTGTTGCCTCCTGTTTGATATCGAGCTGTTACGGTTCTGACATTAAGACCGCAACCTCTCTCCTTAACTCATTGTGTGCTGCAGATGGCCAAGGTCAGTGGTACGTTGATGGCACCGTATATTCTCAACTTTCTTCTGCTGCTGCCAGAACTGCTTTGCCCGGTGCCACTACTACTAGTGTTTCTGCCACTACTACTTCTGCCCCTTCTACTGCTACCATCACCACTGCTGCTTCCACCAGCAGCAGCAGCAGTCTTTACTTCCCTCAAACTGCTTCCATTAATGGTTTCGCTGATTACATCATTGCTGAAGCACCTGATTGTTCTACCAGCTGTTTGCTGGATATGACCGTCAGTTTCTGCCCTTACTGGGACACTGGCTGTTTGTGTGAATTCACTGCAGCTAGTGATCCACTTGGTGAGTGTGTCGCTTCAAGTTGTACTGGTACTGATGTATCTATCTTCACCAGTTTGGCAAGTTCTCTCTGTTATGCTGCTTTCGGTGGTATTTGGTCAATTGATGCTTCAGTTCTTGAAGCTTTGGAAAGTGCCGAATCAGTAACTTCTGTAGCTACTTCCACTACTGCCACTACCTCTATAGCTGCTTCGACCACTTCCTCTTCTAGTTCATCTGCAACTAGTTCATCTACCTCTAGCTCTTCATCTGCCGTTTCTGTTGCTACCATCACCACAGCTGCTTCCGCCAGCAGCAGTAGCAGTCTTTACTTCCCTCAAACTGCTTCCATTAATGGTTTCGCTGATTACATCATTGCTGAAGCACCTGATTGTTCTACCAGCTGTTTGCTGGATATGACCGTCAGTTTCTGCCCTTACTGGGACACTGGCTGTTTGTGTGAATTCACTGCAGCTAGTGATCCACTTGGTGAGTGTGTCGCTTCAAGTTGTACTGGTACTGATGTATCTATCTTCACCAGTTTGGCAAGTTCTCTATGTTATGCTGCTTTCGGTGGTGTGTGGTCAATTGATGCTTCAGTTCTTGAAGCTTTGGAAAGCGCTGAAGCAGTAACATCTGTGGCTGCTTCCACTACTACTACAGCATCTGTATCTGCTTCCACCACTGCTTCCTCTTCTTCTGCCACATCTTCCAGTGCTTCTGCTCCTTTCTGTATTCCTAGTTTCGATGTTTCTGACTGTGCTGCTGATTGTGCTGATGCTGAATACGCTGCTGGAATTGTTTGCCCTGACGGTGCATTCACTGACAGCTGTATCTGTAGCTACGTTGTTGCCGGTAACGTATGGCCCTACTGTTCTTGGTGTGCTATCGTAGAGGGAATTGATACCGATGATGGTTTCGGTGCCTCTATTTATGCTAACTGTCCTCAAGCAACTGGTGTCTACATCTGTGGTGAAACGTCATCTTCTACTACTGCATCTACTGTTGATACATCTTCTGTTAGTGCTTCTTCTGTTGCGACCTCTTCTGTTGCGACCTCTTCTATTGCGACCTCTTCTGTCAGTACTTCTGGTGCAACCACCTCTTCCGCCAGTATTTCTGATGCAACCACATCTGCTGCCAGTATTTCTGATGCAACCACATCTGCTGCCAGTGCTTCTGGTGCAACCACCTCATCTGCCAGTGATCCATCTGGAGCAGCATCGTCCGGTGCTAGCGCTTCAAACAGTACCGTCGCTTCTGCTACTTCTACTATCGGCTCTTCTAGTGTCCATACCAATGGTACAACAGTTGTCCCTAAATCTTCCAGCACTGAATCATCGGTATCATACTCTACTACTGTTTACACATCTATCTCCGGTACTCTCACTATCGTCAGTACTGAGATCATTACCCTATGCAGCTGTACTGAAACCGAGGCAACAACCTCTGTTGCTCCCACCGAGGTTCCTGTTGAAACTGGTTATACTGTTACAGTTGTCAGTGGTGTCACTTTAACGGTTCCTTGTACCACATACACAGATGAAACTCCCGCTACTGCTGCAACCGAAGGGTCTGTTATTGTAACGGTGATTAATGGTGTTACAACCACCATCCCTTGTTCTAGCACCGCTGCTGCGATTGCTGCAGGTACTGAGACCTACACTGTTATTAAAGGTGTAACTTACACAATTCCCTGTTCCAAATGCGAAGAATCCACCACTGCTGCCCTTTCGTCACCTACCAAGGCTACTGCTGCTTCTTCCCCTGCCAAGGCTACATCTGAAAATTCTCCTGTATCCCCAGCTGCGGAATCTACCGAAGCTGGCACTAGTGTTGCCAAGTCTGGAACTAACATGGTCAGACCTGTTGTCTTCACCTCAATGCTTGCCGCAGCTCTCTCAGTTTTCTTCTTGTAATTTCTTTTTAACTGTTCACCATGTTTTTGAGTGACCTTTTTTAATAAAGCAATTTTTCTAATAACCAAACTATTTAATTATTTTATCTATAAAATTTATTTAAATTATTTATATTGATACCTATTGCCCGAAATTTTCAGGATTATTGATTTCATTGTTTTCGTGTTTCTAGAGCTGTGATTTTGCATCAGATATTACGGTGCTGAGCATTCACTTAATCAACTGACTGACGATAGCTCTTTCAATCACTGCTGAAACTAAACAACTGCAATTAAGATTAAATAAAGTGTTACATTAATTAATGTTGTCACTGTTATCAAACTCCGTTTAATTCAGGTATTGCCGCTCTTCCTACAGTGGGGTCTGGAATTTAGTCGAAGACACACCTGATATATAACTCCTTGCTACATCTTGGCCAGATTCCCCTCCAACAGAATCTGTGGCCCCTGATTTGTAGTCCATTGGACATTATTCAATTTTTGAATTCTTCTCGTAGTTGTTCTCCCGTATCAAATGCTGAGCTAGTAGGAACAATGACACACTATATTGAAGTCTATACCAAGTAATTTTTTTTATTAATATATAATTATTTTATTTCTCTTTACCAAATACGAACGATGATAGTGTGGATGTACCCAGTTCTTATCGAATTTGCGGATTTTAGACTCTTAATTTTTTGTGACTCGCAGTCACTTATTTTGTTATCTGATTCTAGAAAATCCATGCCATATTAAGGACTAACGCCGACCAATGGCCACGGCCATTAGGGCACCAGCTTGGCTGCCAAAAAAGCAAGTTCAGTTGCCGTGTTGGGAGATAGCTGTCTAAATCGGAAATGCATAATCCTAATTGGGAAGAATCTTTGGCGAATTTTTTTTTGAGAAGTTTCTTTTCAGCATGCCTAGCATGTTGAGAAGGTAGCCTGCTATATAAACAAGACGACCCTCTTGTCCTACTTTCCTTTTTTGCCCCCTAAAGTATTCGACTCAGTTACAATCGTTACCAATAACTTAGAAATGTTCGCTTCCTTCATTCTCCTCCCCGCTCTTGCTCTTGCTCAGTACGAGTCTTATCCTTCAGTTGCTGAGACTGCTTCCATTAATGGTTTCGCTGATTACATCTACGCCGAGCTTCCTACCTGTGCTCAGTCATGTGTAACTTCCATGGCTACTGGTATCTGCCCCTACTGGGATACTGGTTGTCTCTGTGTCTTGACCAGTATCACCGGCCCCGTTGCTGAATGTTTTGCCAGTCAGTGTGAAGGTTCCGATGTTGACTTGGCTACATCATTGGCCCAGTCCATCTGTTCCTCTGCCGGTGCCGGTTCGTGGTACTTAGCCGCCAGTGATGTCGCTGCTCTTTCTTCTGCTGCTGCTGAGGTTGCTAGCACCACATCAGTCGCTGCTTCCACCACTGCTGCTGCTGCCTCTTCCAGTGCTGCTGCTGCCTCTACTGCTGCTGCTTCTACCGCCGCTGCTACAACTGCCGCTAGCTCTGCTGCTGCTGCTACAACTGCTGCTAGCTCTGCTGCAGCTGCTTCTTCTGATGTTGCCTCTTCTGCAGCTGCTTCCAGTGCTGCAGCTGCTTCCGATGTTGCTTCTTCTGCTGCAGCTGCTTCTTCTGCTTCTTCTGCTTCCTCTGCTGCAGTTGCTTCTGTTTCCAGCGCTGTCGTTTTTTCCAACGTCACCACTAACGGCTCTTACACTGTCATTGGCACTCAGACTTTCACTGAGCCGTGCCCTTGTGAAACCGAGACTAGTGTCTCTCCTGCTTCCTCTGGCACTGAGGCCGTTGCTGCTTCCAGTGGTGCCGCCACTTTGACTGTCGCTGGTACTTTGGTTGCCGTTATTGCTGGCATCGCTGCTTTATTGTAAGAAGAGTAAAATATTTCTAATCTTCAATAATGTTTTTTTTATTCGATATTTTGAGCTTTAATTTCATTCGGGGTACCGGCTATTTGTAATTCCTCTATATAAAAGTGAGAATTAGTTTTATTATATTTAACATAAATTTTCTGTAGAGTTGATTCCTCCAACATAGATAGCCGATTACTTCAGTAAATTATTCGCTGAAAATCAGAGAAAATAGTAAAATAAAGAACGTTGAATTTTTCTTTGATTTTTCTGGATTATTGGTGCTTTAGTTATTTTCAATCCAGGTCTCTGTCTTTTATTGATGCTCGTCCAGCGGAGACATTGGTCGACTCGATTTTTGTTCTGAAAGGGCAACCTAGCCAATATAGTTGTAACAAGAATGAAGTATATACAATAGTTTTTTTTTGAAATATCTGAAACCGGATGATCGTTAGCAATACAAATATGGTCATAGTCTCCGAGAAGATGCATGCAGACCAGGTTGGTACAACCTATTGCAGGTCTTGAGCGCCTTCGAGATTTCAACACTTTTACACCCCTTATGAAAAAATGGGTGTTGATTAATTTGGAGAGATCAGAATATGTTGGAGAAAACGAGTAGCATATGAGCCAGTACGGAATTGCGAGAGACACCGATCATTATTCAATCAAACAGCACTGTACAAACGGAAAACCCTTTTATAGCCGGTAATTTTTTTTTTAATAATTGTTAGTGATTAATATCTTAGAAATGATCCTCAATATGTTGTGGAAGAAATGAAGTACGAAAGCGACACGCAGATCCTCCCCTGACTACCAAATTTCAGAATATCTAAAAATGCCAAGCTTCTTGACATTGGTAGCTAATATAAAAAAGATTGAGTATTATCCATGCAGAAAATTATGCATAATCCGAATTTGAGCAGGCTATTACCTGCGGTGTTCGGTCTTAGCGGAGACCAATAGGACGTAACGACCTCATCACATTTAATCTCAATGTCCGGGCATATATAAGCCATGACAAGCATATTTCCCTTGTTTGTTTAATCACAAAATATTTTATTTACGAACTCTGAAGTAAATATGTTCCATAGGGAAGGATCCTACCTAAGTGTTCTGTCTAATCCTCACGCATATCGTAGGGTGATCATTTTTTCAGGAATAATACATAAAAGTAAATATACAAAAAAGGAAAGACAGAAATAGAATGGGATTTCAATTCTTTGTATGTAGTAATTTAACGGGAATTTTATAGAGTAGCTACGGCGCCTTATTGGTTATGTTTAATAATTATTGATCTACGATCTGATAAGAAATGTGACAACCCAAAACAAGAATTAAAAAAGGAAAAAAGAGGCGGGCGGCATCAACAAACAGATTTCAGGAAAATGAAAATCGGAGAATCTAGAGAAAAAAAACAAAAAAGAGAAAAATACGATGCGAGCAATCTATTCGAAGTGAAAAATAGTTTTAATGAGGTTCACAGAGAAGTTACCTCCTGTTTCGGGTGTTAGATCTAAGGAAAGATCCGATGTTGTTGATGTTGGTTGTCGTCGTCGGCAAAGAATTTCTATGACTGTTTTCACTTTTCAAGCATTTTTCGTCTGACTTCAACCAGGAGAGAAAAAAGATTCAATTCCAACGCATATCTGCAGACCATCGGAAAATAAACAAGGAGGATATATTTTTGTTAGGTATGAACCTGGTACGTTGGACCGGGCCGGGGTCGGTTACGCTAGGCGCCCCGGAAATTCACTTAGGGCCACCCGGGGCAATTTAGCCAAGACATTGTTTCTCTCCTCTGAGCCGACTGACTCTGGCCAGGCACTGAGCCTGTAGTCCCCTTTTGTCGGAAGCGGGTTTGAATTTCTTTTGTCTTTGTTGGGGTGTGCTTACGTAGTAGTGTTGGTCTAAGTTAAAGTCATTTAAAGTAGACTAGATAATAGAAATTATATGCCATATGTTATTTATTCTGCTGATCAATGTATTCTTTTGCGGGCAATGTCTGTTCCCGCTAAATTTTCATTCAATTCAAGAAAAAGAAAAAAGAAAGCAAAAATTCTGCAAGATGTGTTCTTGGGTCATATTTGCTTTTTACATATTTATGATTTTGCATTTACATTTGGGTTACCTTTTTGAGTAGGCTGATGATCTGATTAATATGGTAGAGTGTGGTTCTGCCCAACAAGGAAACGCTACGCATGATCTTTTCTTTTTAAAAAATCTAACGAAGGTATAAAAAGCCGGGTACATATTTTTATGAAAATCTTTTCTCTCTCATTGTTGAAATTTTTGGCTCTTCAAAGTTACATCTGTTCACTATCGTTAAAAATGCTATCCGCTTTACTCGTTCTTCTCCCCGCCCTCGCTGCTGCTGAGGACTATGCCTCCGTGTATGCCACTTATCCTTCAGTTGCTGAGACAGCTTCCATTAATGGTTTCGCTGATTACATCTACGCTGAGCTTCCTACCTGTGCTCAGTCATGTGTAACTTCCATGGATACTGGTATCTGCCCCTACTGGGATACTGGTTGTCTCTGTGTCTTGACCAGTATCACCGGCCCCGTTGCTGAATGTTTTGCCAGTCAGTGTGAAGGTTCCGATGTTGAATTGGCTACCTCATTGGCCCAGTCCATCTGTTCCTCTGCCGGTGCCGGTTCTTGGTACTTAGCCGCCAGTGATGTCTCTGCCCTTTCTTCTGCCGCTGATGAGGCTGGCAGCACCACTTCTGTCGCTGCTTCCACCACTGCTGCTGCTGCATCTTCCAGTGCTGCTGCTGCTTCTACTGCTGCTGCTTCTACCGCCGCTGCTACCACTGCCGCCGCCAGCTCTGCTGCTGTTTCTTCTGAAGCTGCTGCCTCTTCTGAGGTTGTTGCTTCTTCTGAGGTTGTTGCCTCCTCTGAGGTTGTTGCCTCTTCTGCTGCTTCCTCTGCCGCTGCTTCCTCTGAAACTGTTGCCGCTGCTACAACCGCTGCCTCTACCACTGAAGCTGTTGCTGCCTCCTCCGGTGCTTCTACCTTAACTATTGCCGGAACCGTCATTGCTCTTGCTGCCGGTATTGCTGCTTTGATGTAGATTTTCTATCTGGAATAACCTCATTATTAATCAATTCAACAGCTCAGCAGAAGCTGTTAAGTTAAAATCCATCATCCACACTGAACAAAATTGATTGAGAAACATTGATTCTCAGCAATTTCCTCCTATTGTAATAGTCTATTGGAATAGTCTATTGGAATAATTATATCTTATTTACCTTTCTTTTCATCATAATTGCTGTAAGCAGTTGTATATTTTAATTTGTATTATTTCGTTTTTACTATTTTAGCTTTTTGACCTCCTGCACAATTTTGGAGAAGACGACCTTGTAAGTGAGTTTCGTGACCAACACAAACCTATATTGCTTCCAGCCGAGTTCACTCAAACAATGTTGTTGTACTTGTTCTCGTTCTCGTTCTCATTCAAATCTGAGTTCTAGTATCTTAAAGTTTCGATCTGATTAGCTATGATCTTGTTTAACGAGATTTCCTTATTGGGACTTGACATCGGGCAATTACCGTTTTGAGTAATGAAACTTAAAGTCAGTCGGATCCGGCTAAAACCGGAAAACCTGAAATCACTGTTTTTTTCACTGAATAGCAATTGAAAATCAATTAAAGGAACCCTACTCTTTTTAAAAATGCCTTTTGATAGAGAGATATAAAGGGAGCATATTTTACTTTCTGTTGCATGTCTTTTTTTTTTTTTAAGTTTTTTTTCCTCTTTTATTTCTGATTCCTCGTTTGTTTGTTTTTCTTGCCTTGCAGTGCCAAGCCCGCCAGATTGGCACCGCCTGCTAAAATGTTCATCAGCTTCAAGAGGTTTCAAGAAACACAGGAAAACCGAGAAAATATTTCCTCCGAAAATGTTTTCGGGCAGTCCTGCGGTAACAAAAATAAGATACACGTCATTAGATTGAAATGATTTGCCCACAATTTTACCCCGCCTAGAGAAGTAACTAACTGGTTAATCCAGAGATGCCGCGTTACTACAGCTCCATAGCTCCATAGCTCCATAGCTCCATAGCTCCATAGCTCCATAGCTCCATAGCTCCATAGCTCCATAGCTCCATAGCTCCATAGCTCTGCAGCTCTACAACTACCCTATGAATATATTTACTTAACTGCTTATATGTTAGCCAAGGCAATTTGAATTGAGCGGACAGGAACGTGGACGTACACCGCGTCCTCTATCTCTACTCCGACTGAGCTAATACCTGTTGAAGGGAGTTTAGTCAAAAAACAAAAGAGAATGTACCATGATAAGATATTTAACGATATATAGTTTCTGGAAATCATTATCCAGGATACTGCCTACAAACAATCTAATATGCCAGTCCTAATTGCTTTTGCTGCTTAGGCATTGGGGCTCTTTGGAAACTCTTCATTGGCTTCAGACCCCATTTCTGGAGCATCTGCTTGTCTTCATCCCACCCATTACACATGGTAGTAAGCATTTTCTTACCTGTAAAGACTGCATTGGCCCCAGCCATGAAGCACATGACTTGTTCGTGTTCTTTCATGGTGTAACGACCCGCCGCTAATCTGATGATAGATCGGGGCATGAGAAGTCTTCCAGCAGCAATGGTTCGCAGCATATCATCCAAGCTTATTTGCTTCTCCTTTCCGGCAGCAAGAAGTTCATCTCCCAGTGGGGTTCCCTTGATTGGTACCAACTTGTTGATAGGTAATGATTCGGGGTGCTGTCTCATTGTACTCAAAGTATAGAGAAAGCCAATATGGTCGTCTTGTGTTTCACCAAGGCCAAGAATTCCTCCAGTACAGACACCTACACCAGACTGTCGGACATTTTCAATTGTTTGTAAACGATCGTCGTATGATCTGGTGGTGATGACCTTCGGGTAATGTTCACGGGATGTATCAATATTATGGTTATAAGCCGTCAGGCCAGCATCCGCAAGTTCTTTCATTTGCTCAGCATCAAT
Source organism: Daia tannicola (assembly GCA_030569095.1). Lineage (NCBI taxonomy): Eukaryota > Fungi > Ascomycota > Dipodascomycetes > Dipodascales > Trichomonascaceae > Daia > Daia tannicola. The sequence continues at coordinate 76,009 of JAJMJQ010000016.1, forward strand.
CATTCCCAAAGTAACACATGATTCAAGGCCCATCTCATTGACTTTCTTGACCATATCTGCGATGTTTTTTAAACCTCGTTTTCGGCCTTTCATTTCTCGCCAAGCTGCTCCCATACAGAATCTTGTGGAACCATTTTGCACAGCCAGTTCAGCTTCTCGAATGACTTCGTCAATTTTCACAGCTTTTTCTGCTTCAACTCCAGTATCATATCTGCTGCTTTGTGCGCAGTATTTGCAATCTTCAGTGCAACCACCAGACTTAATATTCATCAGAGTACAGAGTTGAACTTCTGATGCTCCATGGAACTTCCTGTGAACGGTAGCAGCACCATGAATAAGGTCCATCAGAGGAGCATGATACAGTTCTGCTACTTGCTCTCTAGTCCAGTCGTGTTTAATACGAGGATCTAGAACGACTTTATCGAGTAAAGTCATGCTCTTCAACGGCGGAGATCGTGCTTCGAGATCGTTAAGCAAAGTTTGTTGTTCGCGAATCTGTTGGCTTAGCAAAGTTAATTCCAGTTTTTTCTTCTCTATCTCAAGAATCTGGACATCCAAAGCCTGGGAACTAGTTTCCATGGGTCTTTGATAAGTGCTAGCACTACATCTAAGACTAATATTACTAAAATGTCTTTTAGTAACCACGTTGTTCAATGGTTTCCAAATAGTTGAGTTCTTCATTTTAAACACAAGACTGTTGCTAATGTGGGACGAATGATAGGCTGGCATTTTTTTTTTGTGGTACTTACCCCATCCCTCGGAGTAGTGGGGGAGAGCATAGCCGTGACTCAGGCGACTCAACATGATTCTGAGTCATAATCCCCAACGCGGCAGCAGCGCAGCGATCTGCAAATATACCACCAAGCACATAGAAGTAGTAGCACAGGAGAATATTATAAATGGTCAACAAATCTTTCTTATTTGATAGAAGGGGTTCAAAAAAATTATCAAAATCTATTATATGAGTCCACAAAGCTGGTCATTTGATCATTTCATATAGAGCGGATGCACAATGAATCTTGATGATAAAGGAAGCATAGTGATTGTGATTCTACAATAAATCAATAATAACAAAAAAAAAACAAAAAAAAAGAATAAAAATATAAAAAATATAAATGCATTTAGAGTGGATAAATATTGATGATTGTAAAGTATTGTAATGTAATACTTTATGCCAATGAAAGCCCTTGATTCACAGCCTTTTGTAATCCTTTGATCCAGGACTTGCTCTCCTTTTTGTTAATGAAGAGGAATACTCGTCCCCTTTTACCGATACGTCCAGTTCGGCCTGCACGATGTAAGAGATCGACGGAAGAATTTGGCATATCGTATAAGATGATATTCCTGATATTTCTCATATCGACTCCTCTGGCTAACAAGTCAGTGGTAACAAGTACAGTGACTTTCGGAGAACCTTCAGTCAGTTCTTTTGCGTCAGTAACAAAATCTCGAACCACTGACTCTCTAGTAGTTGCATCAAGTCTGCCGTTTATTGCAAAACCATCATATCCATTTTCCCTGATGGTTTCTGCAATACCTTCGACATCATTCTTACTATTCACAAATACGACGACTCTTTTGATAAGATTTTCCTCAGTATTGTCATGATAGATGGCGTAAAGCGCCTGAAGCAGTGCCAACTGTTTGTTATCTTGATAAGGAGGCTTGAAAACTTCAATCACTCTAAAATCAACATGAGAGGGCATTTTATGGATTCCAGGGGTGACAATCCTTTGTGCTTCAGGATAAACTTCTCGCATGACCTTATCGAATTTTCGCGGGATAGTCGCCGAGCAAAAAACCATATCAGTGATATTGTTACAGAGACCAATTGCTTTCAGAGTGCTTGGACCGAACGAATCATCCATTAAAGAATCAGCCTCGTCAGCAACCACAAACCTGCAATTGGACAACTGAGATTTAGGCAGTGAAGAGTCACCAAATACCTTTACAAATCTATCTGGCGTAGTGATGAATATATCTAGCCTCGAGCTCAGTTTGGATGCTATAATCGCATTTGTAACCTTAGGAGTGGTGGCCAAGAACGAAAACTTGGAAATGCCACACAAAGACTTCACCACAGCAGCAACCTGAGATACCAGTTCAATACTAGGCACCAATATAACTGATCTTACAAACGGCTTGTCTCGAATAGCCTCCCAAAGTTCAGGATCATGTTCTTCTTCTTTCAACTTGGATAGTAATGGCGCTAGGTAGGCCAATGTTTTGCCAGATCCAGTTTCCGCAGCCATTAGCCATGTATGAAGTTTACGAGGATTAGCCCTTTTAGTTTGGATCATCTTAGTGGCTAGAATCTGAATTGGTGTAGGCTTTTTGACTTTCAACTGGCTAAGAACACCTTCAGTGATAGCATCTCTCACTTCAGTATCTATTTTTAAAGCATCGAAAGAGAGGACTTTATCCAGAAGATTTTTATGCATAGATCTCTGCTTACGATCTACTTCCTGTAATTGTGCAAAATCACCACTATTAAGCGTGGCTGTGGTATTATTGGAGCCTTTGGCCAGGTTTTTACGTTGGCTTGATTTGAGTTTATTGTATGCCACATTAGGTGAAAGAGATTTGCCCTTTCTGGAAGCAAATGCAAATTTCTTAGGACCTCTGGATGCATTTCGAGCACCAGGAATCATGAACACAAGGTTCGTACTCTTTTTTAGAGAATTTGTTAAGGAAAACATCAGGAGATCATGGATTTGTTAGATTATTATCAAAGATCAAGAATTTTGCTGGTAGTTTGGGTGGTTTTTTTTGGTGAGTATTGAAAAATTCAAAGTATTCTGTAAAAAAAAAAACCCCCCCGGCCGGGTAACAGCTTAGTTCTGAAAAATTCAAATTCAAATTCAAGTTCGAATCTGGCTGACAGCAAAGCATATAACTTGAAAAATCCAAACAAAACCAATCAATCAGACATGGCGAAGGATTCATTGACTGAACTGGTTGCTCAGCTTGGAATATATTCCAAAAATGAAGAGCATGAATATGTCTTGGAATGTTGTCAGAAAATATTGAAGCTGTCACCGGGAGATCAAGAAGCCAGACATTCTCAACTGGTGGCTCTAATCAAGATGGACAAATACAAGAAAGCGTATGAGATTTACAACAAAAATCCCGAGTTGAAGACCAAGTTTGTGAGTGAGTTCACCTATGTGTGCTACAAACTGGAAAAATCCTCGGATATTGAAGAAGCTGCTTCTGCTAATCCTACCAATATTGATATTCTTCACTCATTAGCGCAGACATACTACAAGCAGGACAAGTTGACAAAAGCATCTGGTGTATACGGCAGAATTCTGGAAATTGATCCAGAATCAGCGTATAAATTTGATATCGAAGTCAATATTGGTTCTATCAAATCCAGCAAGCTTTTGGCAGCTCCTACCAGTTGTGTTGATTTAGAAGACTTTGAAGCGTCTTCTTATGACCAGTTGTTCAATTTAGGAACTGCTTATATGGCAAAGGGTGATTATGAGAAGGCCTTGCAGTATTTACAGGAAGCTAGACTTAATTGTGAGTCATCTGATCTGCCAGAAGATGAGGTAGCTGCTGAGATTGCCCCTATATTAGTACAAGCTGCTTATGTTAAACAACTACAGGGCGAATACAAGGAAGCGAGGTCTATTTTGGACCGTGTGAAAAGTGATGGAATTGAGGATCAATTGTTGGACAAGATCATTGCTAATAATGTGCTTAGTTTGACCGAGATTCTGAGTCAAAACCCCCACAAATTGTTGCTTGAACTACAGAAACCACAGTCAAACAGAGAGAGCAATCTACAAAAGAGTATTTTCGGTCACAACAATGTTCTGTTAAAATCACTTGCTGGTTTACAGCCCAAAAAAGCTGCCAGAAAACTCGCCTCTATCAATGTTTATAAGCAAGGAGCTGAAGTGTTAGCCAACCTTCCTGAATCAGTAATATTGAAAGAAGAGGAAATTGGCAGTATTAATGGATATCTCAAGAGTATTTCCGGCAAAATCAGTAAATCCAAGCAGAATATTCCATTGCATTTACTTCTTGCTCAAATGTATTGTTTGAATGAGAAATATGAGGCTGCTACAACTGTATTGGAGAATCTACAGAATTCTTTGGTAGACAAAAATAGTGCTGATTCACAGGGTCTTATTGGAATCCTCTACAGTCTTTATAAACTGCGTCATACGGAGAGTAAAGGTCGTGATATCTTAAATAATGCTGCCGAGAAATGGATATCTCAGAGTGATGATACTGCTTGTTATGCCGTCTCATTATTAGCTGAATCCAATAACCAAAAGCATTTGACTAGAGCCGCCGAATATTTCCAAGCATTGGCAGGAAATAAGCCTGATACTAATTCTGTTATTTCTGCTGGTATAATTTCTGCAGGTGTTTCTTCCAACTTTGATATATCTCAACTGAAAGATATTTCCACACTCACCAAGAACACAAATGCTTCTGAACTGTTAGATCTGGGAATACAGCCACTTTTGAAGAAGCAAACAGTCAATGAAGCTATAGTTTCAAGCCCAGCTTCTACAGAATCAGGATCCAAGAAACGAAAGAGAAAGTCAAAGCTTCCTAAAGATTATGACGTTGAAAAACCAGCTGATCCTGAACGTTGGTTACCTAAACGTGACAGAAGTACCTGGAGACCTAAGAAGAAGGACAAGAAAAATCTCAAAACCACCCAAGGAGGTTCGGTTGATAATACTACCGAAATGCTCACACAAACTCAAAGCACAGCTAAAGTAGTCAAAGCCAAGGCAAACAGTAATAACAAGAACAAGAAGAAAAAGAAGGGCGGTAAATAAAACTAAACAATTTATTACTAGTTAAATAATGATAAAAACATTCTCAGAATCTCTAAGCAAACAATGTATCTTCCTCTCGAAGATATTCACCAACATCAGATTGTCTGAATGCGACAATAGCAGACGGATCAACAGATCTTGATTCCGTAGTGGATTTGGCACTGACTCCAAATCCTAAAGGTAATTCACTCATTGAATATACAATCAAACCGGTATGTGCAGGTACATCTTCAGTCATTCTTCCTACATGGGCTTTGACAATATGATTTCCATACAGAAAGGGCATTTCTCCATTAGGCTTGATCCATATTTTATTTTTGGCATGCTTAGCCATTATTTCCAAAGATGTAACATGCAATCTGAATTTTCCAGTCTTGGTGAATTTTCCTAAGCATATGCCTAATGACATTAAATTTGGTCTTGCAATACATGTAGCTAGTCTGGCTAATTTTTCGCTGACATAGTAGACTCTGTCTTTTTGAATTCTAAAGCAATAAGGTTCGTCTGATCTGTTGATGAGACTGGCTATATTACGACCGATATAATTACCAAGCTTTTCAAAAACTGCTTTTGTCTCTTCTTCGGTGAGTTGTCTCATTCTGGTATATTGGTGATGGTGATGGTGGTGATGATGATTTGGTATTGATCTGAAAAATTTCAACCCAACCCAAGCTTTGTCAAAAAAAAATATTTCGAGAACGAAATTTATTTTTCACATTGAAATTCTTTCTTTTCACGTTGAAATTATTTTTCAAGTCAACGAATAATCTTTAAAAAAACCAGAAAATTTCCAGATAAAAAAGGAATATTCAAAATGGTCGAGGAAAATTCCGGGAATAAAATCGATAACGTTGGTGAAATCGACAAGGCTACTACAACTCCTTTAAAGCGGGCTTTGGATAATCCGAAGGACAAATATGAAAGAAAACGGGCCGAAATAGCTACGAGGAAACCAAGAGAGCCCAATGCTATTGCTGACCCTAATGAATCAAAAGAACCGAGACTACCCAAGAGAAAAGTAGCCTGTCTTATTGGTTATTGTGGTACTGGATATCATGGCATGCAGTTGAATCCTCCGCATAGAACAATCGAAGGAGATCTGTTTCAAGCCTTTGTCGAAGCAGGTGCTGTTTCTAAAGACAATGCAGACGATCCTAAAAAATCCTCTTTTTTACGAGCTGCCCGTACTGATAAAGGTGTCCATGCAGCTGGAAATGTTGTATCATTAAAGCTGATTATTGAAGACCCTGATATTGTTGCCAAAATCAATTCACATCTACCTGAAACCATACGTATGTGGGGTTATTACAGGACTAACAAATCTTTCGAATGTAGGAAGATGTGTGGTTCAAGAGTATACGAATATTTGATGCCGAGTTATGCATTCCTTTCTCCAAAACCTGGTAGTGCATTATCTGAACTCGTTGAATTGTCATTACAAAAGCATCCTGAAGTAAATCAAGATATTTTTGATGGCAAAGAGTTTTGGGAAAACACAGCCAAAGTTCTGGAAGAAGCTGGAATCTCGGAAGCTGATATTGCCAAATGCAGGCAGATGGAGCAGTATGAGTTTGATGCGAGATCCAGAGACGAGTCGGAAGAAGTCATTAAGGAAACACTTCATGGCATGAATAATCTTATTAAAAAGGTAAAAACCATCGAGACTGAAGCCAAGAGGAAGTATCGAATCAGCAGTGAAAGATTAGAGAAGGTTCGAAGTGCATTTAATGTTTACAAAGGAGTTCACAAGTTCCACAACTTTACACTTGGAAAAGGTCCTAATGATCCTAGTTCTACTAGAGTCATGAAATCATTACAAGTAAGTGACCCTTTCTTAATTGACGGCACAGAATGGTTATCTATAAAGATCCATGGACAGTCGTTCATGTTACACCAGATCAGAAAAATGGTTGCTATGGCTACATTGATTGTCAGATGTGGTTGTCCTGTTCAACGAATAGAAGAAGCATTTGGTCCTACCAAAGTTAACATTCCTAAAGCTCCAAGTTTAGGATTATTACTAGAAAAACCGGTTTATGATGGATTTAACATGCGATTGCAGAAGTTAGGGCATGAACCGATTAGCTTTGACAAATGGCAAAAGGAGATTGACGAGTTCAAATCCAAGTATATTTACGACAAGATATATGCTGAGGAAAAGCGAGAAAATGTTTTTAATGGTTTCTTTGGCTTTGTAGACAGTTTTAGAGGAGGTGATATTCTCAAATACTTGACTGCTGAAGGTATAACGGATGGTACGACAGAACCAAAAGCTGTAGTTGATGACGACGACGAAGAGAACTTCAGTGATGATAGCTGAACCACGAATTAGTAGCATTTTTTAGAATAAATTTGTACTAGTTGTACTAATTGTAGCTAGCTATATTGTTTAAACAACGTACGGCTGACACCAACGTGAGCGTAAAATTCAGCACGTAAATCCCGGCTAGCTCTATGCTGAGTGAAATTTTCAACCTATAAGCTGAACCTACATATCGATTAACAGCCGATTGATTTACACGAAATCAGGATGAAAGGGATCGTATATATATCCAAGACAAGCAATGGCATGTCACGTGCACTCGGATTGAATGTAAGAGGAATGCATGTGACTCCAAGTCGTATGTTCAAGCAGAAGTTGGACTCTAGCGGTAAGAAGAACTACAAGGGTGACAACAAATTCAAGCATGGAACACCTAATAAGCGATCTGGATCTATACAAAACTTTATGATCACAGCCTCTCACTCGAGAAATGTGAAGAATGCTGTCAAGGTGCTTGATACTGCACAAGGAGGAGTGCCATATTCGCTAGAAGGAAGTATCGAAGCTTCCAGAGTATATCAGTATCCTTTACAAGCAGCAAAAGCACTGTCACAGCTTGGATCATTCCAGAGAGGTCAAAGACATGAGCTGTTCAAAGAACGGTGCAGTTTGATACGGGAATCTTCTCTGACCATGTTGGATCACGTTACCAAAGGAATCAACAGTCCTTCAAAAAACAACCGAGTTTGCATTATTGGAGACTCTGGAGTAGGCAAGTCTACACTGTTGGCACAGACACATGCTTTTGCTGTGGAAAAAGGATATGTTGTTGTACCAATCAAGCGAGCCGGAGATTTGATTGACGGCACAACAGATGCTATCTACAGTAAGAAGCACAGCATGTTTGCTCAATCTATGTATGTACGAAGATGGATGAAGCATGTGGCTAAATGTAACAGAAGTCTTTTGAGTCAGATCAAACCATCTGAAGCAGTGACAAGCAGCTCAGGATCATTCCAGCCACACAGTGGAATCGCCATGAGATCATTGTATAATTTCCTGATGGAAGGTAGATCTCGACGAGACGCTTTTGACGTCGCTAATGACTTCCTATTAGAGCTCGAAAAGCAATCAGATGCACCTGTACTGTTTTCGGTTGACAACATCAATGCATGGACCGACGCTGTGGTCAGTCAAAACAGAGACACAGACAACAAACCTATCAGAGTAGCAGACTTACAGTTACCCAGTTATCTATACAAGTTTTTGTCAGGAGAAAGGACATTCAACAAAGGTTTGATAGTGGCAGCAACCAGTGGTAAGTATCCATTAAACGACACTATTAAAGCCGGCATGAACTTGAATGAAGCACCTAGTTATGCGTCTTTCAGAGATTATGATGCTCAAGTGGCAGCATATTTCAATGGTGTCAAGCCTATAGTCGACGAACGGCTGTCTCTTCAGGAAACCAAAGTGCTGCTAGAATACTATCATCAATGCAAAATCTTTGCCAACGAAGTCACTGACGACTTTGCTTCCGAGAAATACTTCTTATCTGGATGTGGAAACCCAAGGTCATTACTGCAGTCTTGTGTCCCTGCATCTTACTAGTGTACATAGAATAAATTAGATTTATAGTTTTTCCCCTGAGAGTCTGTTGCTCCATTTATATTCTACCTCTCTTGAGGTTATTCTCACCAGATTCACTTATAGATGTGGATCTTTTCGTGCTATGCTCCTCTCTTTCTCTTTCCTTCCACTTCTCCTGGATCTTTGGCCACACTTCAAGCAGTTCTTCTTTTGTTACACAGTCATTGATGCTTTCCAGGACTTTTTCAACTGTAGAAATGTGATTACCATGTTCTTTATCATCTCTAAATCGCATGTACCTCCAACGTTTCTCACTATCTTTGAACGACTCCACCACTCGTTCATGCAAAGGTTCATTCAAAGCTTTCAACTTCTCCCATTCTTCATCTTCCACATACATTTCATCGAACTCATGATACTCATGTCCACCATACCAAACGTGCAGCCAAAACCGTGGCTTTGCGTCATAGTTCGTATATGTGATATCATCTTGAGCAGTACCAGGTTCAGGTGAAGGGTCTGTATACATGGGAAACTCGAGAACCAATCGGAAATCCACAGTATTTTCTTCTGGAGTCTTCCATTTAAGAATCTTTGAATCTGTACCAAAAACATATGGACTAACACGACATGTGAATATCAAACCGTCGCTAACATGTTCCAATCTCGGTAGTACTTCCAATAGGACTTTTCGCAAACCGTAGGATCTTTCCATCTCTTTGAAATACACTTTAAATGGGAAGATTTTGCAGTCATCAGGATACCGAGCAAATAACTCTTTATAAGGCTTGTATAAGCCTTGTCGAAGGAATCCTAACCGCTTGTCCAACGTTCTTGAAACCAACAAATGGCCATCCAACGCAAGACAATCAAAGATCAAGTATTTTAATTCTTGAGTTCCATCTGGACGTTTCCCTAGAACAAGTTCTCCGTCAATAAGCCCACCCATATGATAACTGGCCATATCTTCAGTAGTTCTAGGGAAATGCAGATTTGGTATATAATAGTATTCATTTTTCCTCGTGATCAAGTATACACGCTCCTCTTCATGATCATCCACTTGTTCCTGAGTCAAAAACATAAGACATCTTATTCCATCGCTTTTTTCACATACAAAATAATCCTCTTTCATCAGAGAATCAGTGATGCTATGCCTAGCAAACGACACTGGCTGAGAACCTGGGAAATCTGTGTTCCTTCTACCCAGCAACCGCGCAACCTCTATCTGTAGGTGCTTTGCCACATGTGGCGGTGCAAGTATACCGGGGATTTCAGGTACAATGCTCATCTACCGGATGTTAAATGGTTGGCTTGGCTTGGCTTGTTTGTGTGTGGAATAGAAGGAAAGTAGGTGAGAATGGGTGGGCGAAACTTGGGACTGAACATGGGACTGAACATGGAACAGCAGACAGTAAGCAGAATATAAGTGCAGACAGAAACAGAATATATAATTGGAATTTCTATTGTTATTAATAATAACTTATATATACTGCTTATATAAACATTTTGGCTTGGTGTCATAAACTTAGGGCTTGTGAGGGTGATTCTACATCTGTTACCAGATGTTCATGACACGTGACCCACACCCTAGTTTTCCTTCACACATTCATTCATTAATAACTTCACACTAAACATAGAACAATGGCTGCAGAAGACAACGAAGATGATTACCTTTATGGAGATGAGGCTGAACATGAAGAACCAAGTGCTAAGCGAGTAAAATCGGAATCTACCAAGGATTCAACCACTAAAAAAGGGACTGCCAAAGAATCAGCAGCAGAGGAACACAAACAAGATCCCATCAAACAAGAGGAAGAAGATGCATCCGGGTCGGAAAGTGACTCTGAAGATTCGGAGATTGAATTTGTAATCAATACAGGTCAGAGAGTACCTGCACCTGTTAAAAGCGCGCCATACGGTGCAAAGTCTGCTACGACTGAAGAATCCGCAGCGGCAAACAGCACAGCCACAGCCGCAGCAGCAGGAACAGCAACAGCCACTGCAATCACAAAGGAAGGAGGCAGTCATGAAAAATCCGTAAAGCTGGATATTGATGCTGTAGCAGAATACAATGGCAAGCCTTTATTGGAAGTCAACTTGGAGGAAGATTTCCAGGATAAACCATGGAGAAAACCTGGTGCAGATCTTACCGACTATTTCAACTATGGGTTTGATGAGTTTACATGGATTGCATACTGTAGTAAACAGGATACTGTGCGACAACAGTTTACACCTCAGAAGGTTATGGCATCTATGGGAATGCCTAGTATGCCAGGTATGCCAGGTATGCAGGGAATGCCCAGTATGCCAGGTATGCCACCTATGTTTGATCCTAGCATGATGATGATGTTTGGTGCTAACAATGGTGGTGGAATGCAACCTCCTACGGGGCCCAGTGGTTATGGATCTGACAACCAGCAGCAGCAGCAGCAGCAGCAGAAACAACATCAGCAACAGCAACCACATCAACAACAGCAACAGCAACATCAGCAATATAGAAGATGATCTACATTTGTAAGTAGATATTTATTACTGAAATATTTGATACAAGAGCTTGGAAGTTGGCAGCTGGCAGCTGGAAACTTCTAGCCTGTGGTTTACCAAAGAAGAAAAGAAATGCTGTAATCTCAACATGATTGCCGAGTAACTAACTGCCTTGAAGAAAATACTCAGCCTCGTTTCAAGGTCTCAAATGTATAATATATATTTCAAGTTTTTGTATTCAGTCTCAAAACATAGTTAATGATGACGTGCAGTGAAATAAAGCTTTTTTTTGCTGTCTTTCCGAGACAATGATCTTCAGGCCCAAATTCCCAAATCAGCCAACCAAGCAAAAAGCAAATACAAATTTCAAACCACTTTTTTTGACTCACCACAATTTCTTTACTCAAATATACATATAGATATTTCCAATTAAAAACTAAATGCTTCTTCAAAGTAATCCACCCTGGAGTTTGCGCTCATAATGTGTTCGGCAACAGATATACGGATTTCGTCACTCAGAGTACTAGGCCCACAGGCCATGATGCCTAAAGTACCTGATGCTCTCATAATATGCTGGAAGATCATCCATCTGATGTTTGGGCGAGCAAATGATGGCTTGAGAGTAGTCGATCGGTTACTGCCAACACTCAAGCTCTCTGTACTACCGGCATCTTTAATCGTCATACCAACAGCAGCAGCCGTGCTTTTCTTAGCTAATACATCTGGCTTAGGCACTTGTTTTTCATCATTGTTGCTGCTGTCTGCATCTTCAATATAATCATTCGGATTGTTGACAAAAATCTGGATTTCAAATCTGTCATCAGCTCTAATATAGTCTAAATGTTCTTTAAACCATTCCAAAGGTGTCGCATCAGCTATAACCCAAATAAGTGTGACTTTACAGTGTCTGTTGGTACGATTTCTGATATCTAGAGCGTATCCATAAGTGGCAGTAATACCAATACCTCCAGCAATCAAAACTACAGAGCTGTAGTTATGAAGAGGATATGAAACACCATAAGGACCTTCTAACATAACATTGATATTGGTCATGGCATGAGGATGTCTCTTAAAATAGTTCCAGTTTGAATTAGTCATAATACCTCTAGCCTTTGCAAATACTTTAACCTGAGAAGGATTCTCAGGGTCAATTGATCCAATAATAGTAAACGGTCTTGATTGCCAAAGCTTGTTCCAACGAGCAATATGAACGTAACCATACTGACCAGGAGCCCAACTCCATCTTCCTGCAGTGTTAATGGTGATTTCCATGACACCACCATCATGAAGCTTGGCTACACCGTCACACAATCCACCAGTCCAAAGAAGTCTGAACCATCGGGCTAATCTGTCAAATGCCCACACTGCAACAGCTGCATAGATATATTGGGCACGACCAACCAAAGACATGTGTCTCCAAGCTCCGACAACAAATGCAATTGCCAAAGGAATATGAATATATAAGAATGCTTGATAGCATGCATGTCTGATAGGACTAAGAGACTGAATAGCCATTAGACCACCTGCAAATGCTGCTAAAACACCCCATTTCCAATATTCCTCTTTCCATTGTCCGGCATAATCACCATAATAATAACCAACCATACTATATGATACACCATGGATTATAATATCAGCTATAATTCCTCGTGTGACCCATCTGTGGAACATATTGAACACATCATAGGGCCAACCAGTTAGCCAGATCAAGAAATTGTTTCTTGATGCAAACAGAAAGATCAGGGGTAATTGATTGGCCATCAAAGTGCCTGCACGTTTTGCAATATATGTAGAAAGATAAATCTTTTTCTCATAATACATAAAGTTAGGCTCGTAAAGATTATACCCCACACACAGAAGAATGATATGAAGACTTTGGTACGCAATAATAATAATCGTTTCAGCTCTTGTAGGTAAATTGAATTCCATACCAAACAATCGATGCCCTACTCGGTGTTTTCTACTGAAACAGGCTGGAAGTAGTACATGCTTTCGAATAAGCCTTGATAATCTGTTGTCAAAAGTTATAAGAACATTTGGTACTCTGGTAAAGATGATGTTACTGATAATTTTGCAAACAAAAACAAATGCAAAAAAAGCTAGCAGTCCACTACCCATATAGAGATTGTTGTCATTGAATTTATAGTCAGATCTCATGGCGCCAATGTAAGTCTGCATAAGATCTTCAGGGATCTTAAATGGCAGGGTTTGGTTAGCTGTAGGATCCGCAGGACTATGTATAGCATCAATATATCTTGAGGCATTAATAGCACTGATTTCAAGATCTCTCAATGAAACAGGACTAGGACAGTATTTAGCCAAACTTTTTGTTGCAAGATACATTTCGTCATTTGATGTGGAATATTCTTGAATGCAATAGGCCGTTGTGCCCATATAGGCAATGTTTGCACACAGACATTCATAGTTGGTATAACCGTTAGAATCAGGGCAACCAAAATTGAAACTTGCAGCAGCACTTAAACAAGGATAAGTATAATAGTCACGAGCAGTGCATTGGGCTCGATGGAAAAGAACAGCCAACAATACTATAAAAGAGAAAGCTCCACGACCGCTAAAGATCTCACCCATTCTCGGTCCACTTTTATCTAAATTTCCTTGGCAGGTACACCTCTTATAAAAATTCAGTATAGGGAAATAAATTAATCAAGGAATTCATTTATATATATATTTATATATTAACTTTGGTTGCTATAATATCACAAGTGCTACTGGACAGATATTGAGAAAATAATCAGATATTAACACAAGCTTATGACGATGGCCTATAACCTTAATTGTCCTCACACAAATTTAGATGCACACAACAAAAGTTATGCGATATTTAAACATGATTAAGTACTTATTATCCTGATAGGGGTCATCGCCAAGACTTACTGCGCCGAAAATCTGCAATCATATCTGCATAGCTTCAATGTCAGAACGAGGCTGTGAGAACTGTCTAACAAGAAACCAAAGCTGGGAATTAGTAATCATTATCTTGGCAGATGTCATTGGCACCTGATATCTCGGCGTATGATCTTTTTTAGACACATCTGCCTTTACAGGAAAAGAAAACGCAAAAACCTAGAGTGAGAAACTAAGTTCTAATCTAAGATTGCATTTGACTAAATGGGTTTGTTCACTGTATATCTTCAACTATTAAGCGGCATTAAAAGAGTGGAAAGTTTAAATATGATATTTAAACTTTGCCGTTGATTCGTTTTCGAACTTATTTGTCAGAACATGTGTCATCTCAGATTCAAAGCTGTTGTCGATAATGGTAGGCCGCGTGGCACAAGTACGTCAGAAGGGCTTAAATTTCTTACTGTACTTGAATAGTCTCATTAAATTCCTCTATATTATTTAATGTTAAGAGGCGAAATATATAAGCCGCTCTTCGGTATAGAATTGGTAGTATCTGTTGCGACCAGAATAAAACTGTTGTTTCAGGATACGTACATACATTTTATAAGCTTCTGACAAATGTAAAAAAGTTCCTGACTAATCCATTCTTCTTTTATTGTTTAGTATTTACTTTAACTAAAGACATTTTACAAAGCAAGATAAGAAAAGTTTAAAAAGGTTAAAGGAATCATTGGTAATTCTTAATTGATTTGTAGGGGTTGACTAATTAATTATGACAAAATATATTTACAGAGATTCAACAAGATCCATCCCTAGGGCTTTTTGAATTTATTAATAAATTGTTAAAAATACTACTATCAATTAATTAACATGGTGTAGCTCATTGTATGTGTTTTTCACCAAGAAAATGCCTCTTCGTAGTAATCTACCAATCCCTTAGCCGATTCCAAGTTATTGGAAACAGTAACTCGGACGTCATCGTTCATAGCCCCAGGACCACAGCAAATTACAGCTGTAGAACCTTTGCACGAATTAATTTCATCTCTAATTGCTTCCGAAACATTGTACCTTGTAGATTTTCTGTAGATATTATCCTTTGCAGCTCCTTCATATCTGAACTCATTCTTTTCAATTGGACTATTCTCACTTGTCGGGCTACTAAGGTCACGTGAGCTTGTATTAGAACTTGTTTCTAACACTGCAATTTGTCCCCCAGCAAGTTCGGTTTCATCTTGTTGAAAGTCTCTTGTAAACACTCTTACATCAAAACGTGAATCCCCAATAAGATATTCCAGTTCATCTTTGAACCATTCTAATGATTTCTCCGATGCTATACACCAGATAAACAAAAATCGCTTACTATCATCAATTGTTTTTCTTAATTGAGTGGCATAGCTGTAAACTCCTGTCACACCTATTCCTCCGGCAACCATGACCACATTATTATAATGATTCAAGTTCCTATTATGTCCGTAGGGACCATCTAGTAATACTCTGAACGATCTACTGGCATCATTCTCCTGTAACAGTACTTTCTGAAGTTGCTTTGTAATTCCTTTCTTGACCTTAACAATCATTACTAGTTTGCCCTTATCTTGATCCAATGGTGAATCTATAAGGGTAAATGGATGAGATTGCCAGAAATACTGTCGTTGAAGAAATTGAATAAAAGCATAGGAACCAGGTCTATACTTCCATATTCCAGAATAGTTGATTTTTAATTTCATAATACCATCTGCGTAAAGTTGAACATCAGCTTTAGCATTAATACCTGATACGATTATTCGACATATTCTGAACAGTCTATCAAAAGCCCACAGAGCAAAACCGGCATAAACAAACTGTACATAACTGCCTAAGAGATCGACATGATAATATGCACCTAACAAAAAGAAGAAAGCCAACACTAAATGGACAGCCAAAAAGAGTTCATATCGATGCGATCGTGAAAAATGGCTGCCCTGGAACATAATTATCGCGCAACATATACATGCAGCAAATCCCCACTGCCAGTAAGGTTTTGCCCATCTAGCTCCATAAATACTCGAGTTCACCGAAATAACTGAGTAAGTGATGGCATGGAAAGATAAATCAAGCATTATCCATCTTCCTATCCATCGATGAAAAACGTTAAAAGTATCCATTGGCCAGCCAGTGATCCAAATCAAGAAATTGTTTCGACCAGCAAACAAAATCAGCAATGGAATCTCATACAAAATAAAAACCCCTGATCTCAGAGCAGCATATTTTGTGATTTGGGTGGTCATTGTACCTCCAGAGAGAGGTGCAGGAATGACAGGATATGCGACAAAATAGATTATCAGATGAACAACACTATATCCGACGATAATCAATGTCTGGAATCTCACTGGAATCGAATAACTGAAAAAACCCTTTCTGAGAACCATGGAATGAGCATATTTGAATGTTGGAGGCAAAAGTATAAGTCTTCTGAATTTCCTAACTGGACTAACATCAAAGGCTCGAACAACTTTGTGTAGATGAGTATAAGTAAAGTTTGTAATACCTCGCAGAACAAAGACAAAAGCCCAAAATGCTGGTATAGCACTTGCAACATCCAATGACTTTTGTTTAGCGGTGCCTGCCTTTTTAGTAGCAGCAGCAGCTTTCTTCAGGATCTCTTGAGGTGTAATAAATGGCTCAGAAATAATAGACATGGAATTAAGTTGACTCAAGGTAGAATTCTGAAAGGTATAGCTATCCATTGTTTTTGCCAGGCTCTTAATCTCAGATTCTTGAACATTTTTGCAAGAATCTGTAATAGTGTCAAAGGATGATTCGAAGTTTTTAGCATCGTTATCATCTATACATTTAAGAACCGTCAACAAAAAAATATGAGAATCACAAGGATTGGAACATGTAACAGAAGTTGTAGAGTTTGAACTACATGAATATTGAGAGTGAACATAAGCTTCCAATCCTTCTAAACAGTATCCCGGAATTACATCCTGATTATGTCCATGCTTGCACAGTGCAGTACCACTGAAATGTGCAATAGTTAAAACCAAGATTAGCCAAAAACTCATAATTGATAGCAGATATTATTAGATTTCAGTGAAGACATATTTTTGAATATACCAGAGCGAAATTAAAATTATTTATACTTCTTCTTGGTAAGACCTGTGTGCGAATTAGATTGATTAGATTTTTGTCGTCTAAAATAGGCATCAAGACCCAATTATGCAATGACTACGAACATCTTAAAACAAAATAGGTTAAATCTTGTAGATCCATGAGGCATTTGCTGATATTCTGACAGGTTTACGGGCCTGAGCCAGTAATCATTCGTGACGATTTGCATATACACCGAGCATGATTTTGAAAAAAAGTACATAAGCGGGAACCAAAAAAAGAAATTCTGTGAAACAACCTTAGAAACCGAAAAGAAAATATTCTTATTTTCTATCTTATGATTACTCATTTTGGGTCTAAAGTATTGCTGATATCTGTCTCATTGACTTTCCTAAGTGAAAAGCAGAGTTTAAGATGCACATCTACAGAGAAAGCTCGATCATATCCTGATATTCCCTTGCCTTGTCACCAATCATAATATCTCTGTGTACCTGACAGAAACCCATGCCAAGCGATCCAGGGTACTTGAAACTTCCAAAATGGGATAAAATATGCACTGAGACAGGCCACCAATAGAGAATCCGCAATTGATGTGCCAGGGCCAAGGCCAATGCCATTGCCAAGTTCTTGGTTTAAATGACAGGACGATAAAAAAAGATCCATAAGAAAGGGTAAACTACATGAAAACAGAATTGTAATTCCAATCAGATAGGCTTACCGGAAATGAGATTTTTTTTTGATGTTTTGATATCGGAGAAAATGATATTCTCAACTCAAAACAAACTGCGGGATTTTTAGCTGTTGGACATACATTGCTACTGCATATTCGGTCAAAATCATTACCATATTTATTAACTAATGATAGACAGACCACAATAATATAATCTGATAAATCTGAAACTTTAAATGATGGGCACAAAGAAAACTATAATATATCCTCGGATTGGCCTAATCACCAAAACTGTGTATATATGTGCTCACATTCAGCGAAATGTCTTCAATCCTTATTTTGGACTGTTTATTGCATAAAACTAAAGAAATTGTGTGCTTAGATATTTCTCGCCAAATTAATTTCAAACCCCTAGTCTGAAAATTTGTTCAGGATATTTATTATGGTTCTACTGTATTCTAGCAGCCTACTGAGTTACTAAATGACCTACCTAATCCGATTAGGAAATAAATTGTGCAGATACACGCCTCTTACTTTTCGACTTTTATTCTCGGTAGTGTGCCATTGCTGAGACTTCCGAAAAAAATTGCTGGTACCAAAAATCTTAATTTGTTTTTGGAAAACTAGTCCATGAAGAATTTAGATACAGCATAAAAAGTCGAGACTACAAGTATTATCTAGTACATTTTAATCAACATATATTGTCTATAATTTTTGAAATATTATTAAAAAAATAGATGGATTTTTTTGGTCAGGGCACCGATTTCTCTAATGCGGCAGATTTTTGTTGATCTTGTTAAGCCATTTATTTTAGGCAACGAAAAAACCCGCAAATTATCTGATCGACTCCTGTAGATCTATTGCCGTTTTAGTAACACACTAATGCGCTGCTTCCTGAAGCTTAAGTTTCTTGAAGCCGAGAGACATAAGAGAAAGGTAGTATAACTAGATATATATCTTTATTTTGATAAAAAATATTTACTATCTTTGTGAATTTCATTATTTGGCCAATTCCTGCTGACGTTGCTCTCTGTGACGTTGTTTTCGCATTGCTGCGTCAATCCAGGGACTGTGGGCATAGGCAGGGTTGCCAATCACCTTATTTAATACCTCCAGCCACTGCTGCTTATGTTCGGCATTGTCGGCATAGAAATCAATAATTTCTCCGTTAGAAAAATTAATTCTGAATCCTTCTTCGATATACATATGCCCATTCTCTTGTTGAGAAAATCCTGATTTGCGTCGGTTTTTACCATTGGTGACAACTGGCTGACTTAATTCTGATTTATCCTCCACAATACCAGTGGCTTTGGCAAGGTTAATAGATGCCCTAGGCTTCTTACTAGATTCACTATGAGCAATAAGGTTCACTCCATCTAGTTTAAAGAATCGTCGTCTCCAGTATTTACAATCTCCTCCTAATTGCGCTAAAGTTCCTTCAATGTGAACCGGGACAACTTTCTCGACGGCTTTCAGCTCTGCCATAGCATCTCGAATAGACCGAGGCAAAATCTCTTTCTTGCTCACCCTAGGAATAAAAAGCATTTCTACCTTCAATCTAGCAATTTTGTACGGTGCCTCTCTTTTCAAAGTATCGCTGCTTCTTGCCCATTCATTGAAGCAGATCAATTCAACAGTTGCAGGCTTCCCATAAATCATTTCCTCATATTGAGAGAAATCAACATATGCCCTAGCGAAAGAACCATCACCTGCAACTATATATTCCCAAGTATCGGGTTGGATAACCTCTTGGAATGACACGGGCTGCTTATTTACACTTAAATTCGAGATCTGAGACGCATTTGAGCCTAATCTCTTATGTCCACCAAAAAGTCTTGAAAAGCCATTCTTCTGCTTTTCTTGTGCTCGAGTTTGAGACATTACCGGTCTGAGAGTACCAGGACTCGACATAATCGGTTTCTTCACGACCGTCTGTGTCTTATTCCACTTAGTTTTCAATGTAATTATAAACTCAAGGTCTTCTCCAACTGTCAACTCAAATTCTTCGTCTAATTTTGATTCGCCATTTTTCAATGATCCATTATCAGTAGTAATACAATGAATACCATTGTCCAAGGTGAGATTGAAACTGGCCTTCTTCGAAACGATACCCGGTAGCTTCAGATCCTTTAGAGATAGAACACGAATATAGAGTCGACCCTTCTCAGAGTTTGGCATTTCATTCAAACGTACACTTTCCTCCACCGGGACTTGTGACTGAGGTGAATTAGACATATTAGATAAGGCACCTGTCAACAACGGTGACGGCACAGCTGGACCAGTCAATGCTGTAGACTCTTTGATCTTCCTTTCTTTAGAAGGATCGTTAGCAGGTTTGACCGGCTCAGAAGGTTTATTTCTCGCAGTCAAAGGAGCTAAAGGAGGCCCTTTCCATTTCTCGATATCACTACCAGAAGCATTATTAAATGATTTTACTGGGCCACTAACTTGTCGTCGATTAGCTTTATGCGTAGTGTTAGGGACACTTTTGATAATAATAGGTTCACGCTCTTTGAGAATATATCCAACTTTTCTAGGAGATCCTCTGCCCGCTTGTTCGCTGCTCTCTGATTGTTCAACAAGGTCTTCTTCTGTTCCCAGAATTCTATCTAGTTCGTCATTCATATCACCAAAGAAAAGACTTCCTGTATCACCCGGCATTATGTCGTCAGCATCCAGCTGAAGCAAAGGGAATTCCCCTGGTGGTGGGAACACCAAGGCTTGAGTGGGGGTAATATCTGCATGTGTCTCTGAGTGCTGAGATCGAGACTGAGACTCCAAAGAGGATGATCGTCCGAAATCAAGAGGAGTCAAACTGGGCCTTGCTTTAGATCCAGAAGACGAACGGATAGTCGTCATGTTAGATGCATTGTTCTCTTTTGTTTCGGCAATCAGAGATCCATATTTGTTAGCTTTCTCAGGACGTTGGATAGGCCCATTTAAATCTTCCTCATCATCGATGACGCCATTGAATCCAGCCATAAAATCATCAGGGTCAACTTGATCCAAATGAGGAGCATCAGAATACGTATTCGAATAATTCAAAGGCTCTTGTTTAATGTCAGTGCTGCCAGGAGTGTTTAACACAACTTGAGAACCCAGAGAAATAGAGGGAGGTCGCAAACTTGTGGGGATCGAGAGTGGTGTCCTGGGCTGCTTCTTTACTTGCAAGTCAGCAGATCCAGAGTCAGAAACATTGTCAGTAGAACACTCTTCAATTGGCCGGTAAGCATATTCGGAGTCTTGCGGGAAAACAGGTTGCTCAGAATAAAAACTCTGATCAGGCTCCTGTTTGATAATTACAGGCGGACGTTCATCTTGCATGGCTACGGACTCCGAGAAACCAACGATGGTATCCGCTGCAGTAGTACGTTCTGATTCTAGAATATCTGTAAACCTGTTCAGTGTCATAATACTATCACTAGTTTCCAAATTAGTTCCGATATATGGCGTAGCAGCCTCACTTGCTGCGGGAGAAAACACAAATGGACTGACTTCAGTAAGGGGAGGAATTTCAGGAGCGTCCTCTACAACATTGGAAGCCAATACAGCTTTGGACTCAGTAGCCAGAGCTGAAGACTCTTCATTAGACATTGGGCTATCATCTTCTGGCGAGCTGGTCTCCAGAGGATCAAAATGCTGTTCATCAAGTTCCTGACTGTTGGAAACCATCTCAACCTGTGAATGCGACTGTTCTGCTTCGACATCTTTCGTCTTGGCTGTCAAAATAGGGTCAGTAAATTCATCAGATTCATCATCTAGGACAGGAATTTCAGGAGTCTCGACAGGAACTACCTGTTCAACTGGTATCGAACTTGAAGAAAACTCCTGTGAACTATAACTGACAATTCTGGGCTTTAGATAACTCTGCGGCCGCGATACTGCTTCTTGAGCAGTATCGTACCCTGTGTTGGAAGACAAAGACTGTTGAAGATCAGGTGTATTGAGAGACATGAGAGGAGAGTCGTCGTCTGGAGAAGGAAGTTCGGGAAGTTCCGGGGCTGGTGCGGAAACAGACGCTTTATAAACAGAAGGAACAGTGTTCTCGACGGGTTCTTCCACGTTAGATCTGGGTATATCGTCACCAACAGATTCTGGAAGCAGAAATTCATCACCAGTTGGTATATCTGCCGGAACTTCAGGAAGAATAGCTTCAGAGCCATGAATATCATCATCTTCCTCTTCTTCATCCTCTTCAGCCATTTCATTGATAGTGGACACTGCAAGTGGTCTTTGCGCATCTTCGAGAACTTTGTTCAAAGACCGGCGCCGCTGAGATAATGTTCTTTTAATATGACCAGGTGGAAGTTCTTCCGTCTCTTCTGTAGACTTGAAAACATGTTCAGTAGCTACTTTTCTTTGAGAGTCAAGAAGAGACTCGCTTCTAGATAGCGCGATAGGTGGCCGCATTTTACCGTCACGGCTCGTGACAGGTTCAACATTGGAGTCATCATCTGAAAATTCCGATAAAGCAGGCGACTTGAAAATGGACCCCAACTGATCATTTATAGCATCATCAATAGCTTCATCCGGTCGTGGACTCTGCACCGCCTTAATATGCAAGATTTGCTCATTCATAAACCGGTCTCTTTGAGATTGGAGAGGTGGGGAGTCTTCTTCAAAAGTAGGGGTGCTCGGAGGCAGCTGAGGAAGAGGTCTGCTGGAATTCAGAGTAGTAGTGGAAATGACAGGTTCAGAGTCATCAGAATCATCAGCATAAGAACCAGGTTCCATCACAGGGACATTAAAAGCGTAATAATCATCGTCTTGATCGCCAGAATTCGGAACCGAGTTGTCGAAGTCCTCATAACTTATTTCAGGGGTCACAGCTTCGTACTGAATGACTTCATGTGACGCCTCAAATGTCACTACTTTTTTTAGTTTAGACGGAGAGCCCTGTCCAGGTTCTCTCGGGCCATGAAGTCGAGTTATCGAGCTTTGACGTGCCAAAGATGACTTGCGTTCTAGTGACGTGTGATTTTCATGATCAGGGGACATAACAGGGGACGAGATTGACGGCAAGCTGGTTGAAGAGTACAGAATTGGACTCATCTCGTCTGGCATTGGAGGAGAACTACTTCCGTTCTCTTTTTCCAGGTGTGTCCAAAAGTTCCGCATGCTTTTGGTTCTTTCTGCTACACCGGAAAGCATTGGCGAAGCATCTAAGAGGTTAGTAACTGGTAACAAGATAATTTCCGGGGGTTTCCCTATTTACGGTGAAAACTTACTAATGTTGGATCTGGAATCTTTCTTATCCAACTTAGGGTACTGTTGTAACCCGGACATGACGAGAGGCAGGAGTGCAGACAATAAGTTTTGGCAAATATAAACGAGTGACTTTGAATGTTTGGATGTTTGAAACTTATAAACAACCGACGGTATTCCTCGGTTGGAAACGAATGTCTTTTTTGACTTGTTGATATGAGTTTCAAGCTGCTGACAGTTACAGATGCAACAAACTCAAAAAAAAAAGACCAAAGAGAACAGACTCAGGGGTATAAACTCAAATATGCGGGTCTCAGCAACCTAACAAATCCCAAGTGCAAGTAGTTCTCTTCTCTGTTGGAGTTGAGTTGTTTACAGCTAAGGTGTTGGGCGGTTTCTGTGTTTGTTTTGAGAGTCGTACGGGCGCACACTCCACGCCAAAACATCGCGAAGACGCGAGAGAGGAACGTGCGGCTCAACAATGTTTCAGGCAGCGAACTACTCTGGAGATATAAATAGCCACAAGAAGTTGATAACACGTGATTAGAATCTCGATTACTTGGAAAGAGGGTTTAACGAAAGAAAAAATATTAGCGGGAGATTTCTGGATACGATGCTGGTGATATTCTGTATGAGATCAGAGGGCAATGGAGGGGACTGTTTAGCACTATATAGAATACAGATGACGGCATGATGGTCATTGCTTTTTCTACGGATCTGAACCCCTAGCTATGTATTTTTAGATGACAATGGAATATTCATAAATGTTTTATATAAAAATTAATATATTCCGTCCAGCTCTGATGTTAAAATGTTCTACCGTTTGGCTTAGCAGATCAGGGGGTATAATTGGCGATTTTCCGTTTCAGGACTCAAATTCTGAAAAAAATGAAGTAGCAAAAGCAAATTCAAAATTTTGACAATTCAAAATGAAAATCCAAAATTAGAAAACCGAAAATCACTTTTGTCCCAGTCTGTGTGGAGAGGGGTGGTGGGTCACGTGCAGTTGAATGGTCCATAATGTTCCTGAATCCCGTGACTGGCTGAGCTTCTCTCTGCTAACTGAAAACCATAGCTATGGATTAGGAGACACTAAAACACGCAAAATGAGAATTACATCTATTAAGCACAGTAACCAACATGAAACCTCTCAAATCAGCGTGATTCACTTTCTGACGCTATTTTCATTGCCATTAATATATTTTTAGCAGAGTCCTGTGATGCGGCTCAGGGGTAATGTTGAAAATTTCATTTTCAGAGGCTAAAATCCTACAAACAGTAAAATTCGAGAAGAAATTACAAAATGAAAAATTAGAAATCAAAATCCAATAATCAAAAATCCCTTTCCTCCCAGTATCTGCGTTGGGGGTGTGGTGTCACGTGAAGTTTCATGACCCATAATGTTTATGGGTCCGGGGGGACATAGCTCCAAGAGCTCAGAGGGTTTCTCTTTTCGAAGTCATAATTTCCAAGTTTACGTTCTGAATAAATAATAAAATATATATTAAAAAAAAGGTTTAATTTAAACTCTCGTAGAATTCATATATTCCACTTCAATCAACAGTTTATGACTTTTTCCAGCAATTTGCTAATACTGGCTGAGTTCGGGGTGAGTCCAGGGGATGAGATTGAACATTTTTATTTCGAGAGGGCTGAATGCTGAAAAAGACGAAACTGCAGAATCAAATTGAAAAAGAGAATTTTAGAATCAAATCTAAAAATCCAAAATCACTTTACTCGCGGCAGGCTTCTGCGGGGTGTGGGGTGTCACGTGAGGTCTCATGACCCATAATGTTCCGGATGTCTGAAAAACAGAGAATGGCACACACACCCTAATTGAGCAAACATAGCTCTGAAAAAATAGGAAAACATAGTTAGAGCTATCGTCATGTTTTATTTTCCATTAAATTAAAATTTATTAACGTTGGAAGCTAAAAAAATTAGCTCCACGCGGGACTCGAACCCGCATTCTTCCGCTTAGCTCGCGAATAGGAGGCGGATGCGTTAACCATTGCGCCAGCGGAGCTAAATTTCGACAAAAGAGGTGTTTTGAATCGTACAAAGAATACTTAAGGTCACGTGCGGAGATTTTTGGAAATTTTAAAGAAATATCACGTGACATAGTCACGTGATTCAATTATAAAAAGTCGATCTTTCATCATATATCTTTGTATACGCAAAAAATAATATATTATACAGATTATTTATTTTAGCGCTGCATCTTTCTACTGTCTCAATAGTAGTGAATCTGTTGTACCGTCTCCTAAAGACGCTAAATTGAATAATAATGATGATTTTCAGCTCATTTCTCATACAGAAGAGAAGACAAGCAGAAAAAAGCATCAAAAAGAGAATCTTGAAATCTAAAATCCTCCTATTTATATAAAAAGTATTTTATTATATGAGTACTGCCGAAAAAAATAAAAGATAAAATTTCTACAAAGACAAATTGGAATTGGAAAACGGACGAATAACTTCTGAAACATCTCCTCTAATATCTCCTAATGTACATATATATAGCACCAATAAATAACACCAACCTCTTATCTCCTAGCCCAAGGTTCTGGCTAAAATCCGGTTCTTTCCATCATCTATAGCTCAAAGGTTATCCAGCCCGGCCAAGCCACCTCGTCACGTATTATTGAACGGATTTTCTCCAGCAAAAAGGTCTCCACTTTGCCAACATTGCGGAGAATAGAACCGTTGTCGTCTTGGGCACCTATTTCCGTGTCTATGCGTACGCTTTTGATGATATCAATCTTGTCGCGTTGTATCGAACCCGGGGCTTCGCCGTCTACATCGCAAATGACACTAAAATGAATCTGATTCGAGATGACAGCCAACACAGCTAGCACATGAATATTAAGGTCACTGATTGTGAGCTTTAATGGCAAAGAAATAAAGTTCTGCGAAGGGTAATTCAGCAACAGCGAAGCTACAAGGCCCATAGTCATGTCACCGGAATACGAGATCTCCAGGAAGAATTGCACATCATTCTCACTGCCTTTAGGCTTGTGTTCAAGAAGTGGAGGTTCGACCACAGGCACTTGTTCTTGTTCAGGAGAACTGTAGTTCAGTGCTGAATGTGATTGTGGGCGTGACTGTGGCTGTGGAGGCGATTCTGGCAGGGTCTGAGAAAACGGATTCTTCGCAGACAAAGAAGTAGACGAATTGTGTGCCCGAGTTCCAAAAGGCGAATAGAACTGTGATCTTCCTGATAACAGGCTGGGTCGTAGAGTCGATTGGAAGTATCGCAGATAGCCGTCAATTTCTCGGCGCTCCAGCACAGCTTCCTGAGGATCCAATAAGCGGGATGTTCGCCGCGATTGAGCTTCCTCAGGCTCAGCACTGGGATCAAAAGGTTTCTGATGATTTGGAGTAATTGGCGCTTCATTAGCCTCGGAAGACTCGTCTACAGCCGTGCTTGGTTCAGTGTCATCAGCACGACTGTCAGCGTCATCTTCTTCAGTCTCATAAAACTCATAAAACGGATCTCCAATATGTCTAATGGTGACTTCAGGAGCCACAGAACCAAGATCAAACGAAGTCACTGCCAGATCCTTGACAAAAGGAGCGATTTGGAGCCCTGAAAGCTGGGTGTCCAGAAATGCACGAATCCTATCAGAAAACTCACCGCCATCATTTAGAAGTTTGTTCCAGTCAAATTCAATAGACATCGCCAGTAAATGCAGCGCTTTCTAAATTATGTTTAGTCTTTGTGTTTGGCATTGGCATTAGCATTGGCTTGGCATGGCATGTTCGAAGTAGAAGCCTCGAGAATAGGGTTACCCGGTTCAAAAATGCACAGCCGTGCACATGCTGTACCCGTGGTGGGTGTCAGCCAGAGACAGCACTGAAAAATTTTATTTCAACCAACTGTTTCTAATAAACACAACTGTTTTTCAACGAATCAATATTATAATGGGTTTCTCTGATCTTACTTCTGCTTCCGGTATGTTGATGTGATCACGTGTATATGGGCGAGCTTAGGAACTAACTGTAGGTTTGGAATCTCTCAACACTTTTCTTGCTGACAAGAGCTACATTGAAGGGTAAGTTTTGAAGATGAGGCCAGGCATGGCTGTACGAGAAACAGATGATCTGCATGGATTTGCTGATTCTAGACTTATTGGTTGGATCGTTTTTGGTACATTTAAATGCCAATATCTCATGATTTGAATACCAAAACTTATTGGACACTCTGGCATCAATCTAAACATATCCAAAGATATCTGGTTTATCTACCGAATAAGTTCTAACTTTTTAGTGCTTCTGCTACTCAGGCCGATGTTGTTGTTTTCAAGGCTGTAGGCTCCAAGCCTGATGCTGCGAAGTACCCTAATGCTGCTCGATGGTACACTCACATTGCTTCTTACGAATCTGAATTCTCCACCTTGTCCGGAGACAAGTCTGCTGAAGCTTCTGCTTATGGCCCTGAAGCTGCTGCCGCTGCCGAGGAGGAAGATGATGATGATGTTGATCTCTTTGGATCTGACGATGATGAAGTCGACGAAGCTGCCGAGAAACTCAAGGCTCAGAGACTCGAGGAATACCGAGCCAAGAAGGCTGCCAAGGGACCTGGCCCTGCTGCTAAGTCCATTGTCACCATTGATATCAAGCCTTGGGATGATGAGACTGATTTGAATGAGATGTTGGAAAACGTCAAGAACATCGACATTGATGGTCTTGTCTGGGGTGGCCACCAATTCATCCCCGTTGGTTTCGGAATCAAGAAGTTGCAGATCAACTGCGTTGTTGAAGATGCCAAGGTTTCTTTAGATGATGTCCAGGAGACTATTGCTGAAGATGAAGACCATGTTCAGTCTACTGATATTGCTGCTATGCAGAAGCTCTAAGAAACTTGTCCAAAAGAGTAGTACGGTACTATTCCGTTTATTTGCTTTCCATAGGTTAGTTAACAAAAATTGATACGAGAAATAGAGCTGAAAATTGAGGGAAAAGGGAGTTTATTTTAAGTGAGAAGAAGAGATATTTAGGTGCTGGTTCTGATACGTTTGGCATTAACCACCTTTTTTCAGGAGGTATTTTTTTGTTGTATTTTATTTCTCATCTTCTTATTTTATTCTTTATGTTATTATCGATTATTCTATTGTCCTTTGTTTTGTTATTTTATTGTCTATTTTACTATATATTTTTTGTATTTTAGCTGAATTTTTTTTCTTTTTTCTTTTTTCTTTTTTTGGCTCTAATTTTTTATCGATGAATTTTTCATCAAGCTTTCAACCATCTCCAACAATAATCTTCGATAGAAAATGACACAACATCAACCGCTTTTTGGCGGAAAGGAGATTTCGAAAGTCGATGAGAATGTAGCAAGTTTGTTTGGATTAGATGTGAGTATTTCAACTGGATTTTCAGAATGCAAACATGGATACTCACTGTATACTAACTGTAGACTGGACCTAAGAAACATGATCCAAAAACTTCTGCAAATACTCAAAATAAAGTACCTATTGGCTCAATAGGTCATAATGATACCATCTCAAGTGGTTCTGCTGAAATTCAGACCAAGAAGAGAAAGAGATCAAAGAAAACAAGCGAACAGCATGAAGACATCGAAGTGGAAGAAAAGCCACAGTTAAATACTGTCGACGAAATAGAAAAGTCACAGGAAGGCTCTAGGATTTCAAAGAAACATAGAAAATCCAAAAAGGAAGACGACGAAGTTCTTGCTGAAGATCTGTACCTTGAGAAGGTTGCTGAGGAGGATGCTAGCTCTAGATTGCATATTAAATCAAAAGAAAATAAGCAAAGCGAAAAGACTAAAGAAAAAGAAAAAGAAAGCGAAGAAGAAAAACAAGAAGTCGAAAATGTTAGTAGTGATGAAGAGGAAGCAGAAGATCTGATCCATGAATCGCTGCTGCCTAACCAAAGCGAAGTTGACAAGGCCCTGACAACTATTTTTGTTGGCAACGTTCCTAAGACAGTAATCACTGACAAAAAAATATACAAGGAGTTCTCAAGGTTCTTTTCCAAGGCTGGAAAAGTCCAATCCATTAGATTTCGATCTATTGCATTCTCAGAGATTCTGCCGAGAAAGGTGGCATTTACACTGAAAAAATTACACACAAGCCGAGGAAATGTTAATGCATATATTGCGTTTGAATCTAAGGAGAACGCCAAAAGTGCATTGTCTTTGAATGGTGAGGTGTTTGCCGGTTACCATCTTAGAGTCGACAGTGTGGCACACCCAGCGAAGCAAGACAACAAGAAGTGTGTGTTTATAGGCAACATGGACTTTGATGAATGTGAAGAAAGCCTATGGAGGCATTTTGCGGCTTGTGGAGAAATCGAGGCTGTGCGATTAGTCCGTGATAGTAAAACCAATGTTGGCAAAGGTTTTGGCTATGTGCAGTTCACAGATACTACGGCAGTCAGCAAGGCATTACTTTTGGATGGTAAGAAGATGGTGGGCTATGAAAAAGCTGAAAAATCGAAATCGAGGGCTCTGAGAGTCTCAAGGGCCAAGAATATAAGGAAACCTATGGATGGAGGATCAGCAGTTTTCAAAGACAAGCGATTGCCAGCCGACAAGAAGTCAGAATTGGGCCGAGCCAGATCTATTGTAGGCAAGGCAGGCAAAGCAAAGATCAATGCGGTCATTGAGGGTCATCGAGCTGCGCCTGGCGAGTTGATCAAAGGGTTGACAGGCAAGAAAGGCAAGAGAAAGGCCACGAACAGAAGCCAGGCTTACAAAGCTAAGTCGAGGGCAGGATCCAAATGAATCCAATAGTGCAATTGAGTATCTGGGAGGTTTTTTTGGTGTACTTTTCGTATACTTTTGGCATTTTTTCGGTGATTTCGGTGATTCCTGTTGATTTTTGGCCTTTTCAAGCTTTGCACATACTTCATATTCACATCACATTCTCTCAATCAGACTCAATCCAATCAACAATCCAATCTACCTGCAAAAAGCGGAGGTGTTCCCGCTTCCCTGTCGCCTCACTCCGCTTATCTGGTGGTGCCGTACGCACGGCGCTATCCCGCATTGCCAGTTTCGGATTATCATAAATAGCAGCACACACACCCTGCCTTCTTACTTGATACTTTACACAACATAAACCACTTAGTTTCTAGCTTTTTTTTGCAGTAATTTTAGTAAATTTTGTAATTTTTTTTTTCACAATGGGTTCCACCAGTTCTAAACCCGTTGAAGCTGCTCCTCAATCTTATCGTCGGGTCAACGAAAAGTCGGCTTATCTCGTGCCTTATTCCGCCAATGCTCCTCAAGGTATGTCCGACGGAGATACCGAATTGGCTGATCGCCTCGCAAGATACTTGACTTTGGACAGCTCTATCAGTGGAGCAGATGATCCTTTTGCCACTAGCAACCTTGTTTCATGGGAAAAAGGTTTGCTTAGTGATGCTAAGAATCGATTGGCTTTAAGCGCTGCCAATAATGTCGACTTTTTGACAATTATCAAGAACAGAAATGCTGTTATCAGTGATGCCGTACATCTTTTCAGTGACAAGATTGAAGTAGAAGGTAGTCCTGTTACTTCGCAGCGATCCAGTGGAAGATGTTGGTTGTTTGCATCTACCAATTGTTTCCGAGTTCCTGTTATTAAGAAGTACAATTTGGCTGGTTTTGAGTTATCTCAGGCTTA
Organism: Daia tannicola; assembly: GCA_030569095.1. Lineage (NCBI taxonomy): Eukaryota > Fungi > Ascomycota > Dipodascomycetes > Dipodascales > Trichomonascaceae > Daia > Daia tannicola. The sequence goes on from JAJMJQ010000016.1 coordinate 106,615, forward strand.
TTTGTTCTTTTACGATAAGCTGGAGAAATCCAATTACTTTTTGCAAAACATCATTGATACTGTGGATGAACCTTTAGATTCTAGATTGATCCAGACTTTGTTCAAGGATCCTAATAGTGATGGAGGTCAATGGGATATGGTTGTCAATCTTGTTAATAAGTACGGATTGATTCCACAGACCTTATTCCCTGACGGTTACAATGCTATGAATTCCAGCAACATTGATGGATTTGTAGTTAACAAACTAAGAGAGTATGCCTTGGCACTACGACAGCTTGCTAGTGATTCTTCTGTCTCTGCTGCTTCTATTCAAGGTGTTAAAGAGAAGTTTGTTCATGAAATCTACGATATCTTGACTATTGCGTTTGGTGTTCCTCCTAAACCTACTGAAAATTTCACCTGGGAATACACTGATAAGGATGGAAAGTTCCATAGCTTGACCACTACTCCTTTGGACTTTTATAAGTCAAGTGTTGGAGTTAAAGCCGACGAATACTTCTCGTTGATCCATGATCCACGAAACGATTACAAAGCTTTGTACACTGTAGACAAGTTGGGCAACATTGTTGGAGGCAAGTCCATTGAGTACGTGAATGCCGAAATCGATGTTCTGAAGCAAGCTGTTATCAAGGCTATCAAGAACAATGAACCTGTGTTTTTTGGCTGTGACGTCGGCAAGTTCAGCGATAGAGAAGCAGGAGTCATGGATACCAATCTTTGGAACTATGAGCTTGCTTTCAACACGTCTATGGGCCTGACCAAGAAGGAACGACTTCAAACCGGCTCTTCAGCAATGACCCATGCAATGGTCTTTACAGCTGTTCATATTGTTGATGGCAAGCCTACCAAATGGAAGGTCGAGAACTCATGGGGTGAAACTGCTGGAGACAAGGGTTGGTTCGTTATGTCTGACGATTGGTTCAATGAGTACGTGCTACAGGTAGTCACTACTTCCAAGTACGTTGAAAAGGAGTATGTCAATGTATGGAAGAGCAAGAAGTATACTACTCTGCCTGCGTGGGATCCTTTAGGAGCATTGGCATAGGGTTTGAGAATCTGGATAAGATTACGTAAATTAGTGCGGAGGATTATATAAGCAAATATATTTTTTGAAAATGTTGTTGGGACAAAACCAAAAAATTGAAGCCATAAATAAAACCATCACGCTCAACTCCACACGTCGCCAGCCGCTGACTTACAAAAGCCTCCATACCATCTTGACTTGCTGACATCAACAGGAATAATGGGTACGTCAACGCGTCATGACCGTATAGATAGGAAATTTCATCATCCATATCAACCCTATGATATTCAGATCCAGTTTATGGAGAACCTATATCATGCATTGGACAGCTCCAAAGTGGGCATTTTTGAGAGTCCAACAGGTACCGGCAAAACACTATCGTTGATCTGTGCGGCAATGACTTGGTTACGCGATTTTAAGCGCAAAAACCTGGAGGGTAACGTGGAAGAGAAGGAGACTATTGGATCACAGGAACCTGCCTGGATCTCTGAACATGTGCAGGATCAAGGGAAGAAGGAGTACGAAGCGCGTATGCGGGAGTTTGAGAAACAGTTGCATGAGATTAGAGAAATCACCCGGCGAGAGCGTTCTCTATTGGCTGAAGGTAATCGACCATTGAAGCGAGTGAAACCCGCAAGTTTGGATCCTGAAAAGGCCGAAGAAAGCTTTCTGCTTGCAGACGACAGCGAAACTGCAGACAACACAAAAGCCAGTGAGAACGGGGTGAGTTTGCAAGTTCAGGGGCTGCTTGATAGGCTGACTAAAAATCACCAGCATGCTTTGAACGACGGTAATACGTCAGCTATAGACAATCCTGTGAAGATTTTCTTTAGCTCCCGAACACATTCTCAACTGTCACAGTTTGTAGGGCAGCTCAAATTGACCCAATTCCCTGCTTCTATCTCTACAGAAGATGATCTTGCGGAGTCTATAAAAATGGTTTCGTTAGGCTCACGTAAGCAGCTTTGCATACACCCTCAGGTGTCGAAACTATCGTCAGTGACTCAGATGAATGATGCGTGCTTGGATCTCCAAAAATCTAACAGTGACCACAAGTGCGAGTTTCTACAATCAGAACACCAGCTGGAATCTCGTGTGAATTTGCGGGAGTTTCAGACAAAAGCGTTGGCTGATATCCATGACATCGAGGATCTGGCCATACTTGGAAAACAGATGCATGTTTGTCCGTACTATGGAATTAGAGGAGCTGCTGTGAGCCAAAGCGAAATTGTAGCACTGCCATATCAGCTTCTACTACAAAAAGCTGCAAGAGAATCGTTATCAATCGACCTGAAAGATTCTGTAGTCATCATAGACGAGGCACATAATCTATTGGAGACGATTTCCGCCATCAATTCGCTGTCTGTGGATTTGAATGAAGTGTCACGAGCACTTAGAGGTTTGCACATATACCAAGACAAGTTTAACAACCGGCTGAGCTTTAGAAATCGAAACTACCTTGGTCAAACAGTCAAAGTAGTCAGCAGTTTGGAGAAATTCATGATCATGTCTGGCAAATTGCCAGCGGACAAGACTGCACCAGGAGTGGAAATAGCTGCACCTGACTTGTTTAAAGGCGGAACTGGTGATACCGTCAATGTTTATAAGCTGGAAAAGTTTTTAAAGACATCTAAATTGGCCTTCAAAGTTGATAGTTACTTGGAAAATGAAAGCAAAAGCAAAAGCACCGAGAACATCATCAACATCGACAACATCAAAAGCCAACCACCACGATTGGTTTTATCAAAAATCGTCCAGTTCTTGTGTGCAGTTGCTAATCCATCCTCGGAAGGCAAAATTTTTTTTGGTCGATCACCTTCTCGTGAACTTCTTTTACAGTACTTGCTTCTTGACCCTAGTGAGCAGTTCCGAGATATTGTGGAACAAGCCAGATGTGTAATACTTGCTGGTGGTACAATGGAACCTACTGATGATTATAAAAAATATCTATTTCCTTACGTGGACGCCTCGAGAGTGAAACTATTTAGTTGTGGCCATGTCATTCCTGAAGGGAACCTTGCCGTTATTCCAGTAGATAGGGGATTCAATCAACCATACAGTTTTACATTTGCTACCAGAACTTCAGGAGCACTTCAAGATTCTTTGGCTAAAGGTTTGATCGAACTTCTGAAGAAAATTCCGAAAGGTGCAGTCGTGTTTGTGCCTAGTTATCAATATCTGGATATAGTGGTAAGGTGGAAGTCTAATGGACTTTATGAACGAATTGACGAAATCAAGAAGATTTTTCAGGAACCTAAGGATGGATCTGTGGAACATGTTCTTGCTGAGTATGATAAAGCTCTCACTATGAATCATGGGGCTGTTTTGTTTGCCGTGGTTGGAGGAAAAATGTCAGAAGGTATCAACTTCAGCGACGACCGAGCACGAGCAGTTATAATGGTAGGCCTGCCATTCCCAAATATGTACTCGGCAGAAATGGCAGCAAAAAGAAAGTATATCGAGAAAAGTATTATAGAGAGTGGTGGAACTGCATCTGAAGCTCTGGCAGGGGCCAAGGACTTTTATGAAAATACTTGTATGCGAGCCGTCAATCAAAGCATAGGAAGGTCTATTAGACATATTAATGACTACTCAGTAGTTATATTATTAGACCAGCGATATGGAACTGGCCGAATCCAGAAAAAACTGCCGAAATGGATTCGACAGGGCATGGAGAATGGATATGGATCACGTGACTCTGTAGACATTCAACTGGGTGTTGACAAAGTCGCAAGATTCTTTCAGGCGAGGGATTTTTGATGGTAGAATCTTTGATTTATGATTTATGATTAGATATTTATTTATTATTATTTATTTATTATTTGTTTGTTTATTCTCTCTCTTATTTCCATTCTCACAACATTTTCATTTTTTGTCTTCATTTTCATTTTCACTCATTTTCAACCTCTTCTGCCTCTTTGTTGACAATTCAAACTTTCTAACAACCACACTTCAACATGTCGCTTTTTGGATCTGCATCGACCACAAGCTCGAGTGCGCAACCGAATTCTTTTGGATTCGGCCAGAACAATGCTGGCACGGCTGGAGCAACTGGAGGATTGTTTGGATCAACTACAGGAGCTGGCGCTTCTAGTTCCAGCCTGTTTGGATCCAGTAACACCGCGAATTCAGGGGGAATGTTTGGCTCAAATTTGAAAAACACTTCTACAAGCGGCGGGCTTTTTGGTGCGAGTAATTCTGTGAATAATGCTCCAAATTCAAACACGAATACTGGAAGATTGCTTGGCCAGCCGGCTCAGAATGGAAACCTCACCGAGAACCAAATGCAGGAATTAATTGCAAAGCAAATCCAGCCACCAGGCGAAGAGCAACTTGAGGTCCTAATGAAAAGGCAAATTGAACACCAAAACCGACTTCAAAACCAAGGTCAGAACCAAAGCCAAGGTCAAGTTCAGAACTCATCTTCTGAACTACTTCCCCCGTTGTCCACCGACAAAGACGCGCATAAGACATCCATTTTCATTGAGCTGCTTGAAGGTGCCAAGAATCTGCCCAGCATGAACGCTGAGTATGGCGAAATTGTCCATGATATTCGGGAGGTTAAGGGAAAGATGCAAAGGATGCAAGAGTCCCTCAGATCATCTGACAAACATAACACAAAAGCCCATTATCTACTAGCCAGCAGTGGCATTAATTACGAAGAGATTTCTAACCGAATCAACCGGCTGATTGAAAAACAGAACTCGGAGCCTAGGACCAAAGCGTTTACCACTGAACGGGCTGATCTGGACAACTTTTTGCGGTTCAGAAAAGAGGCTAATATACTGGCAGCTATCGACGAATCTGTCCGGTTCGCTGCCAAAGAATACGATTGGTTTCTGGCTCAGAAACTGACTATAGATTGGAGGCAGAAGAAACAGGAAGTGTATCAGCATTTTGGCCTGACTGCATCAGTAGAAACTGACAAGGCAGCAGATCGGTCTTTGGCTGACATGTCTGCTCTAGAAGTGCCTTATTACTGGGGAAAAACCACTGTAGGACGAAAAGTCTTGGGTCCTATCAATGGTGATGCAGAGTTTGTGGATATCCAATTCTACCGGCCGAATACTGCTGGTGTCGACTATTTGACAGATGTAGGAGCAGCAGACGGCATTGGAGGCGATTCCACAGGATTGCCACAATTACAGGCATTAATGGCATCTGCTGAACTGAGATCCAGAAAGTATGTACAAGTGGTCAAAGATCTGAATAACTACAGACAAACCGAGAGACCATTTCCTCTGGCCGTCAACTCTAAAGAAGTCAGCGATGTGCATGCTGCTGACTTACAATCACAGCACATTGCTGATAGCTGGAAGATCCTGACTGAGATTATAGGAGAAACCAAAAAATCGGCGATACCTAGTAGACACTATCAGGAAATGTACCACTGCCGAAGTGCGTTTGATCCACAAGCAATTGCTATGCGTAAAAGGATTGTTGCTGGCTCTAAGAAGTATCTTCAAGGTATATTTATACAGTACATTGATGATTCGATTGCTGCAGCTCCCGAAGATGCGAAGTTAGGAGGAGTTCCTTCAATTGTCAACCGAGTCAAAGCTTTTGTACAGTTGAAGCATTTCAGGGCAGGACGATGGGCAGACAACTTGCAGTTGGTGAACGGTACTCCCTTTTGGCCAATGCTCTACTATATGATTCGATGTGGTTATTACGACGAAGCCCTATCTTTCACTAAGTTTTTCAGTGACGATTTGGATCATATTGAAGCGGATTTCTTGACGTATATGAGCAATTTTGTCGATAACGATGGTGAGGAGTTGTCACCACATGTGAATGAAAGAATCCGGTCAGATTTCCAGCAACGCATTGCAAATTTCAATGAAAACACTGATGACCAGTTCAAATATGCTGTATTCCAAGTTCTTGGTAGATGCAATCTTTCTAAAAAATCTCTGCCTGGGGGCCTTACAACCACTGCTGAAGACTGGATTTGGGTGCAGTTGATGCTAGCTAGGGAAGGAGGACCAGATGAAATTTTACACAGCGACTCATATAACTTATTACACATTCAGGCTTTGATTAAGGAGCATGGTGCTTCATTTTTCAACCCAACTGGAGCGAACCCTGGTCTGTTGCTAAAAATGCAGATCATGACTGGTCTGTTTGAGCAAGCCGTGATGTTCTGCTATGCCTTTTGTAAGCCGGACGCTGTGCAGTTCGCGATTGCGTTCGACTATTACGGTTTATTAAATGTTATAAGCAATCCTGACAACATTGGCCCAAAGCTAGCTCTTTTGGAAGCCCCTAGTGCTCCTGATGACGATGACTGGGATGACGACGAATCGACTTTGGAAGAACATTATGCAGATCATCACCCTCAAATCAATTTTGCTAGACTGATTGGAGTCTATACCAAGAGTTTCAGAAGATCTGATCCACGAATAGCAGTGGAGTATCTTGTTCTTCTGACCATTGATGCGGACTTACCAAATGGAGATGGCCAGCTACACGTTGAGATGTGCCACGAAGCTTTGCGGGAATTGGTGTTGGAGACCAGAGAGTTTGCAGAGCTGCTAGGAGATATTCTGTCAGATGGTACAAGAGTCGCAGGTGCGATTGAGAAGAGAATGCCATTGATAAACATTAATGATTCTGAAGTGTACTTGCATACCATTGCTGAGCAGGCTGCCCAGAAAGCTGACGAGGATGGTAGAACTGCAGATGCGGTGCTGCTATATCAGCTAGCTGAAGAGTATGATACAGTACTTACTCTGATCAATAAAGCAGTAGGAGAAGCTTTGATGCTTACAGAGCTTGGACAGACTGTTAGTAGACTACCAGAAGGTGTGCCATTGCTGATGGCCGTAAGCGAAAACCCGGCTGAAGTAGCCAAGTCTATTCTGTCTACTTACAAGAACAACTCGGCTATAATTTCTCAGATTTCTACCAGAAACAAGGAGACTTGTGAGTCGCTTCTCAGGATTGTAGAAGCACGTGAAATGTTTGCTCAAGGTCTATGGGATAAATGCCTGGAGGCCATTGAGGCTTCACAGGTGATGGCCATCAAAGCAGGTACGGAAATGAGCACCATCAGGCTGAAAGCTCAGCAGTTTCTTACTCTACAGGACCCACTGGCTCGAAACGTTCAGAGCACTTTGGTTATGGCTATGAGAAGTTGTGTAAACCTGTGCAATGCTTTACAACAATCACAGTATGTTACATCATCCACTGTGTTTACTACAAGAAGCTTGAAAGATATGGCACGAAATATTATGGTTTATGCGGGAATGATTCACTATAGAATGTCGCGAGAAACATACAGTGAGTTGACACGATTAGAGGCGTTGTTATAGGCGATATGAAAACTATAGAACTATAACAGAAACAAAGAACAAGAACTAGATAACTATAGTAGAAACAGAGTAGAGTATGATTAAGTGCTTTGTGGTTTAACAGATCAGCAAGTGGATTACATCACATGCTACCATCTAGAATATAATACAATGGAATCAGCACTAAGCTACAATAGGACTTTCGATGTCTCTTTCCTTCTTCTTATCCTTCTTCTTTTCTTTCTCCTTCTTCTTATCCTTGTTCTTTCTGGGAGTTTCCAAAGGTATAGGTGCAACTACTGGCACAGCCACCACTTCAGACACAGCCACAACCGTTCCATTCTCCTTAGAAGCCTGGTACTCTTTCAGCGCTTGTGTATAAACTTCCCACTCGTTTTGATAAGCATCTTTGTACGGCAATTTAGCATCGTCAGAAAGAGTCTTCCAACGTTCAGCGACCACAGAAGTCACCTCGTTGCTATTCAATGGAGGAAGACCGGCCGCTACTCGTTCTTTTTGGATTTTAGGCCGCAAATCTCGAGCAAACGCAAAATACATAGTCAATGGTTTACTGGGAGCATTGGGATCTTTAGGCACGGCCTTTCGTTTTTTCTTTGCGGGGCCAGCAACAGAAACAGCATCAGCGGGAACAGTACCGGCAACAGAAAGAGACCGTTTGACGGCGGAGTCGAGTTCGCCAGCAGGAATTGACGCTCCTACTGCTTCTGCAGAGGAATTGGCGATCTGTCGAGCCAAGTTTTGCAGGTTGTTCGCGACGGCTAAATTCACTGGATCGCTGCCCATTTCCAACGCGTCCAACAAATTAAGGACCGCATTGGAGGACTCATGGGCAGCTTTAGCTAGGCTGTAGAATGACGAGACAAGCTGAGGTTAGAAGGCTGGAAACGCGGAAATACACGAAAATATAGCTTTAGAATTTTCTTACCGAAGATTTGAGCAACTGGAGGTCTTCTTGGCCCGGCATGGTGTTGTTTCCTTTGTATATGTCGTTAGGTAGGTAGGTAGGTAGGTGGGCAGGTGGCTGGGCAGGCCGTGGGCTGCCTTTGGGTAAGAAGTGGTTGCGTTGGGTAGCTGTGGGTGGGTGGGAATACCCAAAGGGTGGGGTTACCAGGCATCAACCGGGTATGGTGTAGAACAACAATGAGTAGGCTGATTGGATTGGAAAAAAGCTTCAACTAATTATAGAGATTGATTTCCTATTGAGATTTGGAATTCAGAGAAATTGCTGAACTTTTGGGGGAATTGACAGAGAGGAGGCGAGGAGAGAATGAGCTGAAGATTGCACGGCTGTGACAAGTGCGGCTGTGCTGTCAGATCTGATCATCCATCTGATCCAAGGCTAAGAAGGCAAACAGGAAGTAGAAAAATCAGTCAATATGAATATAAATATCATATATATATATATTAGAAGTATCTTACAAATAGCAAGCCTAATTAGAAGCTTTTCAAAAAATACTATGTCTCATTATGTTCTCTTCTTTCCTTCTCCTCAACGTTCATGCACTAGCCACACCATTACCCGGAAACCCAACATTAGTGCTCCTTTCCCAGCTCCCATTTCTCCAACTTACTTTTCACCACTTCCTGGCTCTGCATTACAACGTCCTGAAAGCATGACACGTGTGGGTCGAGGAAAAGCGGGCCGAGCACGAGGCGCATCTGTTGTGGCTGCTCGTGCAGGTCGTGCGGAGGTTTCTGGCAAAGCCGCAGGTGCTCGGTCTAAAGGCACGGCCGGAAAACGTGGCGCGGCTAAAGCTTTAGGCGCCGATGACCCCATATCGGAAGCTTATCATTATTTATTAGATGAGCCGTGTTCCTCTGCATCTGCTGATTTGGAGCTACTTAGAAAGAACCTGGAGCTGATTACGCAGGCGTTGTCTGCTGCCGTTGAAAGGTACGACTCGAAATTAACTGTGTTGGATCAGGCCCAGGAACTTCTGCAAGCCGAGAGTTCCAGAAGCGATGAACAAGTGCAGGACCAAGAAAAGGATGTTGAAATAGTGAACGCAGATGTTGAGGAAGCAGAAACATCAGCAGAACAGCCAGCAGAAAAGCCAACAGATGACGAAGAAGATGTCGAGATGGCAGATGAAGCTGAAGAGACCGAAGAGCCTGACGAAACGGCGACAAAAGTGAAACGGGAGGCATCTGACGAGCCTCAAGCTGAACACAACTCTCAGTATGACTCTCAGCACTCTGCTAACGAGTCGATTGAAAGTTTAGAAAGTCGGTCACAGCAGACAGAAGCAAACAGCTCAGATGCTACTGAGAAACACGAGCGTTCGATTGACTTGAAAGAAGCTGTACATGCTTTGGGTATATTCAATGAAGATCCCAACAACACAGATCCTGAATATCTTAAAAGACTGTATGGTGTAACTTCATACCCCACAGTCGACATACAAGACTTGCTTCCAGGTAAAATCCCAGATGATGACTTTACTCGGGCAAAGCCGCCGAATCAAGTTCAGTTCAGTACTTTTGCAGCAGCAATTGAGCCGTATTTTCGACCTTATATCGAAGAAGACATCAGTTTCCTGAAACAACGGGCAGTAGGACTTGAAGGACAGCAGTATACCCAACCATATGCTATGTCGATATCTCCGTTTATTATTCCAGCATTAGGGCCATACTATGCTGACTTGTGGACTGCGGAAGATGCCGCAATTGGTAACAAAATGTCGTATACTCCTAAACCGCATGACATGCAAAAGAGCTTCCACAGCACAGAACCTAAAGGAAGCGAAGAAGCCATTTCAGATGCTGTTTTGGAGACAGACAAAGTGTCAGTGGGGCCGCTTGCATCGCGGCTCTTATCAGCACTGATTAGCGAGGCACCAGAGGCTGTAGACGTCAAGAAGGAAGATTCAACAGATGAAAATGAAAACTACAACGAAAATGATGATGGAAAGCACAAGGGCCCAGCATTTATAGACGCAGATCAAAGCTGGAAAGTTGGGATTGTCAAGGCCGACTATGCATCTTTGGAAAACAGGCTGAAGCGGGAATTCCGATACGTGGGTATATTAGATGTGAACTTGATGAAAGAGGAGGAACGAAAGAGGAGATTGGTGGACGCTCTAGCTGCCAGTGGAGCTGCGAATGCGGCGAATGCAAACGGGGCTGCGGCAGCTGGTTTGATAGGAGAGGATGATGATGATAATGATGATGACGATGATGATGAGGATTTTGATATTGATTGGATTAATGGCCGAGAAGATGACGAACTATGCGTGGAGCTTCGAGCATTACAGAAGAATTTGCAACAAGGAGCACGGACCAACCAGCTGTGTAAAAGACGACTTATCCCACATGTACAGGAGCAGATGGCTTACCAGGAATATGTACAGATACTAGAGGATCTGGACAAGCAGGTGGATCAAGCGTATCTGCGAAGAATCCGGAACATTCCGAAAACGAAAAAGAAAAAGGCAGCAGCCGCTGCTGCTGCTGCTGCTGCGGCTTCCAGTGGGGCAGTTGGAGGGACCGTGTCGGGGAAAACACTATCTGTGTCAGCAGCTAACGATGTCAGCAAGTCTGGACTGCGTGCACTGCTGGAGAAACGGCAGCGATGGATAGAAAAGATAGGACCAGTATTTAAGCCTGCTCACCTGATGAAACGTATTCCTAAGGAGAGCGTGTTCCAGGGAATTGAGCAAGAAGATGAGGATGAGGAAGAGTATTGAACAGATTATGTCGATTGGTTGATGGCGTGATGTGTTCAGTGCGTATAAATTTTTTTTTTCGGTGTTCCACATTGTCTACATTGATTTCTTCAATCTGATATCTCTCTAGTTTGTTCACATAACTACTTTCTGATATCTATTCATCTAGCCTGATATGTTTCAATCCCAGATCCAATAAGATCCAAGTATATACTATCAATACCTATAACTTCAATATCTATGATTGGACAATGCTTATAACTTCAATTCCTATGGTTTATAGTCTCTAATGTTACAGAGAAAACTACCGAGATATAATAGACGGTAGGCGACATTCACGTTAATGCATTACCAAAGTATTAAACCTTGCTGAAACCTTGCTAAAGGTGCCAATGTGTATGCTACTACCATCTCATCATGCTCATGTCGTTTCGAAGTCGGGCATAGTCTAGAACATCTTCAATAGGTCCCATGGCAGCCAAAGCAAAGTCCTTGTCCCACAAATACTTCTGAGCCCAAGCTTTGACAGCTTCAGGAGTAACAGCATTGACTGCACGCTCGACCTCCTGAGGAGTCTGTCTTCTTCCTGTAGTGACAATCTGTCGGCCAATATCTTCGGCAACGGCAGTGGTTCCGTCCAAAGACAAAAGCAAACTGGCCTTAAGCTGGGCCTTAGCTCGCTCGACTTCAGTAGGGCCCACAGACACCGAAAGTCTGTTCCATTCTTTCAAAGTGAAGTGCAGAAGATCGTCCAGGTTTTCCTTGGCTTCAGATACAAGGTAGATACCCCACAGTCCGGTATCGGAATAAGAAGTGCTGAAACTCATAAAAGAGTTTGCCCAGTGATTCTGCGACACAATGGATGAAAGACGCGAGCCTTGGTTTAAGCTGGTGCCTTGAGATCTATCCCAGTTGCCGATAACGGCTTGAGCAACGAGAGCAGTATAATAGTCAGGTGATGACCAAGAAACACCTTCAACAGCAATCGCAATATGGGCGGCAGGAAGATCATCATCTCTGATTCTTACTTCAGAACCTACAAAGGCTGCGACATCGCCTGGAGCTCTTGAACCTGTTCCTGGGGTAACAGGGGTCTTGGAGGATTCCAAGCCACCGAAATGCTTCTCAGCCAATGAAACAAGCTCATCATGGTCGACAGCTCCGGCACCGACAAGAACCATTCGGTCAGCTTTGTAGTTGTATTTAATATAGCTGGCCAGGTCTTGTTTGGTGATTTCCAAGATATTTTCTTCAGGTCCCAGAATGGTTCGTCCAAGAGGCTGGCCCTGGAACGCCACCGAGTGTAAATGGTCGAAAACCACTTCTTCATACTGCTTGGCTACTTCTTCAGCCTCACGGATAATCACGTCACGTTCTCGTTCAACGGCTCGTTCATCGAGCTTGGAGTTCTGCAGAATGTCACTAAGAATCTCTACACTTTTGCCCACATCCTTCTTCAAAGCTTTGGCATAGAAAACAGTATTTTCTCGAGAGGTATAGGCATTCAAATGACTACCCATATTTTCGATTTCTAGCTCCAGATTCTGTTGGCTTCGCTTGTTTGTGCCTTTGAAACTCAGGTGTTCCAAGAAATGCGCAGTGCCATTGTTGTGTTCGTGCTCGGCTCTTGATCCGGCATCAATCCATACTCCTACGGTAGCAGTCTGAGTCTGCGGAATTGTTTCTGTGGCAACGGTCAAACCATTGGACAGTGTAGTGGTGATAGTTTTCGGGTTCTCAAAAGAAAATGTCGAAGCAGCTCGACTGAATCGACCAAACCGAGCACTAAACGCGGGAGTAAACGCAGGTACACATTCAGAGACATAAAGCGCCCTGGCCCTGACTTTTCCGGCTCTCAGCAATGCAGACATGTTGATATCGTTGGCTTAAGTGTTTAAGTGAGAGGTGAGAAGACAAGTTGAGTTTTGGGTGGTGTTGGGCTTTTTTTTTTATTTTCGCCGGGCTTTTGCGATTTTCTGATTGGCCGGGATGGGAAAACTGCTGAGAAATGATAGGGTTAGTATAAATCAATGAAAAGAACATTAAAAAAGCTGAATATATATATATATAAGGTAGTATACCAGTTTTAAGACAATGAACCTCTTTTTCTGGTCAAAATTCGATGGTTTTAGTCTTTGTTAACCGACCATCTCCCTACTCATCTCCAGCCAATCACAGCACTCCTAAAGCGGGCTTCCTCTCCCAATCCAACTTTCTTTTCAACTTTCAACTCTCCCCTTTACCCCAAACTCTTCACGAACTTTTGTATAGACGTCATCACATTCGCAATGCTTTGTCGAGGATTTAGCCAGCAAATGCTCAGAATGCCTAAGGCATTAAATACGCCATTATCGGCCAGTTTCAGACAACTGCGACCGTTGCACATGTCTCCTCGTAGTCTTGGAATCATGCCATTTCCTCCTATCATCCCGCAACCCCCGGGAAATATCGTAGGAGATGTCAACGAAGCCGTTCCTGTGCCAGCTTCTCACAAAACACATGGATCTTATCACTGGACTTTGGAGAAAGTTATTGGAATTTCTCTGGTTCCTTTGTCTTTGGCTCCATTGGTCACGGGATCTGGAACATTGACTCCTATGTTGGATGCCTTATTTGGATCCTTCATTTTGATCCATGGACAGATGGGCTTAGAGTCCTGTATTGTGGATTATATTCCGGCTCGGGAATGGGGCTGGTTGCACCGGGCCAGTATGGGATTATTATACACAGGTACAATTTTGGGACTGATTGGGTTGTATGAGTTTGAGACCAATGATATTGGTATCACGGGAACTATTAAGAAGGTATGGAATGCATAAGAGAGTAGTCACTTTAGCAGGCCTATTCTAGCCCTTTAGCATAGCTTATAAATAGCCATTATAGTCATCATTCATCATTCATCTTAGTTGTCTCTTTTAATGTTCTTCTTAGCTTTTATCATGTTCATGTTCATGTCCATCTATTATCTTGTTCATCAACATCAACGTCAAAATTATCTTCACAGGACTCACATTAACAGCTTAACACAAGTTATATTGCTCAAGCCTGTCCAATGCCACATATGTCGAAATATTCAAGTTTGTCATGTGCCGTTTGATCCGGTATATCTGTGAAAAAAGCCAGAATACAAAGTGGATTATGTAAGCAGATAGTCGCTTGTGTCATCATGTCGAAAAACTTACGTAAGCGAAATTCGATCCGCTAAAGACCTGCAAATGCACTATCACCAGAAACCTGAAGCTTGAAATCTGCAACACTGAAACTATAGTTGACTCTCTGATTTTAGCAGCTGTCAAGTCATCGACCAGCCTATCTGTTCTAAGTAGTTGTTCCTGAACGTGGAGTCAGTTCTGGTCCTTTAAATATCCACTGACTTTTACTAGTGATGAAGATCCCTTGATTCTCCTTCAATCTATGAATTATTTCCCTGATTCTCCATGTATCTGAATTCTTCCCCTGATTCTCCCTGAATAGCTAAATTTTTCGCCTCGTTTGTCCCTGTCTTCCCCGATTCTTTCATGAATTTCTCTATATAACCCCCACTCTCCTCCTAAACCATCGCTTTCATACCATCTACAACATCTCTCGTCTTCTTCACCCACTGGTCCAGCATGCCGGAAATCTCCGCCAGTCGTTGATCTGAAACATCACGGCCGATGGCTGATTGGATTTCCAATGTGCGGGCTCGGGAGTCCACAAACGCTTCCACAATGCCGGCATACACGCAACCAATCAGAAACACTCCGATATCTGTTTCAGAAAGGTCCAGCTGTTGAATAATGCTATCAAATGTTAAGATCCGCGATTTGCTGTTCGCCATAGACACAAGACTGAGCTGCTTCAATTTCAAAATCTGCTGCTCATTGAGCTCCGGAACTCCGGAATTAGACTTATAATCCTTCCAAGTTCCATATGTGAAAATTTCAAGCACTTTGAGCCACGGCTGGACCGATATATTTGAATAATAGGGTTCTAGCGCTGTAAAGAGTTCAGCATAATGGTAGAGGCCATTGGCGGCTAGAGCTCTTTGAATCAGGTCGGTGATGGTATTAGAATTAGAAACATTGGATCCGAGACTCTTTAACAAGACCAGAATCTCATCCATGTTGTCGGTGGTGATTGATCTTGAGAATATGAGGTTGAGAGAGAGAGGGCAGATGAGAAGTTGATGATGTTCGTGGGATGGCTTATATAAGTATTGTGCGAGAGCTTATGTAAGCGTGCGAAGTTCAAGGGCTCACTAACTTCATGAGAGCGTAAAGAGATAGTAAAAAGGATGACTCAAAGAAGATTTGAAGATAATAGGAAAAGATAACAATAAAAATATTACTGTAAGCTAAACAGCTCGTAATTGTATGCACTTTGACAGTGGTGTGGCTGAATGGTTCGTACTCGAGATTGATGTCTCCATCTCTCCAGGTTATATAAGAAAATAAATTAATAAATTAGATAATTAGTATTGCATCAGCAAAAAGGTTGTGGGTTAATGAGAATACAAGATGCAAGTAAAGTATGGCTTTATAAATCAGGGAGCAATCAGGCACTCAGGCACTCAGGCACTCAGGCACTCAGGGGTAAACCCTTGCTCGAGCTCAGGAAACAGCTGCAGTACCAAATAGTCCAACAAAGCATACACAAGATGCTTATTAATCTGAGCATTGTCAAACAGCGATAAAATCTCATCCACCGACTTGTGCGGATCTTTGCCGTAGATATATGGGCTCAGGAGATCCGGGACTGCGGCAACCAAGCCGCTTAATGCAGTTTGTCGCAGCTGCACCTGTTCCTCAGCATTCGGGATAATTCTTGGCGGACCCATATATCCATCGGCGCTAAACAACGTACTGCGTGCATTAGCAATCAGCATTGCCAGAAATTCTTCACTTTCAAGGTTGCTTTTCAGGAAGGAGTAGGCAAAGCGGGACGTCATTGTACCGAGAATGCCGCCTCGGAAAGGACTGGCTAGAACTGAAAAGGCATCGATGAGAAGAGGTGACCGTTGACGGAGACGAAGTAGGGAGGAAACACAGGTGAAAATGGTGCGATCAACAAGATGTGGGGTCGGGGTGGGTATAGGAGTATTTGTGGCTGTGGTGGCTGTGGTGGTGGTGGTGGTGGCTGTGGTGGCAGTACGAGCCAAGGGAATTACATAGGCAAGCACTCGGCCACTGACCTGAGCCACTCTAGCTGTGAACCGTGCGGCTTTCTTCTGGAACAGTTGGATTTGTAGGGCTAGCGGTACAGCAGCATCAGGTAGCAGTGTATCTGAGGGTTGTGGCGGTGCTTCTTTGCTTTTGTTGTTGTTGTTCTCTAGGATCTTGCCGATCAGTTCATGCAGGGTCCACGGCTGTGCCAATCGATCTACGACGTTACTCAGCAAAACATCGCCAATCAATGCTGCTACAAAGCTGCCCGCGCATTTAGAGCCTGCGTCATTTTCATCAAGAAGAAGCACGGCCATTTTCTGTGAAAGCAGTTTGATGAACAGCTTTTCGTTTTCAGGAGAATCAAGCTGTTTGAGAGGGCGAATAGCGTGGAATGCTGCAGACTCTGCCGTATGTGGGGGAATAAGGCCTGAGGATATGCGCTCACGGATCACCCGGACATCTTCAATATGGCATTCCAGAATATATGGAAGGCTGTCGAGGCATAAGTCGTCGAGCCGCACATTGTTTTGGGCACGGGTCTGCACCACGTCCACAACGCGTGCGAGAACACCGCACAGGTCGTATAGGAACTGAGGGTCATCATCGATGATTCCGGAATGCCAGGAACTGACAAATTGGCGACATGCTAGAGCGAAAAAGCCGTAGAGTTGCAGGTCAAGGGTGTCAGAGGATGTCAGCCGAGGCAGCACCTGGCGCCATTCACGGGTTTTGTAATCGATGAGGAATACCTTGCGGATCACGTGCTCAAGGTCCATTCAATAGTGTGTCGGCGGTCTTTCAGTGGTGCTGGCAATGCAGGGCTATCTAAGATTGTTGCGTTGTGACTGTGATGATGATAGCTTCAAGGCGAAATATAAAAAGCCCACTGTCCCCACGAAAACTGACTTCTTGCCCACCACTTGGATGACGAAGGCAAGAGAAAAAAACGTGCCGACTTCGCTGAGAGATGCTCTACGTTATACGCCGATACCAGTATATCCTATAGAGTTGAGTAAGTATACTCCACTTTAGTGGTGTAATGTCACTTTAGCAGTAGACTTGGCTGTAGATTGGCAGTAGATTCAGTGCCTATTTTGGCTTGTAAACTATTACCGCTGCTTCAATATGATCTCTTTACTATTGTTTCTTTTGCTTTTTGTTTCTGTATTAAGTGATTTACTCTTTGGCAGTTTGTTCTGCTTCAGTTGTTCATCTGATCTAGTACCTGTTATATGATCAGATTCTAAAGCATGTCGGAATAGGAAGAAGATGAGGAACAGAAGAAGCGGAACAGAAGAAGAAGAACTGAAAACAAAAGAAAAACAAAAAATGATTCAATATAATGACGCGATACGTATGTCTAAGACGCAGAATTACGAAGCATTCAGAACTCGCTAGAAGTTCGAGATTCCTGTCGAATCTGTCAAGATCAGAGAGTTCGAGCCTGCAACTATTTCTAGTCAAAACAGCCACTCATTGCTGAAACATTCAGGCTTGCTGTCAACAGATATGCCTGAACTCAGTCTACTTTGCACTTCTCTACTTTGTGGTACTCAATCCAACTCCTTCTAACTTCTAGCATCCAAAGCATTATACAGGCCCACAGTTGAATCCAGTCCCACAGGACTCTTGCATCTTCTGAGTAAATACAGCGACAAATCTAGAAAAGAAAGCACTGAAACAGAAGATGAACACTGTAATGTGTCCAATGATAAAGATCCAAAGCGTAATGTTAATGTCGACAGAACTTACAGCCTGATAAGACCCTCACGTGACTGGAGCTTTGAAGACAGTTGTACTACCGAAGAGCGATGTGCGAGTCTTGCCGACTTACAGCCTGTTCTTTCTCAGCTCCTGGATCGTGCTGCTCTAAATGTGTTGACAAAAATAACTGCCCAGAGCTGCGACAAGCCCAGGGCAGCTGGCTGGGATTATAAAGTGGAGTCTCTAGGACAGTCTGCAGGTCAGACACCCATATTGGGGACTGCAAAAGAAACTGCCAAAGAAGCTGCTCAAGAGACTGATAAAGATGACACAGATGACATGTCTTTTTTCTACGAAAACGAGCCCACGCAGACTCTGCTGGACCCACTTGGAAAGCGGGATTATGCTGCTGATGAACTACTAGAGCTGTTTGAATATCTTCTGGATCCGGATACCAACAAAGCAAGAGCTGGCCTTCTTGGTTTCTGGCTGCCCTCCAATGGCCTGTCGGTTTTGTATTTCCAGAAGCTCGTATCTGTAGCTGGCGAGTTCGACCTCTACTCATACAGCACTGAACTTAATGGTGATTGTCCAGCAGTTTCAAAAATACTGGAAAATATCTCTCCAGTGTTTTCTGTATTACAGCAACTTCTGATTGATCCAAAGAAGCCCAACAACCATAAGTTATCGATCTGTCAGTGTTTGCTGACACTTTTCATTATTGGGATACACACTAAACAGCCGGAACTATTTCCAGAAGATGTGCTACTCGGTGTGTTCGCTTTTGTTGGGGATTTTATGGAGCAACAGTTCTCGCAGTGGTCCAAGTTATATGACAAAAACACTGCGCCTATTACTATAAATAGTCTAAAAGACCAAGCAATTATCTTAGGACGGGTCATTCACAGTCTCTGCGAGATTGTTGAAAGTAATGTATCTATTGACTCGTCTGTTGTGGCCAAACTCGAATATTTGGCTATCAGACCACTGTTTCTTGAAAACGGCATACAGGAGTATTATACAGGCCAAAAATATGTCATTGAACTGAACAATTCCTTGTGGTTTGTCCGTCACTCTGCATCGGAGCTGATTGTAGCAATCTTTCGTGCTTACCCTGCGCAGAGACATTTTATACTTGAGGAGGTCTTAGCCAGTATGGCAGGAGTTTCGAAAAGATTCGAATATTTGAGATCTGCTGACAAAAAAGATGAAATAGAGCCCGCAACCCGTGTTCTACTTGTCATGTTGGAAGTCCAGGGAACTGTGGATGCCACTGCCGTTCATAGTTTGGACCGTAAGCAGTTTGGCTTTGATTCAGAGAAGGCCTCCAAGTCTGAGCTTTTGCTGGAGAAGGAATTGCTGTTTCACAAGGTCAGGGACACTTTTGAGAAGGCCTGTTTTTTTGTAGCAACATATCTTGTCGAAAAGTGGTGCATTACTAAGACTGATGACGGCTACAAGCAAACAACAATCCATGTTGTACGTGATTTGGCTACAATGGCTTTTGACCCTGAGTGGCCCACGGCATCTTATTTATTGAGCTACTTTATTCTTGTGATATCATCGCCAAGTGCGCCGGAGAAGTTTGGTCCGGTTGTAGCTACTTTAGCAATGGATATTGCTGCAATTGTCACTTTGCCTTTGCTTCCTTTTATGGACACGAAGAAATGCGACTGGCCATTACAGACCCTGAATTCGGAACAGTTTTTGAAGTACTACGATGGCTCAAGAGCAGCCGTTAGTGCTATTAAATCTATGTCTAGTCGTGAATTAGACAACACAAGTGCTATAGATTTCTTCCAGTCATCGTTTGTTGGTAGAATTTCCGGTATGTTGCAAGAAGATCACATTGACAAGGGCCTTGTGAATATCATAAAGAAGCTGATTTTGAAATTCGATGGAAGAAAAGAAATCAATCCGAATATTCTGCCCCCGTGGAATGATAGAAATGTTGACTATATTGCATATCTTTGTTATTGTCCGATCTCCACTTGCTTCCAGCATTGTCTCCATGTTATAGAAAAGACATCGTGTAGTCCTCGTGTCACATTGAGAACAAAAGCCCTGCGAGCCATGTCTTTGATACTCTTGAATAAGCCCGAGTTTGCTCGCAGTAAAAGTGTTTCAGAAATGATCAAAGCAGGACTGAATGATGTATCACCACAAGCTAGGGAAGTATCTGTCCAAATCATTGCGGGTCTCATGTTGAAAGATAAAGAGTTGATTCCAAAAATGTACAAAATTCTTTGCGAAAAGACCCGTGATAAAGGAGTCACTGTCAGGAGACGAGCGGTTAGCAATCTGGTAGATATGTTTTATCAGGCTGACAACTATGATATAAAGTTGGATATTGCGGAACATATTCTGAACCGAGTCGATGACTGCGAATCCAACGTTGCAGTAGCAGCTGTGAATGCTATAAACAACATATTGTTCAGGAAGGTTGAACCAGAGCATAATGTCGAATCTGCCGAGCATAGCGTCGAAGACAATGAAAACGAAAATGACGACGAAAACAACGAGGATCAAGCTGAGACTGCACGTGTCAAATTTGACTTTGATCAGAATCAGAATGAAGCACAATTGAAATTTTTGACTGCTGTTGCTCAGAGAAACCCAGATAAACTATCTAGTTTATTCACTATATGTTTGTCACCGACTGAGCAGTTGCCAATATCTTTAGTGCATGACACAGCATGGGTAGGCAACGTTTTACAGTCGATTGCTGGATCTTGTTTGAAGTATCTATTTGTGGCAGAAGAAGACGAGTTGCAGCAGAGTCTTTGTTTATTAGCAATGATTGTGTCTTACACGTCGTTCGCACTGACTCAAGACCAATTGCGCGAGCTGGAGAAGTTTCTGCGGTTTGGGGATGAAGAGGAACATGCATGTAACAGTGAAATTGGTAATTATATTGTGGTCATTGTCAAGAATAGTCTACAACGAATGCATGTTGTCAGTCCGTTTCTCCTGAAGGATTTGCAGACTGTACTTTTTCGCAAAGTCTTTGCTGTGGGTTATAATCCTGAGATGGTTGTAGAATGTCTGAGCATTGTCTGTGGCAAGGCCTATTCAACAGAGAAGCTGGTAGAGACAGGTGTCTACTGTTTAAGTCAACTTGCAGGATATATGTCTGATACATGTCCATCACTAGACTACAGGCTTGCAAGAAACATGCGTGTAGCCAGCAGTATTGCGCGGTATTGTAGACCAGGGAATGAGCTCGGTGATGCTACTATTAAGGCAATGTTGCGGTTTTCAGAATCCCACAAGTCGCAACTGTTCTCAAAGGATATCCGTTGTTTGGCTCTGAAATGTCTAGGCTCTGTCTGTATTGGAGCTGCGCAGCTGTTTCTGAACGAGAAAGTGATTTCGTTGTTTGATAATATTCTTCTCAACAAGTCTAGAGACTGGCAGGATACGGAATTCAAAGCTGTTGTGTTTAATATAATTAGTGACTTGATTCGAGCCGATGACAAGAATTCCGGATCTCGACAGCAAGAAACGGCTGTAGCGCCAGGCAAACGCAAGAAAAGGAAGCTTGTCAATGGAACAGCTGCAGAGTTTCTTAATGGAGTCTCTGGTATTCAAACTGCAGACTCTGTTCCCATTGGTCTGGTGCAGCGATATTTGGATCAAATTCTGGTGGCATGTACCGAGATGCCTAGTGACACGGCGCTGGGTGCCACCAAGCTGCTAGCGATCACTATTACGCATGGCTATACTCATCCTCGGAAATGTGTTGCTGCAGTGATGACATTGGAGTGTTGCTGGTTGGATCAGTATGCTCATCTTGCTCGAGCTGCACATGTGTTTATGGATAGGAAACACGCGCGTATGATTGAAGCAAGCTATATAGATGGACTCAAATCAGTATATGATTATCATAAACAGTATTCAAGCTCTGTGGATGAGGATACATTTGGTGAGCATGTGTTGGACAATTTCTACATGGTTGTAGCAGAGCGACAGAGTTTTCAGCGGGGGTTTTTCGCAGGAACAATGGCATACTTCGACTTTGAGCCGTTTAGAACCATGCCTGAAAATTTGCTGGTTCACTGGAAGTTCGTAGCGTTTCTCAGCCGTGCATTATCAACGTTGAAGCTTGAGTCTATATATGAAGTTCTGACGGTGATTCATGGACTCGACCGAGTGTTGTCTGTTCAAGGTACGGCTGTGCAAGTCAGGATAGAAGAAGAGGATGAAAAGGAGCCGGATCCGAGTGTAGGTGTTTCTGCAGGTATTTTGTGGATGTACTGGAAGCTGCAGGTATATTTGAAGGAGAAGTACTCCGTGCCGGAGTCGATGTGTCGACAGTTTGATCCAAATAAAAGAACCAGAAGTCAGGTGCGAGCTGTGTGTGATCACGATGGGTATGCGGGGATGGCAGGAGTTGATTTGACGGATATGGACATGGAATTGGGCCATGAGCATGATGTGAAGAGGGTTAAGTTGTTTGAGCTGGTGCCACTTTAGTATAATTTCAGTGCTACAAGAGCACACTTCCCATATAACGCGGCACAATGTCAACCCCTTGATCCTCGTGATCCACTTGATCCAATTACTTCTGATCACTGTATCAGCAGTTTCACCTTGTTCTTGTTCTTATCACTGTTGCTTCTATATATGGTTGAGAAAAGCACGATACGATTAAGTGGCTCGGTCCCTTTAAACTGACAAACATGTGATTGCTGCTAGCTGTCTGTCTGCTGATCACACAGAGTTCTGAATGTTGAACACAGTGCTCAAATGACGAGATAAGTGCGAAATTCGGATGTCTCTACTGAAACACCATAAGGAATACTTTGAGATAATTCCGACTGAAGTTGATATTAATTTAATAGTTCCATTGAATGCCAAACAAGCGATAATATTGTGTGTTGTCTCTGGTCTTATGGCATGGGCCAGCAATCAGACTAAATCAATCGCTGTGATCAATGCTTCGCTAGATGAAGAATTCAAGCCAATTAGATCAGATAATTTTCTGTATATTATTAGTTTGTACTTTTCTTTTTCTGCATATTCTCTTATTCGCTTTCAACATATTCTCTCTCTCTCTCATCATATTGTTTCTCTCTCGATCGTTAATTACCCTGTCGCTACGGCAGCTCACACAAACCTACTCAACACACCAGCTTAAGCACATACGCATAACCATACGCATACACATATACACATACACACACACAGAATGTCACTCTATGCACTAGACGACTCAGTTAGATCGCTGCTGGATATTGACGAGTTCATTGACAGCGAATTCTCAGCCAAAACGTTTGTCGAGCAGCTGAGTGCGGCGCAAGAACAGAAAGCTGGCGGATTGACGCGCGGAGACTCTGTGGACCCGCGGCCGTATATCCGTACTTTCGAGGCGGTTTTCGGTGAACTACAGAAAATGCGGGAAAAGGCGCTTCAAGCCGAGGCTGATGCAGTGGCACAGGTCAGGGCTTCTGAGGTCGCGCACAGCCGTGCGATGGTTGGACTGGGCAAATCTATGGATGCTGTCGGTGACGATTTCATGGCATTGGATGGCCTAGTTACAGAGATTTCTGTCTCTACATCTTCTCTTACCGATCGGCTTGAGCGGCTGTCTGGACAACTTGAACAAACGCAGAACTCGTCTTTCCTGATCACGTGCTATCTTTCTTTCTGTAGTAGAAACAGATGTCCTGAACTCGAAAAGATGTGGGAAACCGGTGGAACTGAGCAAAAAAGCAGATGTGCAGTGACCGTAGGACAGTTGCAGGATTTGGCCCGCAGAGTGAGTTTTAGCGAGTCCAGTCAAGAGGAAATCGATCGTTTTGCTGAACGTATAGAACAGGACTTGTTACAGCAGTTTGACGACGCCTATAGAGCTGCGGATATTGCTGTCATGAAGGAGTCAGCGGATATCGAGTACGATTTCAACGGCGGTGACCGTGTGGTGCAGATATTCGTCAATCAACACGAGTTTTTCATCATGCAGGATAAACTGAGCAGTTTGTCGGAGTTGGCAACAACCCATCCAGAGATATGGCAGGATTTGGCAGATCCTGCAAAGCAATATGCAGGGCCTGTGTCAGAGTTCGATGCGCAGATCCAGGCATTTGTAGATGACATCATCGACGGCACTCGTCAGGAGACAGAGCTGATTCGCAAGGTTTTCAGGAACCCTCTACAGGTTTTAGAAGTATTTTTGCAACGAACGTTTGCTCAACGTATTCAGGAACAGTTTGAGAGTGTTTTGAGCACGGCTGAAGCTATTTCTACGCTGGCATATCTGCGAGCCTTGCACACATTTTATACGAAAATAGGCCGGCTTATTAAAGTGTTGAAGGAGATTGAAACTGCAGCCGAGCTGGACTTGGACAGCGAGCTCGCAACATTACTTGACCAGAATTTTTCGGACATTTTCCTGCCGTTTATTGAGAACGGGCGGTACTTTGAGATGGAGAAGCGGAGTCTACAGGATCTATGTGTATCATTTGTGGGGAAGTCAGGGGAAGTCAGGGGTAATCAGGTTTCAGGAGTAAGCCAAGGCGACGCGGGTTCAGGTTTTAACGGAACCACGAACACGAACACCAACACCACCAACGGAACTTCAAGCCCTGGAATAGAAACTCAGGAAGAAAAAGGCCGTATTGGCCAGTTCATGAAAGCCGTGCGACTCGAGCGTTCCAACAGCTCTCGTGCCCTGCATACAACTGGAGGTGCAGCTGAATCTGCCAGTACAGTCGAGCCCATCGAACTGTCTGTGCACGTGATCCAGCAGATTCTCAGGGCTTTTGCTGAGGCGGCTAAGAGAACTCTGGAACTTACAGGCGGTGCCGAGGTATCAGCATACGGAATGAGTTTGCTGCATTTGTTGCTTGATAATGTTCTGCGAGATTATGTGGAGACATCACTCGAAGATGCGGCTGTGCATATCAATACCCCTGACACTACAAATTTCGGGTACTTGCATGTAGTGTCGGAAGCGTGTGGCGCATGCCAGCTGGTAGCGGTATTTTGCAAGACTGTGCTTCTGCCGATCGTCAACGGCCAGGAAGCGCCGAATGTGGGGGCCATTGAGCAGCTGAACGTGAGCACAACTCGTGTTGAGACGCGCTGCAATAGCATGTTACAGACAGGAGTATCAGCAGTTCTTTCCCAGATTTCACAGATTCTTTCCAAGCAGAAGAAACGAGATTTCCAGGACGACGCGGCTGCGGCTGTCGGATCTACAACTGCAGTTTCTGGTAACGGCACAGGCAGTTCTGACAGCAATTCTGCAGAAACTGCGGTTTGCCAGGAATTGTGTATATTGCTGAGCGCACTACAGCATGCCGTTCAACATAGCTTGGATGGAACCAATGCGGAGCAGTTTCTGTTGGAAATAGGTATGTGTTTGCGAAGCTCATTAATGAGACATGTCAAGAGATTTACGTTCAGTCAAGCTGGCGGCGTAATTCTGTCACATGACCTGCAGCGATACCAAGAAGTAGTGGACGAGTGGTCGATAGCCGAGCTGAGTGCGTCATTTTCGGTTCTGCATGCTATTGCAAATTTGTATACTGCGGATGCCGAGGTTCTGCCGTCGTTGCTGAGGGATCATAATCTGGCACAGATGCGGCCGTATTTGGTGCGGGAGTATTTGGCGAGGAGGCAAGACTCTCTTTAGTAGTACTCTCGCTTTAGCATTGTATTGACTACGCTCATATTTGCCTAGCTTGACTACAGGTACTTAGCACTGCTAGATCAACTCCAGTTAATCTAGAATATCTAGCATAGCCACTATACATTACCAGTATCTAGCATAGCTATGGCCATTATAATATATCTATAGCATTCATATTTAACCAATAATATTTAATTGAATCACTGCCACAATAGATACAATACAGAATAGTAGACTATAGCAATTTACCCTTCGTTGCTTCATTATCCTATTCAAGTTTCTGGTTTTCATATTAAACAGATGGTTTCATTTCACCCTTGATAATCTTAGTAACTCTCATATCAGTTTTGCTTCTCTTACTATCCAACATGATCTAAGAACATCAATATAATAATCATAATAATACATCTAAGACTGAGATACAATCGTAATATATTTTGAAGATCAATTCATGTGACGGGTCATAAGCCACAGATAATGAAAAATGTCAACAATGTTTGGCTTTTGGTTTGTAGTTAGCACAGAAACTAGTCTCTGACTCGTGTGACTATAATCATAAATAGCTCCAACACTCCCCAATTAGGCCGAAATACGGCTGGATTGGCCATATTTCTACATAATCCTGCTAACTATACAACCTTCGCCCTATCAAATATACGACTGTTTAGGTACACGAAATACCATAGAAATACAGTCACCAGAAGAGCCGCATCCCATATGCATAATTTTACTGCCACCCATTTCAGCGGCAGTCCGGGTAGGGTGTGACTGTACAGCGGCAGATCTTTGGCCCGCGCTGTAGCTGAGCCGTGCTCAGGAGCAAAACGCTTCAGCGCGCGTGGCAGACGTGTCGCATACGCGCGGAACGAGGTGATCGTGACCAGAGAAAACACGGCAAGCATCCCGTAGGCTATAAACGGAGCGAACGGCGATGGCATCAGACATATACTCGTTTCGTATGTGTCACCATTCAATGTCAGCAGCTGGATTCCAGGCTGCGAGATTCCCATGGCCATCGATATGGATTTGACGGTAAATTCGTCGGCAGTCACGTGATTTCCGTCGACGGTATAGTCGTGTACCACGTGACACGCATCGTGGTCGTCGCCGGAAAAAACCACGGTCGGCTGGATCCGTGCCAGAACTGAATCGGTGATCTCCGGTGTCAATTGAGTTTGGTACTGATAGCCTTTTGTGTATGATAAAGTGTTACTGTGAGACTCGCGCTGTGAGCCGCATTGGCTGTTTTTGGGGCGGAATAGCGGTACGTGTGTCAACAGAATGCGGTGTCGGGCCTGTTCAAGGGCAAGGCTTTCGGCCCTGAAATGGTCAGCAAACTCGTTTGGGGGCCCAAAAACGTCAGGGTCGTTCGTGTTCATCATGCTAATCGTATCCAGCAATACGACCGTGAAGTTTCCGATATTGAAACTGGAACTGGCGGCACCAAAATAGGCCTGGAAACGTTGCAACGCGTGTGGGACAACTGTGTCACCGTATCCGATGTCGTGGTTTCCTGGGAGACTCATGACCGTCCTCTTATAAGCGGGTTTGGAGAAGATGCGGTTGAACCGCTCGAACTCAGTCCTCCACACTTTGTCCGGCCATTCACGGCCACCATCGAAAAGATCCCCAAGAAACAGAATTGTGTCAGGGTCAAGTTCGTGGTTAATATTGACCCAGTTGCGACGTAGGTACGCGTCGACAATGTACTTGGTGAGATGCAGTAGGGTTTTAGAGCGCCCCGGGTACGAGCTGTCGTCGAGGATCTGGGGATCTGCGATGAGTGCGATATGGGACGGGGTGGAGGGAGCTGAATGAGGTAATCTAGAGGTCTCTAAATCGGTACCTGAATTCTCTGCATTGGGCCATCCACATCGTGCAACTGCATTTCGAGGCACTACCCGCTCAAAGTAACGTATCACCAGCAACCCGCTGAGAATCAGCAGAAGCACGTGGAAAGGGAATAACAGGGCCATTTTTCTGCCAACCGGCCGCCTCTGGAATCCTTCGTAAACTTTGCTGAGTCTGTGGCTTATGTAATCGCCAGCTGCAGTGTACTTTTGGTGCAGCGTCTTTGTCTGTTGTTGTGGCAGCGGCGAACGTGATGGAGATAACGATGGAGATAATGCACCCAGCTCCCGGCTAAGAGCAGTAGGAATTATCAGACGTTCTCTCGACGGATTTGTGCTGCCGCGATACGACAAAGATCCAAGAGACATATAGTTAAGGGGGTTTATGCCAACGGATACCTAAGGTTGTAGGTTGGGCAGAGTCACGTGATAGTTATTCGTCACGTGTCTTTCCTTCCTCCCTACACCTTGATTCTCATCCTCACCCTCACCCTCTCTAATCAACTCCTCTGCCATGGGCAATCCACTTCTGCTCGTTCTTAAGGGCCTGCATAAGACGCAGAGTCTGATTCTTGGTCGTGATAGGAGCGGGCTGGAGCCGGTGCATGTAACGGATCGCGGGACCTCGATCCCGAAATCTGAGGCAAGTGCGCACAACGACAGCAATAGCAATGGTGTGGCACAGCAGAAAGTGCCGCGCAAATTGCGGTCCGACGAGAGCCACAACAAGCCTGCCGATACGAGACTATTCAGATTCGATATGCGACTGGCTGCCGTTGACCATCATGTAGCTACAAGACTGGTACCTGCGGCTGGGCACGTGACCGATCATGTGACTGGTCGACTCGCAATGAAAATGACGGCGAAAACGAAACCATGGCGCACAGGTCGTGATATTGATCTTCCAATATATAACTACGGCTCTGCCACTACAAGTGACCCCTGTGTCTCGTTGCATCATCTGTCACATGACCCGCTCGACGACAACGTATTTGTCGCACATCACCGGCGGCTGGACCGCTACGAGAAGCGGCTGCAGAACATCGAACGCGAAAAGAATGCGCTGGAGACTGATCGTCTGACCACATGGCGACGTGAACTACAGGACGAGCAGACATGGCGACGCGTGGTGGCACAGCTCGTGGCGCTGGACGATGCGCTGGACGAGAGCGAATTGCAAGCTAAGCGGCGGCTGCTGCTGGCTGAGTTGGATGCATATTTTCGGCGCTACGAGGAGTGGCGGCGCATCACACACGAACAACGCGCAGGGAGTAATGTCAGGGGTAACGACACTGCCACAGTCGCATCATCACATAAGCGCATGGAACCTGAGGAGCATGCGACTTTACCACCAAAAAAACGACGCCAGACATCAGCAGGCACAGACACACTGTTTACTAGCTTTTATAAGCCACGCGACAAACGGCGCTATGTCAAATTTGATCAGCTGATCCGCCGTGCGCACAGAAACCAGTTAGCATTTGGCGAGCCTCTGCCGTATTTGCCGTTGAAAGAGTTTGATCCTGGTGTGACAAATGAGGAGGTACCACATGGTTCTTTAATCTAAGCTGTTTGTCAGAGAGCAAGATTTATGATTTATAATGAGTGAAATGTATTAGTATGACTTGTAATCTGTTTTAGGATAGTAGCAGCGAAATAATAATATGGCATACGAAATGTTATATGAAACGATGCATAGTAGTATGACACCGATTTCAGGAAGTATTTCTCCTGTCACAGATCATCTTGTATCACATATCCGAGAAAGCTACAATTTCACTACTCGAGAATGGCTGTCAGATCCTCGGAAAAAGTCACTTGACACTGTTCCCGCATCACATCAAATATCTCCAACATCCTCACGGTATTTTCCACTGGGTGCAGCTCCGTTTCAATCCTGCTGTTTCGGATAGCACGTGACACCGCATTTGCCTCGAAGTATAAACCCATACCTTCACATTCAAAGTCTAATTCAATGTAAGTGTCGTCGGGCATGTTGTTCAGGTGGATGCGGGCACGTGTTGGGCAGCTGGCACGGCGTAGCTCTATATATCCTTTGGTTCCTTCTATACGGACAGGCCAAAACGGGGATTCGACTTGCATGGTGGTGGACGCGGTGGCTGTGGCGTATAGTGAGGGGTAAGTGTCTGCGCCATTGTCGCTTGCTCTACCACCTGCACAGTCAAACACCAACAACACCGTCACAGCCATGTCCAGGTCGTGTGCCTCGCGCATCTTCAGCGCTGAGCACGTGATCTGTGGTTGGTATTCCCTCGGTGTCCGATCCAACAACATCAGTGCCGGCCATACCAGCCCGTACCCCAACATGTCGTAGGACGCGCCACCTGCCAGCTCAGGCCGGTACATACGATTCACTGTGTCGTACGGTACGTCATGTGATAGATCAGCTGACACCCGTACCACATCACCGAGTATCTGTTGTGTGAGCACCAGATCTGTGATTTTACGGGTGGATGGAAGGAACCGAGTCCACAGAGCTTCCATCAGGAACAGTGACGCATCATGTGCAACACATTGCAAGTGCCGCGCCTGTTCCGCCGTCACCACAAACATCTTCTCGCACAGCACATGTTTGCCGTGACGTAAAGCCTGCAGCGACTGTGAATAATGCACCCCCACCGGCGACGCAATATACACAATATCAATATCGGGGTCGGACAGCATGTCCCCGTACTTATCGTACAACTTGAGCGGCTTCACTAGGAGCTTGTCGGCAAACTGCTGGGCTTTCAGCAGCGACGTCGTTGAGCAAACAGCACCTAGTACGTGACCTGCATCAGCCTCAGCATCTGAATCCAGGCGATAATTTTCAAACACGTCGTTGATCCACTTGACTGCAAATGAGCCCGTACCTATAACGCCCCAGCGTAGATTGAACATTGTATAGTTGATCTTGTATTTGGTTGCGTAGCAGAGACGCTATAGCGTTGCTGTGGGGTATGTTGCCGCAGTGGGATGGATCAGGGTAGCGGGCAATGGGGCTGCAACATAGAGAAGGGTTATAAATATGGGCTCAGGACGATGGACACTGGATTTCATTAAGTAGATTCTCTACTGGATGGTAGTCGGTGTGGTATTTTGTGTAGGTGTCAGCCATCTCGAATATGAGTGATTTTTTCGATGAAGGAAGGAGAAATATTGGATATTGTTGTGGCCATTAGATGGAAAAGAGTCACGTGCCGGATCTAACGTTCAGGTAGTCAATGAGAACAACCAAGACAAGGCAATAATACTGCGATGTATGAAGCGAATAAAGTTTGTCAGATATTATTGTTTCTGTATTAGTTCTATTAATGCGACAAAAGTGTAGATATACGAGCCACCTGCAACTGAAACTCCTGTACGGCTAGAGTTATAAGTCACGTGCCCAAGAGATATCCATCACGTGACAACTTCAATCCCCCAACCAACCACTCGACTCTGTCCCTTGAACTCCTCACCTACCATGGACGAGCATATAAAACAGGTCACGGTAAGTGTAACTAATGTTCTGATACATTCGCCCATTCACTTGATACTAACCGTAGGTGTCCGCTAAATGTGTGGCCTGGGCCAACAGTGGAATAGCAATGGGTGAGTTGAGTGCATTATGGCTATTGACCGCATGATCTGCTAAATACACTAACAACAGTGGCATTGTTACTACCTCTGATCACAGCGGCAGTGTTTCAGAGGAACGCGACGGAGTCTGGTGGTGGTGAGGAGGCTTGGTGAGTATACATGCGAGATGCACGAAAGAAACACGAACGAAACACGTACAAGAGCGAAACTAACTAATCTTTAAATCAGGCAGTGGTCATTCACCACTATCACGAGTCTAGATTTTCCCGAAAAAGCCATATACCAAATTATAAGTGCGATTGGGTTAGGGCCACGGTTTTTCAGCGTGCTTCTATGGACCCTATACACAAAAAAACACGTTAATTATAGGGCCAGCCTCAGACTGTTCGTATTGGGGATATCCAGAACAATATGCAGTTTGCTGTGCACATATGTGCCAGTTTCCGACAACGAGTATGTATATGACATGTCACGATCGCTTTATGTGCTTGTGACGGTGTTGTGGATGTACAGTGTATGTGGCAGTGCAGGTTGGATCAGCTGGGGCACATCCCCTAGATTGGCATCGCGACACCAAAAAAAATGCTTGCGGTACATGTGGGCTTATATAATCATGCTAGCAGTGTGCATGCATCTGTCTGTACAATATCACGTGCACCGCGACACAGTTGCGTACTCCAGGCTGCATTTGCTGGAGTGGTTGTGCAACTTGCTTGAAATCGTGTTTGATTTCACGGCGTATGCTGAGTTGGAAACTTTCCGAGTTACCATCGCCTATACACCGCCACACGACGCGAGCTATCGTTTTAACAAGGACATTCATTTAGTATAGAAGAAAGAAAAAGAAAAGAAATTAAAGAGAATTGAAAATATTATATTCTGTAGCTGTGGAGATGAGTTTGAGCTTACGCGAACAAGCAGTTCTAGGCGAGCTGCAGAAGATTGTATCCACGACAGAGGTTATGTGAGTTAGCACGAGACACATATGCGGCATACACGAGGATATATCCATCAGGCCGTTCTTCCCTTGTTCTTGCTTACTTTGTCTAACTATAGAAACGACTGTCTGGTCACGACTTTGGGCTTGCTGCGGCAAGTTGACCCTGCCGATACCCGCGACATTGACTTTGCCGCTATATCCAAAACCACGGAAGAACGTTTGAGGGAATTAGTATATAAGCTGGGTGCCTATTAGTGCTCGGCATTGTAACATGACATCATGACGTGGCGTGGTATATATTGGGCCGCGACATGACCAATGGGATGAAACAGAAACAACATGACCTATGAAGGGTATATCTCTGGGAATATCTGCCTCTGACAGACTCTGACGTTCACAGATCCCTAATTGCCCAATTTGGGGTTACTGTGTCCAACTGAATCACGTCACGTGACCAACACCCGGAACTGAATTTTTATGTCTTCGCTTTTTCAACCCTCGTCAATCACCATGAGCTCTAACATCCAAACCACAGCGATCAGCCGGTTTCAAAGCGCAGCTCTTCCCAAAGAAAATAACCCTGATCCTGGATACGAACATGCACTGGACTCGGAAGCCGACTCGGATACATCGGACGTGTCAGGGCTGTCTGGTCTGGACGAAGCGTTTGACAGCTATCGAGAGCAGCGAATGCAGCAATTTTCACAGCAGAAAAGGCATATAGATAATCAAATAAGTCAGGGATACGGACGGATAGTTTACTGTGACAAAGAAAAAAGTGTTTTCGAAGAAACCACAAAATCAACGCGTGTTCTGTTGCATCTGTCGAACGAAAAGTTCGCGACGTGTCGTGTAATGGAGGCACGTCTAGCCGAAATTGCGCAGAAACACCTGGAAACCAAGGTTATACAGGTCGAAGCTGATTCGGCACCATTTCTGTGCCTGAAGCTCGATATCCAGGTGTTGCCGTGTGTCATATGTTACCGCAAGTCACGTGAAGTACTGCGACTGATTGGGTTCACACAGCTTGGAAATACCGATAAGTTCGCATTAAAGACGTTGGAAGATTTGCTGGTGAAATATGGGCTTATTGATGAGAAAGATATGGCATTGCAGGTGGATTTAGGGCGGATTGTGAGGGTTGAGGAGGAAGAGGAGTTTGATGATTGAGTCACGTGACTATGTCTCTTGTGAGAATAGTGAGTAATAGAAAATAGTGGATAATGTGTGCATTGTGTGCATTATGTTATATTATGTTAGGTAATATTATGTTCCATTATGTTATATTATATTGTCATCCTTTATTTATCCTATATTACCTTTATCATGCTTTACTTTTGATATCTATATCTATTATCCTACTCCTCTGCGCCTTTTACACACATACACTACCACACAACACATTCCTAAATTCATCATTCACTGTTAAAATATTCTCGTCTCTGGCTATTTCATCCCTGTCGATTCTTCCGATTTATCCTCCTGTTTTTGTCTCACGATCTAATCATTCTGTGAGCTTCTGCACAGCCGCACCTTTGCAATCATTTAACGAAGTGCCCACCACAAGCTTCCTGCAACAACCAGCCTTGCTTGCTGCACTGCGAACTCCACATTTCGCATCTAATCCTTGGTTCAATATCCAGTAAATAATCGGCTAGTTTACCCGGCGGCCCGGACCCCTACAAATAACCTTACCCGGTAGCCATGTCTAGTCCGCCCTATTCACAACCCCTTAAAATGGCTGAACTTAGCGACGGCTCAAGGCCATGGCGAGGGCAGGGGCGAGGGCGAGGGCCAGAGCCAGAGCATGGACGAGCGTCGCTTATTGCCGGACTACGGCTGGCCACGGAGCGGCGACTTCAGCAGCAGCTTGAGCGTCACCAACCGTCACCAAGCCAAGGGTACTGTTTCCCGCCCCGGCGGTCACCCTTTGCAATGCCACAGTCACCAGTGGGCTCGGTACATCTCAGCCCACCGGTGTCTCCGCAGCCTATACTCAGGGTACCTAAAGAGTCAGAGGAAGAGTCGTATTTAGGATCGTATTCAGGATCGTTCCCCTCTTCCTCTAACTACGACCCTGCCCTAGTGTCAATGCTTCACCAGAGACAGCAAGAGCTACTAGCCACAGCACATCTAATTAATCAGCAGCAACAAAATCTGTTGGCACTTAGCAATGCGGCCGAGAGCACTGCCACACCGGTCAGCCGCTTCTACCGTATTTCCAGCCCGAGTTTGCCAGTGCGGCCGTCCTCAACTGCTGGCATGCGCCACCAGCCGCTCAGTTCTGCAGCTAGCGGTACTACGCCGTTCAGGTACGGTCACCGCAAGGCCTCTAGCCTGTCCTTATTGGGTAGTGGGGCTCGACCCCATACCCCGATATATGCTGGTGTGAGATCGGCAGCTAACGGCGAGTTAGAGATGCCGGTGCGACAGCCGGTAGGACCGCCGCCACTGGATGAGTTAGAGGCGAGTGGAGCAAATTTTAGTAGTCAGATTCAGGATTCAGGGGTAGTAATGGGCAATGTTCCGACTCATCATCACGGCCTGTTTCAGAGATAATGTACTACGTAATGTACTACGTGGC
This sequence comes from Daia tannicola, assembly GCA_030569095.1. Lineage (NCBI taxonomy): Eukaryota > Fungi > Ascomycota > Dipodascomycetes > Dipodascales > Trichomonascaceae > Daia > Daia tannicola. Next base: position 141,061 of record JAJMJQ010000016.1, read on the forward strand.
TTCTCCTCTAGTATATATTAACGTTTTGATCCTGAATAAATCTTATAATAATGACCCTTATATCTGAATAGCATATATATTACTGTTTACCAAACAAGAAGACATACAAACCGGGCAAACATAGCGCAGCGGCATTTTGTCATCGCTTACATAATCTTTCTCTATTTGCTTACATAATCCTGTTTGAATACTTCTCCTTTAATCACTCAGCCACATCAGCAACAGTAGCAACACTAAACAGCCTCATCACATCGCACATCAAGAACAGTACCGATTCAGGAACGTCCCTTGCACAAGATTAGAGCTGTTCAAGAATTGCTTTCGGAAGTCTTAGGTTCTGTACCTGCAGATAAGGCTTTGTTGAGCGGTTACATAGAATGAGCGAAACCCCACCACGACGACCAGGCGATAGTTCTGCAGGTGGCAGTTCAAGCGCTGGTTCTAGCGCCAGCGGCTCACCAGGTACGGGTACCGGTCCACCACGGCCGACAATCCGCAAAGAGGCTGTTACTAAAGCAAAGGGTCGTGTGAGGTTCACCGATGACGGCGACAATGGCAGTGCCAGTGGCTCGCCAGACTCGTTAGCCCCGGCTGCTGTGGATCCTTTTTCAGGGGCAGCCAGTTCTGGTGCCCGCACAGGAATAGGGTCGAAGGTCAAGACACCGTCGCCGCTGGGCACTCCGCCTGTAAGCTCCAGTGAGCCGGAGGATTATTTTTCGCTAAGTGTATCTGGATCCGCCGCCAAACCTACCGCTAAATCTACCCCTAAATCTACCGCTAAACCTGCACCTGCCTCTATACGTGTTGATTCTCGTGAATCTGGACCTGACTCAGGCCCAGATTATGCATTTCCCGCATACCCCGCCTCCTCTTCCTCTCCCCTGCTGTACGTGTCTGCACCAGACTCACCCACTGCTACAAGCGCCAGCGAGCTGTCGAAAAAGACCCTTGAAAACACACTGCATAACAAAGGCCAGCGAATTGGTACTAGGGATATTGTGGCGCAGCACCGGAGAACTTATGACGACGACAGTGGCAGTGGTAGTGGCAGTGCGAGCAGTGAAGAAGATGATGATATGAACAACAATACTGAGAGCTCAGAGGGTATCGCTCAAGGTTATAATTCGCAACACCCACATGAGTCTGCTAGTCGTCTACTAGGACTAGGAAGTGCATTGCCGCATTCAAGTACAAACACCACCATCAATCCTGCACCACCACAACCCGCATTCATCCACCCTCTGACCAACATCCTCGACCTGGGTGCCAAAACTAGTGGCGGCTTAGCGCCTGGCGCTTCTAGCTACGATGAAGGGCAATTGTCACAGCAAGCACAGGTGGCTCAGGAAGACGAGCAGACGTTGTCACGCGCACACCATGTTCTGGGCAGTCTGCTTGAACGGCGCCACGGCCGCCTGCAAAGTCTTTCCTTGCCTAAGCGACATGTATCACAGGCACCTCCACACCTGACTATCTCGGAGCCCAATAGTCTGCCTACATCGCCACACTCCGGCCCTTACGGCCATGAACTGCTAGATGGAGACATTCCGCTGCTACGGCTTGACAAGAAGTTGATGGCCGTCAAGCACGACTTGGATCCTGAGGCTTCAGAAACAGCACAGCAGCTGGTGGAGAGTCACATGCGTCGCGGCCGGAAGCGTGCAAATGCGTTGGTCGGAGGCAGTGCTGGTGGCGCGGTAAATAACGGTGCAGGCACTGGCGCTAGCAGCACCACTGGCGGCGATGGCACAGGTTACCTCGTACCAAACCTCGACTACTTACAGCATCTGCATGCTCCTGGTGAAAATCCGGAAACCAATCCCGCAATAGGCGGAGGTGGTGGCGGTACCAAAACCCCGCAAAACGAAGACATTGCTGAACAGCTCGGTAACGCTTCAGACAATGACTATGTGGCGGCCCCCACACACGTGCGTCAAGGTGTGCTTGGCTCGCTGCTTAAATTATATGCGGATAATGATGATTCCAGCTCACGAGCCAGCAGCAGCACAGCATTCCTGGCGAGTAGCGCTGCGTCGACGCCGAGCGTGTCTGAACCTGGTACCCCCATGCTTGGACCTAGTGATGTCAGAACTCCCATTGACCGTGACCGTTTAGCCCCTAAATCTTCCGGCTTCAGCCGCCCACGGCCACGGCTGTTCAGGCACCACTCAGATACGACTGACATGGGCACTGCCACCTCTGGTACCATGTCTCCCGGAGCCACCACTCCTGACGGTGGGTCACGCCCCAAATGGTACAAACATAAACACGGCGTATCCACATCCTCACTCGGTGGCTTACTAGTTGGCGCTACACATACGTTGGCTGCGCCAGGGTCCACTCAATCGGTCGAGGAATCGTCGAAGCGCTACGGCCGCACGCAGCCTCATGCTAAACCTTTTTCCAAAAAGAGCACGGCTAGCCATATAGCAGCTAAGAAACGGCGCTTAGAAGAACAGATCCGTATAACCGTGCATATAGCCGACTTGTTACAACGGCAACGATTTATCCTTCGCATGTGCCGTGCGCTTATTTTATATGGTGCTCCCACTCATCGGCTCGAGGAGTACATGAAAATGACTTCACGTGTTCTGGAAATCGATGGCCAATTTATTTATATGCCAGGTTGCATGATTTGTTCGTTTGGAGACTCTACGACTCATACCAGTGAAATGCAACTTGTTAGATGTGTTCAAGGGTTAAATCTGAGCAAATTACACGAGACTCATTTAATCTACAAAGAAGTTGTACACGATGTGATTGGCGTCGAAGAAGCATCGCATCGGCTGGATGAGCTATTAGCCGCTAAGAATGTGTATCATGCGTGGCAGTGCATTTTATTTTTTGGTTTAGCTAGCGCCATGGCCGGCATGTTTGCTTTTGATGGCGGTTGGCAAGATCTGCCGATCTGCGTGTTCCTTGGTGGTTGTGTCGGGTTCTTGCAGATATATGTAGCGCCAAGATCCGATCTATACAGCAATGTTTTTGAAGTGTCATGTTCAATTATTGTCAGTTTTCTGGGACGCGCATTTGGCTCAATCGGTACTGGTCACGACGTATTTTGTTTTAGTGCAGTGGCTCAGGGGTCATTGGCGCTCATCTTGCCCGGATACATTATTTTGTGTGGCTCATTAGAGTTACAGTCACGTAATATGGTAGCGGGTTCAGTGCGTATGTTTTACGCGATTATTTATTCATTGTTCCTGGGATTTGGTATTACTCTTGGTTCGGCTATCTATGGTTGGATAGATACAGGGGCAGTGGATAATCTCTCTTGCAAACACAGTGTCGATCCAAAATGGAGGATTCTTTTTATTCCGCTTTTTGCGACATTTATCGGAATGGTCAATCAAGCCTCTTTCCATCAGCTTCCAATTATGGTGTTCATTGCTGGTGCAGGCTATACGGTGACGTATTTTGTGGGATTGCACGTATCCGGCTCTTCTGAGTTTACCTCGGCTATCGGCGCATTTGTCATTGGAGTTTGCGGCAATATTTATTCCCGAATTGGACATGGCCTCGCATTTGCCGCTATGCTGCCGGCTATTTTCGTTCAGGTTCCGTCAGGAGTAGCGGCTCAGGGCAGTTTGATTTCTGGGCTCGAAAGTGCGAACGAGCTTAATAATGACAGCAGCAGCACTGTCACCAGCACTGCGACCACGACTGCGGCAACTACGCTCGCTACAACTGTGACAGATACGAGTGCCCTCAATTTGGGTATCACCATGATTCAAATTAGTATTGGTATTACTGTAGGGTTGTTTGTGGCCACACTTGTTATTTATCCGTTTGGCAAGAAACGATCGGGGTTATTTACATTTTAATAAAGTATATGAGAAAGTGCTTATTAAAAATGTATAGTAGTGAAAGTGCTGGAATCTTTTGATTTCAAAAGATTTTAGGTTAGTTTTGGATCGTGCATGCATGTGCGGAAATGCGGAGATGTCTATTACCTAATTAGGAAGCGAGATCGATAGAGTGAGACAGGATAGAGGAGAGAGGTGAGGGGGTGGATAGCGACAGAACAGTGAGAATATAAAAGATAAAAAGATTTAAATATTAAGTGGAAAGTAATAAAGAATCAAATACTGTGAAAGTAAAAAATGGTATAGGGAGAGGAAGAGAAAGAGAGGAAAAACAACGGTGAGAGGAAGAGAAGAACAATATTGTGAGATGAAAAACGGCGTATAGTGAACCTGACAAATAAAATTGACAGAGAGGTAGATAAAATGTGCTTAAAACGAAGAAATAGTAATAGAAAGATGTGAATGTCGTGACGAGCTTAATACAAAAGTGAAGTTATGAAGAGGAGGGAAATGAAGACAAACGGCCCATATAATGAATGGACCTAGCATATAAGTCTTTGTAACCTAAACATTGGAGATGGCTCTTTTTTGACTCGTCATGACCTCAAAAAGAGTTTTCTATAGTTTTGGAACGCATAGACTTTTTTACTTTTTCAAGAAGTTGATCATCCACAGGCAAGCATTTGGAACGACATTTTATGTGGAAATACCGATTCGACATGGATAAAGAAATCATATATTTTATTTATTTTGGTATCAGCTTTAAGCTCTGATAAATACAATTCGACATTCATGAGTACCATTGTATGCTGTATAAGTAGGTGGTTGTTTCTGTCCATAGCCTCTTTCAGTGTATCCTGGTCTCTCTCTCACTTTCTTCATTCCTGGCTAATGGTTTATATCCCGATTGGGACAAATTAAGGGGGTGCTTAATTACACTTCCCAATTGAGAGCGAATTTATCCGTTTTGGGACAGTACTCCTGGACCAGTCTGCAGCAAAAACCGGCCAAAAAGCGACCAACTAGTTGTAGAATGCCGTTATTATCGACTAAACTGTCACTATGGATATGAAGAGAGGGCTCAAGCAGTTATATCTGGTTTTCTGCGTGTTTGTGAGTTTTTCCTGGGTTTGTGATGGATAGTAAGGGTTTCCAGTTGCAAATCTCAATTGCTTCAGCAGGCCTTACATTATCTAATACATCTTCTTGATCATATTCTTTCTCCTTTTCTGCATTCTTTCTTTTTCTTGTATTCCTATAAATTTCTCATTTCCTCTTTTTTATCTCCTTTATTTTTTCCTCTTCTCCTCCTCGGCTTTTGTGCGGCTGGATATCCGCCCTCATCAACCCTTGAACTTTTCACCTCCTGGCTAAAAAAACTTGCCTTTTCCTCTTCACAGTCTGAACTTCGACAATCGACTGTCTTGCATCTCAGCGAGTATATAATCCCTGTTCATCGCTGGAGATAACAGGACTTGTGTGATTAACCTCTTCTCTTAGCACCACCGACTCATTACGTGCCCTACTTCTGCCTATCCTCTTACTTAACCACTTGTACACCCCTAGCACTGTGATGAGACCAAAAGCCTCACAACCACAAGCAGCTAATACTACCACAATTACTGCAATCACGACTCCGGTAAAACGGCCAGGTAGACCTCGCAAAACCCCGGGTTCCAGCCGCAAACGTGGCCGTCCACCGTCCAAAAATGTGCCTGGAGAAGAGGACCCTTGGCTGATACCGAGTCACGTGTCACAACCACAGCAACAACCCCAACTACAACCAAGTTCCGATTTAGGAAGCATGCCTCCATCGCTGGCCATGCTTACATCATCACCAGTGGACTCACCGCGATCCACTTCCAAACGAGGGGGTCACGTGCTGAACGCTTCGCTGGCCGGCATTTCTAAATTCAAGGTCAATCTGCAAGCCAACGGCAGCAATATGGGATCTCCTGAAATCACCTCAGCGTTTGTGTCAGCAAGTCCGTCACCAGATCGCCGAAATGTGGGGACCTTACGGGGCTTGAGCATTAAAGACATACCGTCGTCGCCCGTTCAGGGGTTCCACATCAGTTTCCATAACAACGAGATGGAGTACGATCCAGCTGAAGGCAGAATCGAGATCGAGATCGAGAACTTGCCTAATAACCAGCCTAGTAGTGCCTCCCCTCATAGCATAGTCAGTACTCCGACCAGGAAATTGCCTCGGATCAATCGTGCACGATCACTTACGTCATCTCCGATCCCTGCAGGCATCATCAGCCATGCTGGTTTACCACAAAACGGTCGTGTTAGCGCTGTACCCCTGAGACGTGCCTATTCCGATCTGTCATACCCCGCATTTGCATCGCCGCATGTCAGCCTAGTGATTTGCAATGGCCATGCGCGATTGGAGAGTGGCTCAGCTTCTTGTACTGAGACAGTGGCACAGCTGCCCGAAGCTGGAGTTCAGTCTCTTCCTTTGCCCCTCGCTCAACCACATCTCCAATCCCACGTTCTTCCCCGTAATCTCTCTTGGGAAGTCTCTGACGAATCTGACTTCGACTCCGATTTTCAGGGATCCGACTTTTATACAACGGTAGCCGACGAAAAGCCAGTAGTGATTGCCGGCGACGCTATGACGGCGTTTGCACGGACAATTGCACGGACGCGTGCTTGTGGAGACGACCGTGACCCGGACGCTAACACATCTCTCGGCTTGCACTGCCACCACACACCGTTTATACATAGCCACTCATTCCGGCATCACTCACCACATAAAAGCACATCCTTAGCTCGGACTCCCAGCGCCGGTCAAGGTGCCGCAAGTCGTGCGGCTTCTCATGACTCTGTGCAAACTCCTCCAGGATCTATGCTCAATATGGACGACCCTGGTTTCGGTACAGGCATGACTCCGTACTTGCCCACACGGTCACGTGATGGCATGTGATAGCAGCACTTTTTCTACAGTTTCATAATCTTCATTATAATATATAGCATGTTGTTAGCAAGAGCGATGTAATCGCTAGTGGTTCGAGTGGGGTGGATATTAGTCAGTGCTTAGTCAGGCGCGCTTAGGTGTTCACCCAATTTTTTTTTCCGTGAAACTTCTCTCTCACTCAAGCATGTCAGACAGTTCTTCGATATCTTCCGAGTCCGCATTCTCAGATGACGAACAGTATCTAGACCTGTCAGAGACTCTCAGACATGAGATTGAAAACGACGATTATGTATGTCTGATCTGCACAGGTGATATAGGTATCCATTCCAAGGTCTGGTCCTGCAGAAACTGCTATAGGGTGTATGATTTAGCCTGCATCCGGCAGTGGAGCTTGCGTCAACCGGGTAACTGGAAATGTCCAGCCTGTAGCTGCACATATGCAGAAAAAATCAAGGATTACAGGTGCTGGTGCGGCAAGATCAGCGATCCTTTTTATAACGGTTTGATTCCGCATAGTTGCGGCCAGACGTGCGGCTTTAAGCTACCCAGCTGTGTCCATCTCTGTTCCGAGATGTGCCACCCTGGACCACATGCTGAATGCACGGCTATGGGTCCGGCTATGCCGTGTCATTGTGGTCGTGCTACTAGACAATGGCCCTGCAATATTACACCCTATGAGACGGGGTGGCAGTGTAAACATATCTGTGGAGAGCGTTTACCCTGTGGAGACCACCAGTGTGCAAAGCCGTGCCACGAGGGGCTGTGTGGCGCATGTCCCGAACTGGTTGAAACAAGCTGCTATTGCGGCAGCACCACCAGCCATATAGAATGCGGCTCTCAACGGCCTCAACTAAGTGAAACCTTAAATGATGGTTCCTGGATTGGCAGTTTTTCATGTGACAAGCCTTGTGGCGCGGCATTAGCATGTGGTAATCACAAGTGCGAACTGCACTGCCACACTCGGCACTTGACTGATCACGAATGTCCTCTACAGCCTGCAAAACACGCACGGACCGAGAAATGTGCATGTGGCCAGACTTTGGTTGCCGACTTACTTGGCCGTGAACGCGCTTCATGTATGGAGTCTTTACCTTTATGTGATAAGCCGTGTCCGAAAAAATTACGATGTGGTCATATGTGTAGATCGCACTGCCACACCGGTTCGTGTCCGCCGTGCCAAGAAATCATGACAGTCACTTGTGCATGCGGTTCACAGCAGTTTGACGTTCCGTGTGGCTTCACCGCTGACGGGTCACGTGCGCGCTGTTCTAAGCGTTGCAATGCATTAATGGATTGCCGCCGGCATCGTTGTACGCAGATCTGCTGTGCATCAGCACGTGTGGCTGAGACACGTGAACGTGCGCGTAAGCGCCGACTCAGGGGTGTGGTGTTGGATGAAGCACTTAATGATAACGCCGGTCGGCTAGCAGGTGTGACAGTGCCGGACATTGTCGAATACTGCCACCAATGCCAAGAAACTTGTAATATGCTGTTAAGTTGTGGCAAACACAGATGCAGGATTACGTGTCATAATGGACCTTGTTACCCCTGTCTTGAGTCGTCAATGGAAGACTGGACCTGTGCATGCGGACAGACAATCATCAGGGCACCGATCCGTTGCGGATCAGAGCTCACATGCCATTATGCGTGCACCCGTCGACCTGCATGTGGACATGCCCCTGTAGATCACATGTGCCACGACGATGCCCAGCCGTGCCCGCCGTGTCCATACCCTGTGCCTAAGCAATGTGAGTGTGGAAAAGTGGTAATTAAAGGCGTTAGATGTCACGTGCAAAAGGTATCTTGCGGCCGTGCATGTGGCAAGCTGTTGTTGTGTGGCCATGCATGCAAGAAGGTGTGCCATGTAGACGGTCAGTGCCCCACAGTATGTTTGAGCACTTGTGGGCGAGTAAGACCGTGTAACCACCGGGACAGAGGTAAATGTCATGGGCTGGAGATCACATGTCTAGAAGCATCAGGTCCTTGCAAGGAGATGGTGACATTGCGCTGTGTATGTGGTCTTCGACGCCAGGACACGTTGTGTTCCGGCGAGGAGAAGCCGCCCGTTTTAGTGTGTGACGACGCGTGTTCTTTGGCAGAGAGAAACAGAAGACTTGCCGAGGCATTACAGCTGGATTTGGCGGTGAAGAGTAAGTTAGATGGCAATTGTGCAGCTGTTCACGCATACTCTGAAGACTTACTAGACCTATACGCAATGGATCCTAGTTTTGGCGATGCGGTGGAACATGATGTGAGGGCATTTGTGGAGCGCGGGTCATCTACGTTCCGTTTCCCGAGCATGCGGTCTGAAAAGCGGCTGGTAGTGCATATGCTGGCTACAGAGTATGGGCTAAGTACGGTATCGCAGGATGCTGAGCCGAACAGAAGCGTCATGTTGATTCGAACAGCGGCGGCTAAAGTTCCTAGCAGTCGACTGAATGAAAGTGCAAGTGCTTCTGGGTTTTTAAGGTTGAAAAAAGGTGGGGGTGTAGGTGTGGGTGAAGTTGTGGATCATAGAGCATAGAGCATAGAGATATCAGAATAGAGATATCAGAATAGAGCGTACAACAAAATGCATTAGATATAAACTTATGCTTTATAGGCGTGCTTATGTTATAATTACAATCATAATATATGCCATATTCTATAATATATATTTGTTCATGAGATTATAATATTCAAATTGAAAAGTACAGGCACGAATGATATAATACTGAAGTTACGGTGTTAAAGTATCTTGAAATTGAGATGCAACAGGGAGATCATATATACCTAATAAATAGCATATATATCACTGAACTTACCTCGAGATCGGTCATAAAGACTTTGAAAATCATAGGGAAGTGAGAATTGTTATATCATTAAAATATCGCAATATCACTTCATATAAGTATAATATCTATCACTAAGTATTCTACCTATAGATAGAGTTATGTAAAAGTGATATTCATATTATGCTTTCCTCAACTTTACATAAATACTACCAAAACCTATAAACATAATACAAATGTCAAAAACCTACACAAAATTCTCACAATATCATCCAAATTACCAGAGTACCAAACAAAAAACCATTTTCTCTAATTGTTGTGGTCCTGCTTCTTTCCTACCCCTGACAACTGCACGTGACGCTTGAAAATTCATCGCCGATTTCGCACAACTTCCGGTCTTCCTCCTAACAAGCACTACAACATGAACCGAGTAGCTAGAACTGTGTTCCCAATTGCTAGACGAGCATATTCCACCGAGGTCAAGACCTTGAAAATAGGTGTGTAATTTTTAGATGTTTTTTTCTTGCATTTGCGTTTGCTTTTTTTTGTTCCATACTGACTCATTTAAGGACTTATTCCAGGAGATGGAATCGGCCGAGAAGTTATTCCTGTAAGTTAGAACTCAGACAAAGAAAAACAGAAAGAAGAAAGAAAAGAACAACAAAAGATAAAAAATTATCAATCAACATTCTCCTCTTTTCCGTTAACTTCCCCTTTATCTTTCTCTTTCTAACTCTAGGCCGGACGCCAAGTTCTCGAAGCTCTGCCTGCTGAAGATAACCTGAAATTCGAATTCGTAGATTTAGATGCTGGTTATGAGCTTTTTAAAAGCACTGGCGTAGCTTTGCCTGATAAAACCGTAGAAATCCTTAAGCGTGATTGTGACGGAGCATTGTTTGGCGCTGTCAGCTCTCCGTCTACTAAAGTCGCGGGATATTCGTCACCAATCGTAGCATTGCGAAAAAGAATGGGTTTGTATGCCAATGTCAGACCTGTCAAGTCTGTGGCTGCTTCTGACAAGCCTGTTGATCTTGTGATTGTTCGAGAAAATACTGAGGATTTATATATCAAGGAAGAACGAGTTTATGAAGCTCCAGACGGAAGTAAAGTTGCCGAAGCTATCAAGAGAATCACTGAGAAGGCGTCTGCCAAAATTGGTAATGTTGCGTTTGAATTGGCCGGTAAACGGCAGGAAATCCGAGATCTTGTTGCTAGTGGCGGTGCAAGTGGCAGTGCAACTGCTGTAAATCACAAATATCCCCTTGTAACCATCACTCACAAATCCAATGTTCTGTCTTTGACCGATGGATTATTCCGTGAGACTATCAAGACTCTGTTTAAGGACAATCGAGACAAGTACCATCCTAATTTGCACGTCAACGAGCAGATTGTCGATTCTATGGTGTACCGAATGTTCCGAGAACCAGAGATTTTTGACGTCGTCGTAGCGCCTAATTTGTACGGTGATATCCTCAGTGATGGAGCTGCTGCTTTAGTAGGATCTCTTGGTGTTGTTCCTAGTGCCAATGTCGGAGACGACTTTGTCATTGGTGAACCATGCCATGGCTCAGCTCCTGATATCGAGGGCAAGGGTATTTCCAATCCTATTGCTACTATCAGATCTACTGCTCTTATGCTGGAGTTTTTGGGTTACACCAAGCCTGCTGCAAGAATTAATGCCGCTGTTGATGCCAACTTGAGAGAAGGTAAGATTGTGACTCCTGATCTTGGAGGTACCAGTACTACAAAGGAGGTAGTTGCGGATATTTTGCACCGGCTATGAGGGTTGACTACACTTTAGCAAAATCTTTCTTAAAGTTTTGATATATGGTAGTCAATATCTATAATTGTCTATAAAAGCTTGTTAAACATATAACATCTGTATCCAAGTCTGTATATATCTAAAAACAACCCCTGAGTTTAGACAGTTTCGATTTCCAGGGGCATTTACCAGGTAGACTGACTAAGTGCTTACATAATCATTTTGCTTTTTTCCTTTCATAATATCAACCATACCTGTTTGATAAGTTCTTCTTTTACCTCTCCTTCTTTATTCTATTTTATTTTTGTTTCTCTTCTCTTCTCTTTATTTATCTCTTCATATCTTGGTCTTTAGTCTATCTTCTGCCTTCTCTATTTCCTGCATCACTAACTCACTTTCTCTATCACACACTCACCCTCCTACCATTCACTTGGGAACATCACCATCAACATCAGCTTCGAAATCAGCAGAACAACAGTGGCCCTGTTGCACAGATAAGAAAAATCGTTATCTGCTTTAAGATTTGCATTTATTTATTATTTATATAGTACACTGTAGACCCTGATCATGCCGCACGACCACAGTAAACGAGCTTTAGACTCACATATCTCGGAAGCATCAGCAGCCGTTTATATGACTCTACCGGAAACTCCAAAAAAGCGCCGCAAGGCCTCAGAAGCATCAACAATAGCTTCTGGTACGAGTCTGCCGGAAACTCCAAAAAGGCCCCGTAAGGTCTCGGTTAAGCCTAGTAGCATTAGTGCGGCCAAAAATCGGCGAAATGATCCACCAGGAGACGGCAAGCCCATCAGTATGATGACATGCTGTGTATGCTTGGATTCGCCGGAAAAGTGTGCTGTTACGCCATGTGGACATCTTTACTGTACAGACTGCATTTACAAAGCGTTGACATCTATATCTAAAGCTACAAAGAACAAGGGTGTATGCAGCATCTGTCGGCGGCACTTGAACTATTCAGATGTGACATTTCTTGAGATGCGACTAGGTCCAGGTGATGGTAGTGAAGCCGTGGCAGTTTAGTGTGGGTGGCAGTTTATTATGTGGCTGTCTGTGCAAGCTGAATCAGCTTAATCAAATCCTGACCAGTCTGAAAACTCAGAAGAGGGAGATTCAGCAGAATTCGGAGATTCAAGTACGTCATTCTCATTCTCGCCGGTCAATTCAGAACTCCGCTCAAAACACACCGCAAAGAAACCAATGCCTCCGTCTTCTCTAGGCAGCGCTCGAATACATGAAGCAGCTAACTTTTCGGCTGTTTTTGCATCTCCCATATCATCAAATTCATGTGCAAAACCCCGTCTTGTCCAAAGCGGTAGAACTTGTTCTTTGGATCGGAGTTTCCAGCCTGCTGACAAAACGTCTGGATCTTGTAACAGTCGTTTGACCACTTGCTCATTCTCCTCTGCATGTACAGAACAGGTGGAATAGACCACAGTTTCAGCACGAGGAAAACTCAGTGCATGTTTGACGATTTTGTACTGAAAACCAGCCAGTTTGTGTAATCGGAAAAGATCTTGCTGGTCTGCGGAATCGGCAGCTTCATTTTCGTCTCCTCGACCAAATATGCCAGATCCAGAGCAGGAAGGATCTACTATGAGTCCTACGACATCAGGGTAGTTTTGAGGATCTGATTCTGTAAAGTCTTGTACATGAATGTTAATGGAATTGTTTGCTCCAGCCATTGTGACCATTTTCCTCAGGATTTTGGCCCGAGCAGGGTCTCTTTCAAATGCTTGAATAGAGTTTTTGAAGTTCTTGACAAACCCAGCCAAATGTGTTGTTTTGTTGCCAGGAGCGGAGCAGGCATCTACTAGCTGCTGGCCAGACTTTGGGTTTAGAATAGTGCCTGGAAAACAACTGGCTCGATCTTGTATGATGATTTTCCCAGTCTTGTAGAGCTCCGACGTATGGATGGCGACTTTCGGATTAATTCCGTAAAGATATGGTACATGTATATCCATATAAACAGCCTCACGATTGTCTATGACTGAGTGGAAGTCATCTACTTGTTTGAGATGCAGTTTTGACAGCAGAAACTCTCTGACGTCGTCGTCTTTGGCCTTGATGGTGTTCGTGCGGATCCATTTGATTGGGGACTCATCGTTGGACGGTGGTTGCAGCAATGCTTGCAAATCCTCGGCCGATATGTTCTGCTTCAGAAGATACTTGGTTAACTCGGCCTTGAGCCGGGTTTTGTGCCGAAGAACGGCGTCTTTGGTCGCTGTTTTCCCGCAGTTGATTCTCCGCGATTTTGTCATCAGCAGATCATGAACCATGAGAAGAGCAACATCAGGTGAAAGCTGGAGTTAGAGGAGTTCAAACACTTGGAAACACCTGGAAACACTTGGATGTAGTGAAAATAGTATCCAATATACTTAAAAAGGCATATTTACTCTAATCCGTACTGTCAATGGTACATAACCAAAAATACTGAGTGTAAATAACATAGACTTTATACTTCACTTACCTTCTTTTCTACCTTCAGAATCTGGGATTTAGCAATCACTCTATCAAGTATATCCTTGACCCTTAAGGTCGAACTAACCAGAGCCAGAATCTGGCCAGCATGCTTTTTTTGAGCTGGTGATATTCGGGAAAACACCACAGATTTCAAAGAGCCTTGTTTCTTAGAAGGAACATCCAGAAATTTGGAAGCTTCAGTGTACAGAGACATATTGATCGTAGAAGTAATCGGTATGATGGATGCTGAAAAGAGTGAAAAGTTCGGAAATGCACAGCCGTTCCAACATAAGACAGGTGAAAAATGAAAAATGAAAAATAGACAGAATAGATTATTATTAAATGAATGAAATATTAAATGGATGACAAGCTATGAAATGAATGAAACTCTGATACACGAGATTGAATCAGAGGGTATATGCAATACAGGCTAAGCTGGCTAGGAGGACAGCAGCCATAGATTTTGAGGGGGAACTGGGGGCAGCTCCAGCTGCAGCATGCGAGCTGCTAGAAGTGGAAACAGCAGCAGATGTGGAGGCTGAGCTTGCTAGCACGGTAGTGTCAGCAGTCGTAGAACTGGCTACGGCTGTGCTGGTAGTAGAAATTGCAGTTTCAGTTGCATTGGTAGAAACAGAAGCAGCAGTTTCGTTGTAAATGGCAGTAAACAAGTTGTTAAACGCAGATTCGGAAATGGCACTGGAACTCATGGTAGAAGTATCGGCTTCCAAATACAAACTGGAATATACAATGGAGTCATCCTCGGTTTCGTTTGTTGAGGATATCACTTTCTCAGCAAATCCTACTTGCTGATTGTCGAGATCATAGACAGAATATACATTTTTCAGGAACACATCGCCGAGAATCCAGGTGGTGTTTCCTTGAGAACTCAAGCCTTGTATGTTGGAAATACAGGTTGTAGAGTCAGTGGATATCGGAGATCCGACATAGTCGTCGGCTGCAATCGTCCAGTTGGAGTCTCCAATACGAATCTGTAAGGTGATGTTAGTGGAGCAAGGTACTGCGAAATTCGTGCCATCAGTCTCTGCACCTTGAATATACGAATGGAGCTTGAGAGCATCATCTGGAGGTAGCACCAGCAAGGTTGTACCTGTGTCAACGACAGCAGTTCTGGATCCACTAAAATTGACAGCATAGCTTCCCATATTGGCACCTTCTATATCAATTTTCCAAAGAACTGTGCCATCAGATACGACGTCAGAATAGCTGATGCTTCCCGTGTATTTGGAGCTATCTACTCCTCCAAAAGTGATTGAGCCTTCATCAGCGGTGTCACTGGAACTTCCAAGATTAACACCAAACACAGATTCCTGAATGAGATTCTGTTTTCGCAAGGTGGTCATGACTCCAGGGAAGTCAGATGAGACGTCTTTAGCAGACAGGCCAATGATGCCGTCTATAGGAAAAGACGAAAAGGTGGTGCCAGCAGCATTAGCGACTCCGAAATCCATTCGGGTTTCAAAGCCTGAAAACGATATGACGTCATTGACAACATCGCCAGAAACTGCACCTGAGGAATACTGTACACTGAAAGTGTAGGGCATGGATTCTAAGGTTGTAGAGGCTGATGAGTTGAACAGATTGTGAGAAGCACTGCTACTGCTGGCAGTGCTGGTGGCAGTGCTAGTACTGGTGGTAGAGGTACTAGTAGTCTCGGTTGAGTTCTCTCCGAAAACCCAGGTATAATATGATCCTGTGTCTACCACAATACTGAAGTTTTGATCCTGGCTACCCAACCGTACTTCAATGTAATAAGTGATATCAGTGCCAGCAGTGTCAACTACGGCTGTAGCACGGTCAGTCAGCAGTGCGGATCCGTCCATGATATCAGCAACAAGCACCAGACTACTCAAAGACTGGCCCGATTCACTTGTGATGGGTTTGAGTTCAGAGGTGGCCCCGTCTCTTGTTTCAAGCACAACATTGTCGATGTTGTGGTCAGCAACAGCCCGAGCACGAGCACCAGCAGCTTGATAATGAAGCTTTTTCAAGGGATGAGTAAGCAGTGCAGAGTCAGCAGCAGCAGCAGCAGAAACCAAGTTGGAGCACAAATAGCTCAACAACAGGGTGGTGCTATAAAGCATGGAAAAAGGAAGCAAGGAGTAAAGTAAAAAGTAGTAAGAAGAAAGAAGGAAGGAAGAACTACAAGGGGGAAAAAGCACAATGAAGCACAATAAAACCTAGTGAAAAGTGACACAAACGAACGGAGAGTCTAACAAAGTCCTATTAAGAAAAAAAAGTGATTTTACAGTGACTGTGCTGCTGTTTTGCTGAGCAAGGATGTGTGAAGTGGCAGAGAGTCGGCTCGGGTTGAAAAATCTTGTGAGCAAGGGGGTGGTGGTGGTGCGTATGTTAGTGGGTGTGTTCTGGAAGCAGAGAAACCAACAGTCTGTGTAAACGAAGAAAACACGGAGGAATTTCAAAAATAGACTAAACAGTAGGATACAGTATGACTAAGTCCTCACTTTTTCTCAGATATTTGAGATTGTTTTTGGTAGTCAAACACTGCTGTTCGAATGGTCTAATATATGTTACCCGGCTGCGATCTGAAGTACCTACTCTCGCCCGCAACAAACAGACAAGCCTAATCGGGACAAGCGATGCTACAGAAGATCTGCGCTTGATTGTTCTGCATCGACGATGTCAATAGAGAACAAAAGCACAATAATTCCTGTGATTCGAAAAGACGAACAGCAACTATTATCTGGTTGCAGCAAAAAAAAAAGATTTTCTGGCTTGTTGTTGTAGTTATGTTCTCTTGCTTGTTTGTCGTATATCGGTCGTAAATTGGTGTGATTCGAGCGTAAAAAGTCAGTCCTACCTCAGTCTACCTCAGCCATCAAGTCTTGGATGGGTAGGGGTTCTCTCAGATTGTTTACAATACTTACGAGTGTTTACAATTTTTTCCGTTGCTCAGAAGCCACAGTTGTGCTTGCCGACGACGACTTCGAGACACACCCCTCCTTCCTATTTAGGCAAGATCTTGCTAAACGACCATTGTGCTGTTTGGGTCGATGCAGAGAAAACAACAAAAACAGGATGACACAAGCAGCAAGCAAGGGTTTGGCATGCAGGCCGATTGATCTGCATGCATTTTTGTCTATCATTATATGTTTGTTTGGAGTTTACTACTTTCATAGGGGTTTCTCAGGGGTGTTATCGTATGGGCGGGCCGCTGACTGTTCGCTGCAACATCAACAAATCTATTTTTATCGTATTTCTAAGTTATACCCCTGTTTTATGTAAATATCCCACGTATACTTGTTTAAGTATTGACTGTATTTCTGACAGGTTTATTCTAGCTTACAATCTAATCACCGAGCAACTTGTCTGTCTGTTCATTGGTCATCGTTAGGCTATTGTTTTGTTGTGATTTTTTTCTGATGGTGGTTGATCTTTCACTGTTGGTTCTTATTGTTTGTTTCTTATACGTGCTTCCGGTCTCCTCATCCCAAGGGTGCTTTGTCCAGCAGTAACAACAATCTATTTTTAGTCTTTGCCCAGCTCGTCTCTAAAACATGACTAATGGCTTAGTCAGCAGTTTCATTCCACTTTCAAATCCACCACCAACATGAATCTCTCTCCTCAGCTCTCAGCTCATATGGCTTCAGATTCAACTACACCGGTGCAGGTCCAGCAGGCGCCCGAACAAGATATAAGTGGCCAGCAGGTGAAGTTCTACAACTATCATGAATATATCAGACCGATGGCTACCGAGGGCCTGCAGGTGCTTGTCACTGACTTCCCTAATGTTTATGATGTGAAGGAGCTTAGCCGGATGAACCAAAGGGTAATTAGAATCCCGAGATGCTACAATAATGAAGGAAATTTGCAACCGCCTATTAATCCGGATTATTCAGGAGTATGTCCTCAGTTTTCCGAATTTTTCCCTGGAGAAGAACCCGGCGCTTTATTGTCTGATCCTCACGATAGTCTTGGTGTAATGTCTTCAGCTACGGTTCTGAATGGAATTATAACAAAAGAGGAGCTTCATGCAGTGGTAGGTAAAGTCAATGATATCCTACGGGATATATTTATGCCGTCACCGAAGATCGGGCTGATGAATTTTGTGAGCTTTCTGAGTTTCTGGCTATACAGCCCGTTTGATACATACGCGCGGCGTAAACTGGCTGAAATGGATGTCTATATTTCCAAGGCTAATGAAGAGTTTGAAGCCCGAGGAATTCGGTTTGTTTCACCTGTGAAATCTGGGTTTTTAAGTGTGAGTAGTGAACGACTGCAGAGAGTGAACCATAGAGAGTAAAAGGCCGGAGAAGATAATAGAACCTTCATTTTGGTAATACTAACTTTTAGCTGGACATTATTGTGACGTTGAGAAAGCTAGATGTGTGACCGATTTAACGGTGCGGCTGTGCATTTTTTTTGGAATTTTTTATTTTCTGCATGCCAGTAACATCGCACCTCGACACTAAGAAGGGCTTTTTCTACAGTTTACCATTCTTTTCTCGCTAATATTATCTTCAGATGAATGGTGTTTTTGCAGTCAATAAGCCCTCAGGCCCCACTTCTCGTGACGTCGTCAACAAGCTCAAGCATCTGCTATCAGACTCGCCTGCATTTACCCAGAGTATCAAGGAACGACTTGTTTCTGCGGGAAACAACCGTAAACTGAAAAAAAGACTGCAATATGTAAAAATAGGGCATGGTGGGACTTTGGATCCACTTGCAGATGGTGTGCTGGTAATTGGGGTCGGTTCAGGCACAAAGATGCTGCACAACTATCTTGGAAATTGCACTAAAACTTATAAAGCAACTGCATTGTTCGGATTGGCTACAACCACATATGATTCCGAAGGACAAGTATCAGAAACAGGTGAGATTGGGCACGTGACGAAGTCTGCAATTGAACATGTTCTAAAGACACAATTTACGGGCGAAATCATGCAGACTCCCCCGATTTATTCTGCATTGAAAATGAACGGCAAACCGCTGTATGAATATGCTCGAGCAGGTGAAGCACCACCGAAGGCAATTCAGCCAAGGACTTGTTTTATTGAAAGGATAGAGGTGACTGGAGACGTACGGCTAGATCATGGATTCAAACTGCCAACGAATGAAAAACAGACAGAAAATGAGCAGAAACAAACTGACACTTTGGACTCCAAAGACGTACAAACAGCAGCTGTTGATATTGTATTTTCAGTGTCTTCTGGCACGTATATCCGTTCGCTGATCCACGACTTGGGCCATGCGCTGCAGACCTGTGCATATATGGCGCGTCTCACCCGTGTGACGCAGGGCCAGTGGGAGCTTGGCAAGAATGTGTTTGAGCTTGCTGAGTTTACAGAGAAGCCTGCTGAGGAGTTTGAGTATAGGCTTTTGCAGGTTTTGCGGGGAAACCTATCTGTCTTCGAAGATGTGAACGAGGAGGAGAAAGAAACTAAAGAAGAAAACGAGAAAGAAGAGCAGAAACCAGCTGTCTTGGAAGTATCTGAAAGCTCGGGGAGTCCCAGAAATCCAGATAACACTGAGGATTCGTAAAACAAGAGCAACACACCCAAATGATATGGTATTGTTGGCACTCAAGAGGTGCCAGCGGATTCAGGTTGGAAATCAGGTCTGTTAAGGGGTATTGGGTGATACTGAGTCTACAAAAACTTGGTTGTGTGATTTTATGATTGCATGAGTGTAGACTATTTTTAATATACTATCTGCTGTTGAAAGAGCCAGAAGACAGAGGGTTTTAAGGTGGTACTTATGTAATCCTTTCTGAGGAGATGATTAGTTAACCGCGGTCGAGAAAATAATAGGTTATGCTAAAATGACAATAGATTAGGGCTATGTATGATAGGGCTATTGACAAGGAATATGCAAAGTGGCTAAAGGGCTGCTTTCTTACAACAGCAGTACCGTCACAAACACCGCTACACCAACAGCCATTCCCACTCTTCTCCGCACCGCCCCACTCTTATAATAAATTGCTCCTGGATAGCTGCACGTGACATCGCCATCATCGCTTAAGGTGCCGTAAGTGAACCCCCATGCGTCACGTTTATGTGGGCATATAAACCCAAGACTCATAGGACAGTCCTGCACTATACCATAACACATGTCAATACAAGGTAGAATTTCCTTATACGCTCCAGGCTGGATTAGGTTGTTGATTGCGGGGTTACGAGAAGTATTGATTTCGCGTGGATACAAAAAAGATTCGTTTTTGGACCAATCCGTACATCGTGGTGCAGTAACGGCGCACAGCCACTGTTTGTAGGATGCGGCACAGTCATCACAGCTGCGCACCACGGAGTACAACGCATCGGCCGATGAATTGCAACTGACCTGTTGCAACGACAGTGAGAAGTTCTCGTACCGTTCTTGTGCGATGACGTCATAGAATGTACTGAGATTGGCAGGGGTAAACATCGATGCGTTTCCAGGCACCGCGTATGCGATACTGTCGCAAAAGTCCAGATCATATATCAATTGGCAATTGGTTTCGGATTTGGACGTGAAATTGACGCCGGCAAAGACTTCGCCGCCATCAGTGAACACGTCTTCGAGGCTATTGGGACGTGTCAGGTACGCGATATAACTGGATGAGATATTGAGACCTGATAGGAAGATTTGGCCTTTGATATTGCCATCGGACTCGCCACGTGACGTTGTAGAGTATTCTGCATTGTTTTGGTTCATGAGCGCCGGGCCCGTGGAAATTGCGCAGTAAGATTGCGACAGGCGGTAGGTAGAGCCGCTAGGTGATCCCGCCGAGCCAGGGTAGACGTAGATATCAAAGTCTGTTACGTTTGAGTTGGCTGTAAGCACATCAGTCACGAGCAGCGCGTGTGCAAAATCCGTGTCGACCAAGTTCAGGTTCGGCAAGACATTTGCGCGATGTATAGGGCCTGACGTCGACACGGCCAGTTCATATGTCCAGTTGCCTGCATTTTTATTTTTGATACTGGCCTCGGGCGCAGCTATCTCGATGTCCACCACACCAGACACATTATAGAGTGTGATATTAGCAAAGCCGAAATTCGTCGTCTCGTAGGGCCACATGTCTGACGCATTGTTGTTGGAGGCATAGAGCGTAAGCGCGCCATCTTCGGAATAGCTGCCGGATTCATCTGCGTCAGATGGTTCGCCGCACACGTTGAGGGTGATATAAACGGTGGCAGTGCTGTTTGTGTTGGTGCTATCTGTTGTAGCGATGCTATCTGTTGCAGTGACTGTACTGCTGCCGATTTCAAACTGATACACCATGGCCGCATCCGGTGCCAATACATAGCGCAGCGGTACATCGTCCTGTATCTGCGTAGGGGTCGTAGGCGTCGCACGTGGGGGGCTCTTCTGTGGCAATGGTGCCGTTGTCGTGGCTGAGGGCTTCAGCCCGGTCGATGCCGGTGGTACAGCTGATTCTGACGAAAGGTAACTGGCGAAATAATCCCGCGGCAAAACGTCGTCGGCGGGAAGGGCGTGCGGTGCTGCCAGGCTCAGGGGTTGACTCAGGGGCAGATTCAACTGAATCGGGATCTGGTTCAGGGGTACATTTAAGGGTTGGTTCACGGATCCGTCTAGAAATAAATCAGGCACAGTCAAGCGATCACTCAAGTGCCCACTCAGATGTCGTCTCTGTGGCTCCTCGATATCCATATCTGCCAAAGTGACACCGACCAGCAGCCACCACAGGAGCAATGGGATGCATACGAGACATCTTTTCATAATATCAAAAGACCGGATGAAGCTCAGTGCGGGGCAGGGCAGGAAAGAGAATTTCGTTTTGGCTTTTGCTTCAGATCTGGTAGATGTGAGATGGGACATGTCATGTGATCTCCCACCCAGCAAAACCTTCATAAAACAGCTTCTTTCATTCAACTTTCTATGATTTTTACTTTTATCGTTTCACGTTGGAAGAGATGAGGTAGTTTGGTTACTAAAATTTTGTACTTTTCAGCAGACAGATATGTTAGTGATCTTCAAGCGATTTGATATTGGAATCACGTGATTATCTCTAAAGGCTCCTCCTCTTTCATCCCACATCCCACATCCCACATCGCTCATCCCTATCGCCAACTCACCCATTCACCTGCACGTGACTTTCACCCTCACCAACACTCACTCTAGAAAAACGCGTTTCTCAATCTACTTCCGCATCTTTGCACATCTCAAATATGGACAGCGGAAAACAAGCGGCTGTTGCACAAGCAGATGATACGCTCCCATGGTACGTATAAAGAAGCAGCACTACCATAGTTTGTTTGAGCGTGGGAAGGGAGAACATGTATATGGTTTATCCTGGTATTGTGTAGTATAGCAGTCTATCATGGTATTCTTTAACAGTACTTTATTGTGATATACATTACAGTATGTTTCTGTATATTTTAAACACTTTTGGCATACCAAGGTACAGCTTTGAGCAGTTTGCGGCGGTTTTCTCAATTTTCAGCGCTCTACTATAGTCTATCATACTCTATCATAGTCTCCTCTGCTCACGTTTCTCACACTTCCACTAACCTTAGGGTCGAAAAATATCGTCCTGTCACGTTGGACGATGTCACGGGACAAGATGGAGTCGTCACCACGGTGCGCAAATTTGTGCAGACCGGCCAGATTCCGCATATGCTCTTCTATGGACCCCCAGGCACCGGTAAAACAAGCACAATAACTGCAATTGCGCGAGAAATATACGGCAAAAACTACAGGAATATGGTGCTTGAACTGAACGCTTCCGATGACCGTGGCATCGATGTAGTCAGAGGTCAGATCAAGACGTTTGCAAGCACACGTCAGATGTTCAGTGGTGGCTTCAAGCTGATCATCTTGGACGAGGCCGACGCCATGACCAATGTGGCACAAAACGCCTTAAGACGTGTTATTGAAAAGTACACAGCTAACACACGTTTCTGCATCTTGGCCAATTACGCTCACAAACTGAACCCCGCGTTACTTTCACGTTGCACGCGTTTCCGTTTCAGTCCACTAGATCCTGAGGCTATACGAACGCGCGTACAGCACGTGATTGACAGCGAACATCTCACTGTGACTTCAGACGCGCTGGACGCGTTGCTGGCGCTTAGTGCAGGCGACATGAGACGTGTGTTAAACGTGTTGCAGGCATGTCACGCATCGACCGAAACGGGCCAAGACATAACGGTTGACATGGTCTACGACTGTGTGGGCGCTCCCCATCCGGCAGATATCCAGCAGATTCTGGAGGCTATTTTGAAAGATGATTGGACCACCGCTGTGCGCACCGTGCGTTTGATTAAGCAGAACAAAGGGCTTGCATTAGCAGATATTCTGACGGCATTGGTGGCTGAATTGCAGACCCTTAATCTCAAGAGTGCGGCAAAAGTGGCAGTGCTCAGGGGATTGAGTGAGGTGGAGTGGCGGTTGAGCGTTGGCGGCAGTGAGACGATCCAGACCAGTGCCATGATTGGTGTAGTTAAGCAAGCAATGGAGCTCCAGGCGTGATGTTTTCAGTCTGGCAGCAGTAAATTGTGCATCTTAGCCTGGCATCTCTTTAAGTATATCTTTAAGCATATATTGCCTAGGTATGCTACTCATATTTTCTTATATGATAATGCATAAAGTTATAAATTAAGGGTACGCTAAAAGAATGTAATAAAGAATAAAGTATAAAGTAGCATTAGGGGCATGGTGACAACGTGTACAAAGAAGGTGGATAGAGTACAGATATTTGCCGATATAGCTTATGAAAGTATTCAGATGTTCAATAAGAATAAATACGGATAAGCAGATAAGCTTATTTAATAGATAAACATAATATGTATATATAAGAATGTAACAGGAATCTACAGATATACCATATACAGATAGTAGTCGCCAGTACATACAGTATACAAAAATAAATAGCTGAAAAAAGGCAGAAACTGTAATACGGGGTAATCCCACTATCCCATATTCCACCCCACTACATACCACTATCTCAACCCTTTCACTAATGCCCAATCACAGTCCACATGATTTGCATCGGCCCAGGCCTTGGTAACTGCGTATCCAAATGCAGCCGCTTCTTGCACAGAACTATACGTGTGCATTGGCAGGTAATACGGGTCTTCCATAGGCCGAAACCCACCTTCACGTTTGCTGACGGGTTGTGGCACTGCACTACGGCACTGCCAAACAGTCGGGTAACGCTGCTGCACGTCGTCCAGGCTCAGGGACAGTGTGGCTTTGAGGAAATCTGCAGCTGCTGCTTCGTAAAGGAGAATAGCACGCTTGAGCGCAAGTGGATCGGCAGTGGTGGTTGGGGCAGTGCTGTCTTTTTCCGTGCCTCTACTTGTGGCAGTGTGCTTGTCAGTGCTTCTAGTTGTGGCTGTACCTGCGTCACTGCCGCTGCCGCGTGATATTCGCCCTGCAGTCTTCAGTGAAATCAGCGCCCGCACATAACACGCTACTCCCATAAAGTCACGGTTTTTCTGTGCCTCGAACACGTGTAAGATACGAGTCACGTAAGATATTAACGATGTCCACGACTTCGTGCCTGGTTCGCGTCGCATCATCTGTTCTCCGCGGTCTTCATAATCGAACCCCACCATGAACGCAAATAACGAATCCAGCGCCACTACCTGCGCGAGTGGGTAATCTTTTAGCTTTAGCGCTCGATCGCTCTCATGTTTCTTTTCCCCCGCAATGTCCACCCAGTTGTGCATTTTACTGCGCAATAAACGGTAAAACTTTTCGCGCTTGTCACCAACTGGTTGAGCCGCATGCTTTGCAGTTATTGCTGAAGACTCGTTTGTGCGTTTAGTCGGCGATGTCACGTGCTCATCGGAGCTGGAACTGCTGCTGCTGGAACTGTAGCTGCGGTCGAACTTCTTTTTCTTGCGTGTGGGGTTAACACTGGTGGTAGTACCAACAACTAGGGACTGCCGTTTCCGCGATGGTTCCCTGTTTAGGCCGAGAGCAGGACCCTGACCATGATCATGATTGTGATTGTGCCCCTGATTCAAGGGCGAACCCGTCGAAGTGTTAGGCGTAGCGGCACGGCTAAGCGGCGACTGACCACCACCTACTCCCTCACCTCCTGAATTACCACTCAGAATCTTGCGCCGCAGCATTGGCTTTTCGGGAAGGCCACTGTCTAGAGGCAATGGCGGTAAACTGCTAGGTCTCCCTGCTAGTCCCTTTTTTTCCTTTTGCGGATCCCTGTGAGGCTCACTCTTTTCCGCTCCCGGTTCAGCTTTCGACCCCGTTTTTGGTATCTTAAGCCTCACTATATATGATGCGTTTCCACTGTCACTGCTGCTGACAACAGCGCCAGATATTGCTAATCCTGTTGCCCCGTTACCCACGACTGTGTCCTGGGCTGGTCCCGGTCCATTAGTTTCCCTGCCTATGGCTTTGGCTCTGGCAGTATCTAACGCCTGCTCAATTGCTTCTGGCAACGTAGGGCTGAGCATACGGGGTATCTCGTCTGTCCAAGGAGGCAGCGTAGGGCTCGTTTTACGCGGCAATTGGCCAGGCTCTGGTGCAGCTAATGCAGTTGAAGCGGAAACAGCCATAACTTCACTTGTCTGTCTTGTCGCGTGTCCGTATTGTCACGTGTCTTGTTCGGTAGTCAGGTTTCTGATGGGTAGCGGACGAGAGAAGAACTGCGGTGAATGATCGTGATCGTGAGAGTTAAGGTGGGTGGGGTGAGAAATGCGAGTCACGTGAGAGAGTTGATACCCCAATCACGTGATCACATCACCTCTTTTTACCCACACCCCGCAAAGACTCTTGCTCTCTCCACCATGCTTCATCACATACACGGCGACTTGTTTGATGCGCCTTCTGGCACAATATTGGCACATGCATGTAATTGCATGGGTTCATGGGGCGGGGGTATAGCAGCTGCATTCAGCCGACGATTTCCAGTGGCTTATCAGCAATACTACGAAAAATGCTTGCAGCATTCTACAGTATCGAGCAAACGTGCAAATCTATTGGGTCGATGTTACTTGATTGCGGCGTGTGACACAAAGGGTCAGCCGTATACAGTGGCCTGTCTTTTCACAAGTATTGGTGGCGGGTTTTCGAAGGATGCGGCGCCTGAGATTGTGGAGAATACGTCACATGCTATGGCTGATCTTCAGCTACAACTGCAACAACAGCAGGGTGCGGTTGTGCACATGCCTCAAATCAATTCTGGTATATTTGGAGTACCTTGGAGTGAGACACAGAATGTGTTGGAAAAGTGTGAGGGATTGGAGATATTTGTGCACAGTCTTTAACCGCTTTATAGTTACTTTAGCACATCTTTAATTAATGTAAAATAACTTTAATAACTGTAATTTTTGCGATATTAACCACAATGGTTGTCTGTAGTCATTTTACTGTCACATTGCGATCACGTGATGGATCATGTCTATTGTTCTGTCTATTGGCTTATCTTTTATCCTGTTTTGTGTCTTGTATTGTCCATGAGCTTATATCTTCTTCTGTATTGTATCCTGTCTTGGCTAATGTCTTATCCTGTCATATGATGTCCATTGTCTATCATCCTGTTGACTTCTATTTAGCCCTGCTTTTTTAGTCTTAGCGTTCACGTGATTAATGCATGAATCTTCGGTTCTTGTTTTCAACAATTCTGGTGCTTTCTTTTTCGCCTACCTTATTCATCTAACCAAATACCCAGATCTGTTTTCAGTTTGTTCTACAATTCGGTCTTTCTCTTGTTTTCACCTGTCGTCCATTCTATTCAATGTGCACTCATCCTCATATCCTCATACTATCAAGAAAACCCGGTGATGCAGCAAACGAAAACCCTTGAAACGCACCGCTAGTACCTGGTTCTCGCGGTTTATCATTGGCCGGGCTTAACGCCATGTCGGTAAACTCGGCTGAAAAATTCTCTGCCAGTTCTGGATCTGTAATCACAGGCACTATTGGAGGTATGATAGACACGTCTCGTTTTTCTAGCAAGTCCCAGTTGATTTTGCGGAAAAAGCGGTGTTTCTTGATGATATCAAAGTTCTGGTAACCCAGCCGTTTGCTCGGGTCTTTTCGCAGAAGTCGAGTAAGTAGATCCTTAGCATCAGCAGATAGATAATATGGAAGTGTCAGTTTGGATTTGGTGATCTTATCGATGATTTTCTGGTTGTTATTGCCAATAAACGGAGGGTTTCCAGTCAACAGATCATAACAAACCGCTCCTAAAGACCACCAGTCAACGGCATATCCATATGACTCACCCCTCAGTACTTCAGGGGCCATATACTCCGGAGTTCCGAGAATAGTGCTGGTTTTGCCATCTTCAGCTGCAGAAACCTTGCTGAGCCCAAAATCAGTTAGTACAAGATGCCCTTCAGTATCTAGCAGACAATTCTCTGGTTTCAGGTCTCGGTAGACAACCCCGACGTGTGCATGTAAATGAAACAATGCGAGGGCCATTTCAGCGATATAGAAAGCAGCCGTGTCTTCAGAAAACATGCGCTCTTCTGCAAGATGTGTGAACAGTTCTCCACCTTGTACATATTCCAGAATCAAGTATAATTTGTGGTCGTCTTGAAGGGCATAGTACAGCCGTACTATGAACGGATGCCGTACGCTTTCCAATATCGCACGTTCGTTTTTTGTCTGTTCTATGCGCCTGTTTTCCACAATCATCGACGCTTTTTTGAACTGCTTCTGAGCAAACAGACGACCGCTGGATTTCTCTTGTACAAGCAGTACTTTACCGTAAGCACCCTGACCAAGCACTTTGAGTGGTAGGAAGTCACTGGGTTTCTTTTTGTGTTGTTTAGGTGCATCTGAGGCGATATACGGTGAGTTGATAGTGATTTCATAATGCACTGAACCAGGCACTTGTAGGTCATGTGATCTGCTTGAACCAATAGCAGGCATATCAGATACCCGTGAATTCTCCTCGCACGTGTCTTCCTCCTCTATGGTAATACCCGCTAGGCTTGAGGAGATCTCCTCGTCGGCTAAAAAAACCACATCTGAAGATGCATTGGAATAGCGTCGCTCTCTATAACTTTCCTCGTCAAAATCAAAAACTGCCGCCATTGTTTGTGGGCAGTCTTGACTGTGAAATACCTGCTGATTTCATATGCAAAATGCT
Organism: Daia tannicola; assembly: GCA_030569095.1. Classification (NCBI taxonomy): domain Eukaryota; kingdom Fungi; phylum Ascomycota; class Dipodascomycetes; order Dipodascales; family Trichomonascaceae; genus Daia; species Daia tannicola. Next base: position 168,851 of record JAJMJQ010000016.1, read on the forward strand.
GGTAAAAAAGAAAGTAAGATAACAGTAGTGAAGAGACGAGAAGAGGAGGACGGTATGCACGGCTGTGTATACGGCTGTGCATTTTGGCGGCATGAATCAGCAAGTATATATAATATAGACATTAGAAGCTAAAAAAATTGTTTTACGCTAGTATTGATAATATGTAACTTTTAAATCAAATATGGCGATTGGCTCCGACAATGACTGGTGGTATCTGCTTATCCTGCACACGGTCTTTTAAAGTGACAAACGATGGATGAGGATGATGACCTGACCTGCTAACTATTCAGTTACCCGGGAGTATGTAGATCAGGGGAAATATACGAAGAAGAAGCATAAACGCACAGCCAAAGGGACGACAATTACTTCAACCAGCTCTCTCATCTCTATTATAATTGCCAAATATATATATATACTGTAATTGCAAGTGTCACCACATTTCACTAGCAATACACCACTCAAACGACCCATCTCTCACTACCCAGCATATAGCCTTTCCTCTTCTCAGACAGCAGCAATTGCACTTCCTTTTCACTGGCATATCCAGCATACATTGAAGGCGTCGTGTGTGCCATGATTAGCTGTGTTTTTGGACTGTTTTCTTCCCTGGACATGCAAATAAGGCCCACATTCAAAGGGGCCGAACCCAGTGGAGTCCACAGCCGAGACTCAACTGAATCGAATTTCGTCAAAAGTCGTTCAATGTCAAGAAGTCCCATATCTACATTTTCTTCATAAATCTGGGTGCATTTACGCGCCAACTGTAGCCGAATTAAATCTTCACCATAGCCAGAAGCACAACAACCGACTGAAATGGCAGGTGAAAGTGACACATGAGTAGCCGCACCATCTATAGCTGCTGGCCCCACTCTTCCCGCTGGTTTGTAGCTGATCCCCCCTGAGCTAGAGGCTGCGGCCATGTTGCCGCGGTTGTCTATACAGATAACCCCCACCGTATCAGATACCCCCACACAATTAAAGGTATTAGCTGAGTCATCATTCGAGTCATCAATTAAGTCATCAATTAAGTCATCAGTAGTCATGTTTCCAATTGATACACTCTCTAGTCTTCTTGCTGTCTCACGGATTCGCAGAAATCGCTCTCGAGCCTCGGCGGTTATCAAGGCTTCATTCAATACAGGTTGTTCGAACCTCGCAACAAACATGTCGGCGCCAACACCACAAAGATAATGTGATGGGGCCCGGCCAAGTAGTTTGTCAAATTTGTTTTGCTGTGTCTGTTGCAGCAGCAGCTGATACGCGGCTGTGACAGGAGTTTTGCAAGTTTTAAGAGCAGCAACAGCTGCAAAACGACGGCCATTAGTCAGCAATGCATCACATTCTACGCTACCCTGATCTGTGAGTTCTGAGCCTCGGCCCGCATTTGTAAGCCCAGATTGCTCCAACTTACTGCAGGCAAACGTGGCCACCGCTTCACAAGACATGCCATTCTTCAGCTGTGCTTGAGCAGATGATAAGGTTTCAGAGAGGAGAAGTTTGTAGGCAGGACGGAGTCGTTTAGGGTGAGATCCAGCTCCGATGTGGATAAACAACAATGGCTGCACAGTGCCATTGTCTTCAGTGTCTTTATCTTTGTTCCAGGGATCATTGTCCTTCTCATTGTGACTGGCATCACCTTCATTATTCTTCTCAATAGAGTTAGTGAAATCTTTGGCCTTTGTTCCATCATCCCTTATTCTATTGTCTTCAAAACCGTTGTACCCAGTCCCATAGTAGTGAAAATCTTCATTTCCTTTTTTCACTTGTCCAGTGTCTCCTTTCTCATTGTCTCGCTGTTCATTGTCATGGACCCTGCATACACCCTCACGCACCCTGCAAACTACTGGCCCCCTTTCCATCCAATCTGACTCGAATATATGCAATGTCACAAGAACGCAACACAACCGCTCGATCTACCACTCCCCAATCAGTTTCAAGCCCTTTGAATATCAACTTTGTCTCACTAGAATCACAGCCTACAAACTCAGCTACCGCAAGCTCAGAACCGTCTGTCAGTACCACGTGACCACCGCACAACTGCTTCAACGCCGCGTACAACAAATGCGTCTTTTGCCGGTCGCAAGATGCTCTTTCTTGCTTTGTCATGAAATCGCAACAATCCCAATGTTGGACAATAGAAGTGGAGAAGAGAGAAGAAAAGAGAATTCATGCTTGGTTCTCTCCCACTCAACTTCAACCATCCATCTTCTGTATATAGCCAGAATAGTTTAAATAACACCCACAACGTAGATGTCGGTGCCGCCGTGGAAAAGTAATAAAGGTAGGAACTTAATAGATGGTTCTCGTGATAATGGTTCTCGTGATGCAACTCGGTCACTCTGATCGTCAAACTTACTGTACACTCACTAACTCTAGGATTCACAAGTGTTCCTGCGAAAACCACCCTATCAAAAGATGTACCAAAAACAAGCGCCAAAGTAAAAGCAAGAGCAAAAGCTGCCAGAATAGCTGCTGAGAATGCTGCAAAGAATGCCACCACTTCTCAATGGCCTGACTCCCTGAAACAGTACATTTCCCGCTGTTATGCTCTCAGTACCAACGAAAACAAATCCGATTTGGAATCTCAGATCCGCGAGAAAATCACCGGCGCTTTCTCTAAGAAGACGGTATGGATTACAGACTGGGATAATGAGACTCTGCCACCTGCGGCTGAAGCCGAGGCCAAGTCTAGGTCTCTGTCTATGCCTGTGTCTGCGTCTAACCCGTTTAAACATGACTCTGATCCACCTAAAAATGTGCCTAAACCGCCTAAAAATCAGTCCAAATCGCTGCTAAACTCGCCCCCGAAAGTTCCACTGAAATCAACCCAGGCCTCCAAAAAAAGACCCCAAAACCATGACTCCCCTGATTCAAACCTTGACAGACTCAAGGACCGTCAGAAACGTTTTGAGCGCGAAATCAACTATACAGAACCTACCCCTGAACCTGCAGATATTGTAGACATTGATCAGCCATTGGTAGGCCGTAGCTCCACTTTAGAGAAACGTTATCTACGTCTCACAAGTGCGCCCAATCCTGAACTTGTCCGACCTTTGCATGTTCTCAGACTCACATTGGAACTGCTTAAAAATAAGTGGAAAAACGAGCAGAACTACTCGTATATATGTGACCAGTTCAAGTCTATGAGACAGGATCTGCGAGTTCAACATATTGAAAACGAATTCACGGTCCAGGTATATGAGATCCATGCACGAATTGCCCTGGAAAAGCAGGATCTAGGAGAGTACAACCAATGCCAAAGTAGACTGGCCGAGTTGTATGAGAAAGGAATCAAAGGACATGAGCATGAATTTATCGCATACCGAATTCTGTATCTGTTACATACTCAGAACCGAGGAGAAATGGGCAAAGTTATGAGAGATTTGAGCATTGAACAGCGACAGGTCAAATCTATTGAACATGCATTGAACGTAAACACTGCGATGTCTACCAGAAACTACATGTGGCTGTTCTCTCTCTACTTGTCTTCTCCTAATATGGGTGGTTACGTCATGGATAGTTTTATCAAAAGGACTCGACTTGAAGCATTGGCTATTATTTGCAAGAGTTTCCGCCCGGATATCAATGCCGAGTTTATACTAAAATATTTAGGATTCGAAGACATGAATGAATGTCTCGATTTCCTGCAGGATATCGATGTCAAATCGTATTTGTCTGTGGATAATGAAATCACTAAACTGAAGACCAAAGAGTGCTATGGAGTGGTGGAAGTCCAGCGACAGCAGGCCTATAGAAAAGTGGATATCAAGGGCCAAATATAGGCTGTTATTATGGTATGATGTGTTTTATATGTCGGTACTATGCTGGTGCCAGAGCAATGATCGAAAAAGCTCCTGATTCACCCTCTCTTTTCAGATATTCTTTGACAACCGACAATGATTTGCCAGACAGCGCATCTCCAGAATTCAGGCCCAGATCTATAGGACCTTTTCGTCGACCGTCCAGTTCATATAAATGATTGTCGCTGATATTGTTGCCAATACAAACATAGTGATAATCAATCGCCTCGTGAGCTTCTGGCGCTTGAGTATCGCCTAGAGATCCCACAGCACCATGACTGGATTCAATAGCATCGCTGTTCTCTAGCAATTGGCATCTTTGCTCAACATTTAGTGGTCTCGCTTCTTCCAAAAACGTTGCAAGCTTGGAATTCTCAAGAATCATATCTTTCGGTACACAGTTTGCCACAGCATGAAGTGCTGCCATTGTGCCGCAGGCATTACCAATTGTCTGTTTAAACCACTGCACTTTTTCACTACTGGTCCCAGAAATATCGGAATAATAATTTTTATCGAGATCCTTGTCTTGTTCAAGTCGGTATTGTTCATAGCTCTTGGATATCGGGAACGCCATGATCAATGCATATACAGGACTCGGGATCATAGCTAACAGTTCAGGCTCATCAACAGCCCAAACATCGTGAAACCCTAGTAATTCCGACACACCTAGTGAGTGTATAAGTTGATTAAAGACATCTGGGTTGCATTCGAGCGGTGTGAAATACTTTGTCATTGTAGATGTGAATGTGCCGCGTTTGTTCAGAAGCAAAGTTTGTGGAGTTGGAAAACTGATGCAAACAAGAGTATTATCTGTCAGCACACGACACGACACAACAGCAAGAACCCTTCTCGAAAATGTTCTCTCCGAAGATTTCCTTGCAAGACATTTGTTTTGCCTTTTTTTGGTCCGTTTCCATGTCGGTTCTATCTCATTATATGGTCACAAGTGAATCTGCCTTTTGCACAGCCGCACAATCACCCTGCCGTGTCAATGTAAAGTCAAATCTGGGGAAAGCCGATGATCATAACAGATAATCGAGCAAATTGAAGCGTATACTGCCTAGGTTATTTAATGAGTCTACCATTCTACGGAATTCATCTTATGTTTCCAGGGTTTTTGAAAGTGCTTGCTCTTCAGCAATTCCTGCTTGCTTCACAGTCCTGTCCAACCTTGATTCTTAAACCTTATTATCGTTTTGGTAACTCCAGTATAGCATATCAAGCTGCTAAATTATAGCAAATAATCGCTTGAAAATGGGATTTCCGACTATTTTCCTTTTACTAACGTCTTTGTTTTTTTCTTTGTGCTGTCATATTTGTTTTCTTGATCACCTTGTTCGGTTCTTTTCGAATACCAGTGGATGGCTAGAGATTATCAGCCAGGCCAATTTGGCGGCCATAAGGGCCTCGCTCTTAGAATCAGCTCTATAATATCATCTTCCGCTGGCATTATCGCAGTCATTGTTGCATTGATATGGTGGGACCGACTATTGAAGAAGAAAATCGTGGAGCGTAAATTGTTTCGCCATCAGATGGTTCTATTATTATTATGGTGCGACTTGTTCAAAGCGATACTTCTGATTATCTATCCAATTAAGTTTTTGAAAACTAATTGGGGAGCCCAGTATAACTATAGTACGCCATTTTGCAACGCTTTAGGTTTCTTCACTTCTATGGCTTTAGAATGTGCTGATTTTGCTAATTTCACTCTGGCGTTGCATACAATGTTGAAAGTATTTAGACCAAAGTCTCCAGGGTTGGAAAACCACAAATACTTGACTCTGTTGGTTTTTTTTGTCATGTTTCCTGTCACTTTGGCTGGTATCGGCTTAGTTCATTCAACAGACCATCAATCAGGTTATTCGTATCTTACAGTCATGTGTTATTTTCGAAAATTCCCTGTTTGGTATATCCTAGTATTATCATGGGCTCCACGCCTGGTAATTATGATATCCATTGTTGGAATATATCTGGCGATATATATCACGTTGAAAACCCAAATCAAGCACTTGGAGTCTACGTTCGGAGAGATATTGAATCCAAACAATGCTGCATATGCAAGCGAAAGAACAGGTATTATACGTACGGCTTCTGTGGCTTCTGCTATAGCAACCGCTGCGCTTATGAAGACTCGGAAACAGGGATTTTTCCATGAAGTTCGAATGAAAGTCTCACAACTCCCTGGGCTGAGTTTTCTTGTTCCTCGTGCTGAGTGGAAACGTTTGGTCTTGGCTACTGTCATTGGCAGAGATCATAATGATCCTCTATTAGCACAGATTGTTGACCAAGAAGATGATGACATGAGTTTCGACCCAGATAAACAACCAGTGGAAAAACTTAGTTTCAATGCATTGTCGTTTCGACATCATCAGAGTCATCAATATGGACGCCAGAGTTCTTCGCAGGCCCGAGCAGAACGCAACCAGGAGATTGAAGTGGAGGGTCTGATTAGAAGCCGCAGTGATCCAGCTAGGCAACTGCAAGAGTTTATTCATTCGTCGAATTATCAACAGTTTCAAAGATCTCGTGCACAGATCGAATGGTCCATGAACATTATGTTTGTTTATCCTGGAGTATACTGTTGTATTTGGATTTTTCCATTTATCGAAGATATGATGAATCTTCACAGAGACTTGTATAGAGAGCCTATTTTCTGGGTTAGCTTGCTGTCTACGTTGAGTGTACCTATGAGTGGTCTTGTCAACTCGATATTGTTCATAACAAGAGAATATCTTCCACAATATGGTTCACGATGGTCGATTTCAAGACCACGTCGAAATTTGAATGATGAGGAGATTGCTACATCTTCATTTCCTTTACCAGACGTTCCAGTCGCTCCATCAAAATTTCAAGGGGCATCAACCCCTTCTACACCAATACTGATTGCTAGTCTGCCTCCAGTAACAAGTTCCAACTTGCCACAGAAGAAGAGAGCAGCCAGCTTATTTCAAGTGTCTCCGTCATTGCCAGCATTCAACGAAGATCCTTTATCCAGGATGCCTAACTATAGGATTGAACCGCATTTACAGATGCAACAAGAACGACCAGAAGACCAGTCGCAACTGGAACGACCACAAGAACCAGACTCTCCAGACAGTAGATCACGACTGAGAAGCTTTATACGCATGAGTAGTGAAACTTTTAGCAATGTTGTATGGAGTGCTAATTACGAGGAAGTATATACGTTGTCGTCTCAGCAATCACAGCCTCCTGTGGCTAGAAGAGCTAGTACAAGTTATGTGATGAAACGCAAACAGTCAGTATCCTCTAGTGATACTGGAAAGACGGTTTCATCTTACATGAGTGAATACTTTAAAGGTGGTGACGATGAAAATGAGATTGTGCGTTCCCCATATAAAGATGAAGAGAATTCAGATCTGCTTGACTTTGTGGAGTTTCTAAAAGCAAATAGATAGATGGAGAATTACTAAGTTTAGAATAGTATATATAGCTGTATGCATGCTGACTGTAGATGTTTCAGATATGCTGTCATCATTGTTTCCAGAGACTATCATCAATAGTAATACTGAAAAATAGTACACGGTTTTGTTTTATTTGCTTGTTTCTCACAACCCATTGGTTTTGATATGCTGGGCAAGACGTTTGTAGTCGGCATGCAGTTCCTGTAAATCAGAAATCTTCAAGTTCTCAAAGTCTGTGTTGAGAAACTTCTCATTAGGAACTCCTGGCAAAGCAGAAGCCTCGGTGGAGTTGAATGACGATGACCGAAAGTTTTTCATGACACCCCCGGTGAATTTACCAATCATTGATGATGTAGATGATTCAATAGTGGGGCGTGTGTCTATGCTTGTTGTAACGGGGCCAGTTGTTAGTCCCATGCCAGAGACCAAAGACTCTGAGATGCTAGACATGGAATGGCTTGGAGTCATTCCAGCACCAGAAGCCACACTGCTACCATTCTCTCCAAGATTAAAGTCCTTGATCGAATGCGCAGGAGAAGATGGCTCCAAACCAACCACTTTTCTGGCTTCTGCAAGAGTATGCGGGTACTTGGAATCTTCAGCTTCTCCAGCCCTACGTTCAGCAATCTTGCCCATAAGGAATCTATATGAGTTTCCAAACGTAGAACCAAGAGATTTCATGCTCATGTCTGCAGCACTAGATGCCAGTTCGCCGGGATGCAATTGTAATATCGATAAACGTCTGTTCGCATTTGGAGACATGTTCGCCGATGAAGATGCTACAACACCAGGCCGGTTGTCTTTGTTCAACGAGTTGCTTCTTGATCCCCTTGTAGATGAGCTTATAGAGTTGATCGTAGCCGAAGAACCTTTTCTTGGTCGTCCGCTGCTCAGAAAGCTCGGGAAGCTGTTTATAGATGCATTTGTAAGTGGGTCTGGAGCCACCAAACAAGAAATATCCAAACCTGGTGATGCCTTATCGAGATCCAGGCCGAGGCTTTCAGCTGTGCAAGTTTCCAGGAACATAATAGCAGCCTCGAAGTTGGTCAGGCAATACATGTATTCTCCGTTCAAAAACGAGACATTTCTAAACCGTTGGATGAACTTGAGATTCAGCCACATGTCCGGTATCTGTGTCTTAATCATTGTGTATATCAGACAAGGTAAAATTGCGTCTGCTGACGAGTCCTTTTCTTCACTCAAGATACGTACAATCGTGCGATGTGTATTCAATAGATGTAACAGCTTTTGTTTCGGATACGTGGCATTGCTCATCTCTAGTAGTTCTGCCCCAGCTTCCTTGAGCAGCAAATCTATTGTAGGATTGGTCTCAGTATCTATAGTTTCAGAGACTTGTGGCTGTTGTAATTCAGGCTTGATTGCAGACAGGTTTTCCACGCCCAAGGCTTCCAACGTCACTGGAAACTTGTCCAAAACATTCAGCTTCTCCTGTATCAAATCATTTTTCAGTCTGTCGTCTCCGTGTGCTGTAGAAAAAATCTTGCCGTACACAGAACTACATGCTCTTGTTTCAGCGAGTTCTAGCAGTATATTGACTCTGGCAGGCCGCTGACTCCTCTCTTTTCGACGCTCCGCGATTTCCTCCATAGAATTCATAGCCACTTCCTGACTGCTTGCAGATGTCTGACTAGAACCTGCTGCTTTTCCCTGTAGATATTCGTCAGCTTTGATAGCAAAACGTTTGTAAAAGTCCTGGTAAAGTCCTGCAATATCATCGCCAGTCAGTGGAGTCATATACCGAGGTTCCTGTAAACTGTTGAGGAACAAGTCAATATAATGGTTCAATCTTGAAGGCAACTTGCGCGGCTGTTGTTGCTGTTGTTGTGCTTGCTGCTGCTGCTGCTGCTGCTGTTGCGGTTTAGTACCACCTGAACTCGTACTAGCAGCCGCACTACCAGCAGAACTTCTCCGGATATCAAAAGCAGCTGCTGAGGCAAGTTCCTCAATCATTAATGGATCAACTGTACTTGTCGCAAGTTCAGAATGCTTAGTCTCTTCACTTGCAACCGAAGTGTGGTTTGAGCTTATTCGGCTTTCATTCGAGAAAGTCGTGGTGATACTAGGCAAGCTAGGCATGCTATGAAGTCCACTTATTGGCAGTAGTTCCTCCTGTCCTTCGACATGCTTATTTCCTTCCGATGGCGCTTTTAGCGTAGCCTGCAAAGGGTCATCAGCGCTATCGTTATCTTCATCCTCGTCACAGTGTGCTATTGAGGCAGCAGCATCTGCAACATCCATGGTTTCATCAGCAGAATAGCCGTATGATTCCTGCTCCGCTATAAACGACCTTTCCTGGATCGACGTGGGCGTGTGGAACATGCTTTAATGTGGAAATAAGGGGTTGACGATGAGTAAGAAAGTCATGAAGCAGCGGCGCGGGCTGCAATTTCTGTGGACGCTGACGTAAGTGCTAACGTCAGCGTACGGCTGAAACGCATGCACAGCCGCGCCTCCACCTTTTGACTAGAAAACACTATCTCGAATATTCCATCTGCTCTTCTTACATACAACTTCTCTAAAGAAACTTTGTCAAGCAACTTTGTCAAGAAACTTTGCAAAGAAAACTTCTCTTTAGGCTCCCTGAAATGCATGAGTAAACGACCTCTAGAAGATGAATTCCTCGAGAATGAACGGCACAAGCGCAGGCTGGTTGACACTCTGCAACATTTGTCACTGAGCGAGCATTCCAGTGAAACTTGTCCTGTTTTTATTTCTTCTATAGATGATTTTTTAGATGATAAGGATTCCGTTGAGATTGACCCTAAATTTCTGCAGCTTCCTCAGGCAGTTTTCGAACGGCCGCGGCATTTCTACCAGAGGCCGTCACGTGAGCTGACTACTTCAGCAGGATTGGGCTTTGGATATGGATCAAATAGCAGACTGATATGGAAGTGTCTGTGGGAATGGATTCAAAGGAACGAAAACATTAATGAAAGCGAAATAGAGGACGATGATCCAATGGAGCTGGACTGATTTTGTTACATGGTATTTATACATATATGTAATGTAACGTAGAATAGATTCTTTACTGCGTTTAATCTGTTTTGGCATAGAACACAAGCTTCGATCTGCCACTGATATTACTAAAGTCATCCTCACTGTCAATTTCTTCGGCAGAGTTGGTAACCTCGTTTTTATGCATCAAGATAACTGTGGCAAGCTGCAGCCGTTCACAGATCTTGCTTTTGAGACTCTGGAAACTGGCATCAGACGGAAACCTTATAGCAATGAGGTCGTCGTTGTAAAAGACTTTTACTTTGATGAATGCAGGGGTGTTGTTTGAAGTTGTAGCCGGGCCACCGGCAGGGTCGGCTTCGGATCCCATATATGCGGTTTCTCCTTGGTATTCTGTTACAGTGTTTTGAGAATCATCTCGTGAATGTGATGGTTCTGGTGGAGCTTGTAAGGGGGCAGCAGAGCCTTCAGTGGTCTGAACAACCGGGGCTTGATCTCCTTGGGTGGTTTCTGTTGGTTCTGGCATCGTGCTGGACACATCTGCAGTTTCGACGTCACCTGGTCGTATTTCAAAAAGTTGTAAGACAAATGCGCTTCTAGATATGTAGCTAGGCAGAGCGATGAGCTTGTGGACGTATTCATCGAGATTCACTCGTCTCTGGCTTGATATCGAGTCATTGACATATGTCAGTGGCCCTGGCATGTACGGCAGTAGTCTCTCTTTGCCGGTTCTTCCTGCCTCTTCTGGGAACTCGTCTAAGATTCTGATCTGGAAATCATAAAAGTCCTGATAATATCGACATAGCTTCCTATGCCTGCCGTCGCTCATCTCAGCCACCAATAAATACCAGTATCTTCCAGCATGGAAAGCGTATCTATCTACAGAGGCACTTACCATATAAGCCGGGGTCAATCCAAGAGCAGATCCCGAATGTGCAGAGGCAGCCCCTGAACTTGTAACTCTAGAGATGGCAGAAGCACTTCCTCGAGCAGCTACGCCATTGGTTCCGGCATTATTCTGATCGTAATAACTCTGACTACTCGTAGAGCTGGGAATCCGTGCACCTGCCGCAATACTAGTACCTCCTGTTCCTTGTGAAACCCGCTGTAGTTGCCGCTGATGTTGCACATGCTGTTCTCTGATAGCCATGGCCTGCATCTGCCTCGATATCGAGGCCGTATCGTCCTCGAATTTGCCCAGGCTAATACTGCTGGCCTTATATTCAGCCGCCATTCTCTTCCACTCTTCTACTTTCGGGACCCCAGCTTTTTTGATTGCTTCCTGCGGCTCATCTACAGGTTTGTCTGATCCTACTTCCCTCAACTCTACATAGGTTACAGGGATTAACCCAGGGCCCCCTAATTTGCCAATTGGTTTGGCCACAAACCACTCTTCGTTGCTCTGTGCAATGATAATAATAGCGTCACCAGAATCGGCTTGTAATTCGTCGGGCCTTTCAGGGGTGAAATCATACAGCACAACACCATACAGAGCCATTGCCGGCTTGGGTTTGCCAGACGACGACGAGCTGCGGAAACTGGATGTTTCATTACTCTTTAAAGTTTCGCTCTTGTTGACAGTGTTGGTGGTGTTGGTGTTGTTGTTGTTGTTGTTGTTATTGTTGTTGTTGTTCATAAGCTCTGATATCGGTACTGTCGATATCGTCTCCTGTCGACTGACGACTTCAAAATAAGTCACAGGAACAAGACCTTGTAATTGAGAAGGAGGATCACAAGCTTCATACCAAGTGTCACTATCCTCATTACCAATGACATAGAGAAAGTCACCTTTTGAAAAACTCAGTTCCCCTGGCCGTTGTGCCTGATAATCGTAGATAGCCCGTATGATTTTTTTGGGAGGAGTCACAGCCGTCAAAGCTGTCTGAGCACCTGGGCGAGCATTAGAAGCAGACAGCGACTTGCTGCTTCCTGAGGAAGAGCGTTTGTCGCCTTTGAAAGATCTTCGAAGACCCTGAGGTTAGTAAGAGTTTAGAAACATAAGGATTTACTGTGATTTAGATGTTGAGGTTATCATCACGACATAGTCAAAGTCGCATAATGGAAGAGGTAAAGCCAGACGCACAGCCATACCACGAATCAACACAGCCATGAAACTTTTTAATCATTACATCTTTAAACTTTGAAAGCTCTGATCTTTTTTTTGTTTTGGATTCTTCTTCTTTTATCTGTTACTCAATGAATATTGATAGTTGTAGTAACCGCCGTGCCATTCAAATCCATTCAAATCCGTTCATCTAGGATATACACCTTTAAAACCAGTCAACCCGACCACACTGTATGACTCACCTTTATCATGTATCCAAAACCAGTGTTTTCCTGCCTTTGTTTTAATAATATATAGCGATAATACACCACAATGCCAGTGTGAAGAAGACAGGAATAGTAGAAGTTGGTTGGTGGTGGTTTAGGATTTTTGGTTTTGTCCCAACGCTCAGGACTGAAGTATACGCTGGTAAGGTGTGGGGTGGGTGGAGACACTGCCGAAATTTCAGTCTTGACAGTGAGATATAGAGAATATAAAGAGATCAGAAACGGAAGACAAAGAGAGATTCATCAATTGTTTGTCATTTTGTTTTAAGTTGACTTGAGTTTATTTATAATGGCCTTTTTACAAGAATTGAAAATCGCCAAACTGGCAGTTCAGAGGGCTGCTCGATTGACCCAGGCTGTGGCTGAAACTGGCTTTGATGCCATCACCAAGAGCGATGATTCGCCTGTAACTATTGCGGATTTCGGCGCCCAAGCCATTATCATTTCTGCCATTAAGAAAGCTTTTCCTGGGGATAAAGTAGTCGGAGAAGAAGATGCTGTACGTCTGAGAAGCGACAGTAGGTTGCGCGATCTAGTATGGAGTTATGTGGACAGAATCAGCAATGATGATGCTGGATTAAAAGAACAGCAGGACATTGGCAAGATTGCGGATTCCAGCGAGATGATGGATATGATTGATTATGGTAGTTATGCTGGTGGGAAAGGCTCTAGAATGTGGGCGTTGGATCCTGTTGACGGTACCAAAGGCTATCTGAGACGACAGCAGTATGCGATCTGCCTGGCGTTGATTGATGACAAAGCCAAGGTTGTTTTAGGAGTCATTGGATGTCCTAATTTGAAATGCAAAAGTATCGATTCAGAGGGTAGTTTGTTTAGTGCGGTTGTTGATGCCGGCGCCTATGAGCAAGCTCTGTACACAGAGTCTGAACCCAAGCAAATCCGGTTCAATGACATCAAGAGTACTCATGAAGCTAGTTTTTGCCAAGGAGTCGAAAAAGGCCATTCCAATCATGGTGTTCAAGAAGCTATAGCTCAAGGACTCGGTATCAGCAAACCGCCGGTGGAAATGGACAGTCAGGCCAAGTACTGTTCCATCAGCCGAGGCGATGGTGACATTTACTTGAGGATCCCGGTTTCTGCTACATATGAAGAAAAGATCTGGGATCATGCGGCAGGGAATATTCTTGTGACAGAAGCCGGAGGAGTGGTTACTGATTGCTATGGTAAGCCGCTAGACTTTGGATTGGGCCGTACGTTGAAAGACAACAAGGGAGTAGTAGCTGCTGGTAAGGGTGTGCATTCGGAAGTGATGGCAGTAGTGAAGAAGAATGTGGCAGTTTAGTTGTTGGCTGCTAGTGTTAATGTCAGGGATGTTGTTAATGACAATATCAGGGGTAGCGACATTGCGAGATAAGCGCAGAGTGATAAAGCTGAAAACGAGTAAGTATATGAGTAGAAGTATATGAGTAGAAGTATATGAGTAGAAGTATATGAGTAGAAGTATATGAGTAGAAGTATATGAGTAGAAGTATATGAGTAGAAGTATATGAGTAGAAGTATATGAGTATATGATGAGTCTAGGACTATATTGTTAGATGACATCTGACAATATGACAATATGATTATATAAGTGTTATATAGCTTTCTTCACCTACGCTAATCAGTGCTGAATTTAATCTCTCGAGTCATCGACCTATGTCTGTCTATCTAGTGCTGTCTTCTGCTTATGTAGATGGTATGCTGTCTTTCTCTCTCTCTCCCTCTCCTTCTCCCTCTCCCTCGTGGAGCTAGCAACCTTGTTTTCTCATCCTTCCCTCATCCTTATCAATTGTATCCCAAATTCCATATCTTCACCAAATTCCATACCTTCATTGCATGACGTAAACTCCCCGGTAGGAATACTCGCGCGTGGATGCTACGGCCCCCGCGGCTTGACTACTCTATGTCGTCGTGCCTTGTCTAGGGTGTTGTCGGGACCAAGATGCCGACGACCCACCTTGCTCAAGGATGATAAGCAAAGATACTTGGCAATATTATACAAAGCAAACAGTAACACAATAAACAAACAAACAAAAACTATAACTTAAAATCCACCTCGTCTCACTTCTACTCTCCTTCCCGTTTCTATCTCCATGTCTCCAGTACTCCTCAACTTTTCTTGTGCTGCCTGCTTCGTGTAATCTCCTATCTCCTAATAAAGACTAGTACGGACCTGGTCTGGTATGTTGTCTCGGTTTGGCCCATATCGGCTAATGCCCATTCAATTGCTGGCCGATCTGCAAAAAAAATTGCGTTTCCATTTTCCCGCGTCTTTTCACGTATCGCTGATAATTTTTAGGTTGTTAAGGGGTTTCAATTAGCTAGCATACCACTGGTGCCTTTGCTGGTCCGTCAGGCCGGAGTCGAACGAAGTTTTTCAGCCGAACTGACACCGACAGAAAAAATGACGGAGATTGAACAGGCAGACAATGACATGATATGATGTCATCATCATCATCATCATCTAGCATAATCATAGAATGTAACATAGCCAAACAAATCGTAAAATTATACACCATTCTAAGAATATGCCCAAATATTAATTAATCTCTTTCTTCTCTCTCCCCGGGTCCCGGCTCCTCTTGTCCTAAATTACCCGTATCCGTCCTCCGACACCGTTTATAAACAACACACACACACATCTCTCGACACACTTTCACGCTTAAATTTTCTCCATCAACCGTGACACCAAATAGCTACAAAGTTCAAGAAAATCCTGGATACCTCAGGCTCAAGCTTCCCAGCTATTGCATTGTACTTTTTCTATTCCCCTGTTCTCTTGAACAATCCGTCAATCCGGCACCCCGCGTTTTTTTCAAAACCTTCAATTTGTTTGCTTCTCGGGTACAAGCGAATTTTTTCACTGCAAATCCACGACGGAACTTTACGGACTCACTGAACCTCCTGAGACTTGCTACTTGTTTGAACAAAGCACGCTACAAGTTCAGAAAAACCTTTGAAATCAAGCCATTATATTGTTTCAAGGCCATTGACGAAGTATAGCAAAATAAAGTTGCTGAAAAAACACAAAAAACTAAAAAAACTAAAAAAGGTTCATTTCACGGGCCTACATCTCCAGAAAGAACACTTTGACCACACCTTCACATTGAAGTAAACCTTGCTTTGCAGCATGGCAACAGTGGCTAACAGCACGGCTGCCGCTGCTGCATCCACAGGTTCTACGGCCAGCTCTGCTGCTGCAGGCCATGTTCACACACATTTCGTGCCCATCCGACCGGCTTTTAGACCCTTATTGCCGAAACCTTCAATGGCTGTCAATCCAACAACAGCAACTAGAAATACAAGCACAAATGCAGGTACGAATTCAAATGCAAATGCCAAGTCCCGTGCTCGGTCAAAGTCGTCCGGTTCGTCGACCTCTGCATCTGCCTCTGCCTCTTCTTCTGCCAGTCCGACAGAAATCTCTGCATCTTCTAATATCCCTCATCTTCCTGTACGTAAAGCTGGCAGGAAATCTTCTGCATCTCTCCCCGTCTCTTCTCATGGCGTTTTAGAGCCGCGGCCTCGGCGACGCGCCAGATCAGCCGTGGTTTCGTCGGTGGCTACTGAAGGTTCCGGCATGGATCTGTTGAACCAACTACCATCCACCATTGCACCGGCTAGTTTGATAACTAAGCGCCGCAAATCTCCTGGCTCTAAAAACTTGAAAAAAGCCGCAAGAGCTGCGGTGGCAGTGCAAGCTGTTGCTGCTGCCGCTGCCGCTGCTGCTGCTACTGCCTCGTCTGTTACACAGCCCAAGGACATGGCTTCTACAAGCTCGCTTTCCTCATCAGCTTCGAAATCGGATTCCGAAAGTGTTTCCTCCTCTTCATCTCCTAATTCCACTGTCACAGCAAACAGTTTTCTTGGTGTCCGGGCCAACATGAATGCCTCAAATATCATGTTAGCCAGCGGCCCTGCTGACGACTTGTTCCTGCCAAAACTTGTAGATATCTGGCCAGGCACGTCGTTAGACGGTTCGCTTGGTGGCAGTGCATCACGTGACTTTCCCATGGAATCTGTAGCTGGCCTAGATGTATGGGGAGACGATGATGTAGTCAGCATAAACAATAGCGGTCACAACCACAATGACAGCAGCAGTAATCATAACAGTGACAATGACAATGACATACATGGCCTGGGCAACTCGCCAGTGTTGGAGTCGCTGTCTCTTATGGACACATTCCGGCATGAAGACGAGTCTGATGACGTGTTGACATTTGCGAATGACGAGCTTGTTTCATATTCTGACAATCTTCTGGAGAGTTATCTGACGCCGGAGCCTGACGAGACTTCCAGTTATACGGCGCTAGAGTTTCTGGAAACGGTTATATAGGTGTGGGCTATGTATATATATATAGATAACATGTGATGATAATTTGATCTCTTTAGTAGAGTATATAGGAGAGAAGAGCATAGAACGTGATATAGAACATGATAGAAAGGAAAATCATGTCTTCAAGGAAATTGCTTGTTCCATTGGTTATATGTAAGATCTACTTTAGCATAGCCTTCCCACTTACTCACAATAAACGACTTCCAGCTCAGGCCATCGGTTCCCTTCGGTCACCTGCTGCCGTTACTTCCAGCCTCACGCCGAGCACGAAGAATCTCCCATGGTGGTGCCAATGGCCGCTTATTGTAATAAATAGTAGGGAAAATGTCCTCAAAAAAGAAGATCAAATGCCCCGTGACAATGGCAATCATTTCCTTCTGAAACGTTCCATGCTCTTGTACCACAAATGACAACAATGCAAATGCCCATGGCAGATACGGCGCACTGAATTCAAATAATCCTAAGAACCCTACTCTTACAGATGGGTTCCGTCTAGCCCAAAGGTACACCACAGCACCCGTCAGTTGCTGGCCAAGAAGAGGCGTCTTTTTAATAAATGTAGCAACAAAAAGCAGAATGTTGCTCATCAAAAATAATGTCCAACAATAGTTTTTGGTTCTGTTTCTAGCAGGTAATCCTTCTTCTAATGATCTGGAATACCTGGTCAAAAAGAACAGATAAAGCACCAGATCAAGCCCTAGTTTTCCAAAATATACAAATGTTGTGACCAGTCTCCAATATTCATGATATTCTGTAACTTTCCCTGCTTTAATCACACTGCCTGAACTCATTCCCCATACTCTATACGGATCATATACAAACTTCACAGGGTTGACCAATCCTGTGGAATCCAGCACCGCACACGCTACAATGGCTGTGCACCAGAATCGTGTGACTGGAGGCACGCTGTGAAACCATTCAAATGATGTCAGCCTGTCCATTTGTATGTGGTAAATGTGTGTTGATTGTAGAGAATGAAAGGGAATGAGAAAGGGAAGATGGGGGGTGATGCTGATGCTGGCAATTTTGGTGATTATGTAAGCCAAAGACTCTGAGACTGTAGCAAAGATTGCCAAAACAATGAACCACAAGACAATAACGATTATTTTAAATTTTACATTGATTTTGTTTCTTTTTAATAAGCGCATCTAAGATATATTCTTTGTAGTTGTCTATCTCTCTGTATCTTGATCTTGTTATTTGACTCGCGCTTACATAAGCATGCGGCTGTGCCGTGCGGCTTATCGCCATCAACTCTCCTCCACCAACCTGTCTTTCTGACAATCACATAGCGCCCCACACATTGATTCATTATTTTATAACGTAGAAAAATGTCTAGCATATCTGAAAATTCAGAATGGTCAGAGGACTATGAAAAGGTATGCTTTGTAAAAAAAAAATTTAGTTTGCTGCTTTTTCTGTGGTTTCATTTCAACTAACCGCCAGATCATCCTGGGTCCCTATCTTTATCTAAAGAACGTCCCTGGCAAGAACCTACGAACTCTTCTTATTGAAGGCTTCAATTCTTTATTAGATGTTGGTTCCGAAGCCCTTGAGACCGTTGAAAAGGTCGTCTCCATGTTGCATACCGCCAGTTTATTGTAGGTACCCACTGAGTTAGTGTTATACCATGTCCCCATGTACTAAATCTTAGAATCGATGACGTTGAAGATAATGCAGAGCTCCGTAGGGGCCGCCCAGTGGCGCATTTGTTGTTTGGAGAAGCTCAGACTATCAATTCCTCAAATTATGTCATGTTCTTAGCGTTGAGCGAAATCCAGAAGCTTTCATGTCCTGAAGCTGTGACTATATATACGGAAGAACTGATCAATTTGCACAGGGGTCAAGGGCTGGATCTGTATTGGAGAGAAACGTTGACCTGTCCTACAGAAGAAGAATACATTTCCATGGTCATGAACAAGACTGGTGGGCTATATCGCCTTGCTACAAGATTACTGCAAGCCATGAGTAAAGTGCCCATTGATCTGGTGCCTTTTGCCAATCTTCTGGGCGTACTATATCAGATTCAAGACGACTATTTGAATCTACAATCAGCCAAATATACCCAGAACAAAGGTTTCTGTGAGGATTTGACTGAAGGCAAGTTCTCCTTCCCGATAATTCATTCCGTTAGAAGTGATCCTTTGAACAAAGAGATTCTCAGTGAGTAGAGTGTACAGAGAACTACAATATCTGGGAACTAAAACTAACTTTCTCTAGATGTGCTTAAACAGCGTACAAGTGATGTTTCCTTGAAAGAGTATGCTGTTGGATACATGGAGTCTGTGGGTAGCTTTACTTATACGAAACAGCGAATCGATGAGTACTGTAGGTTGTGTCGAGATGAACTGAGCAAATTCAGTGCTCAAGGTTACTCTACGTCTGTTCTGGAGGCTATTCTGAGTAAAATGGCTGCCGTTAATCCAGACGAGTAAGAGCAATGTCTAAACAAATGTGCATATACAAAAGTGTCTACCAAACAAAACAAGACAGGAAACTCAAAAAAAATACTTTATTGATTATTGAAAAGGGGCATAAACAATTGCAGATACATCAAATGTAATGATGAGATAAAATGAGATAAAATGAAATGAAATGAAACGAAATATCATCACTGGCTTATCACAGATCCTTTTCAGGGGCATCAATGCCTTTAGCTTTCATATAGGTTTTCAAACATGAACTGTCGTGGAAATCAAACGAGTTGGAAGCCCTACAACTGCAAGTCAAGCCTTTTTCAGCTTGATTAGCAGGACAATGAGTGAATGGCGGATGTGTGTAACCAATGTCGTCAAAAAAGTGCAGCTGGTCTTTTGGTAAGAATAAGCTGGCAGCTATGGAATGGACAGGAGCATCGCCCCATCTTTCGTAGAAAAAGCCTCCAGTTTTGTCCAGGTAGTCGAAATAAGCAGTGTATGCATCGCTTTTCCAGAAATCCATATCAGCTACTTCGAAGTTGGACCAGTAATGACAAAGATTATAAGTGTCCATGTCATCGTTAGTAAGGAATTGATAAGCAGAATCTTTGTTCACATAATCTGCATGCTCACTAATGAATGACTTCGTTGTGTTCCATAATGTCTTGATGGTCTTTTCCCACTCTGTAATGGAAATCGTCCATCCGTACTTTTTGTTGTTGGTTCTCATGTATTCAAAGACATCATAGTTGATATCACAGTGCAACAAAGTCTCAGGCTCTACTCTCCAGTAGTATCTGTACTCCTGCATCAAAGGATGCCTGTAGAAGAATCCAGACTCATATCTACACATGAATCTGTAAGACTCGCTGCTGGCATACATAACACCTTCGTTGTGGAGTTGTTGACGTGATTGTTTGGCCTTTTCTTGGTCTATAAAGTCCGGATAACCCCAGTGTTCGTCGGGTACTTTGCCGAATTTGGCCGTTCCACTAACAAGTCTTGTCATAGTATCTTTGAATTCATCGGTGAAGTCATCTTCGTTTAGGAAAACCCAGTCGTAGTTGTAATTACGATTGAATCTGTCTTCTACGGATCTGACAGAGTTCAGCAGCTTCTCGAAATCACTGTTTCTAGCGAGCGTTACAAACGTTGCTTTCTCTTGCCCTTTATGAGACTTGATCGGTGCAACTGTACCAGTTTTGCCGCCCGCTACTGCCGTTTCACTAGCAATTTTAGTCTTTGCGCCTGCTTCCAGGCCGGCTTTTAAGTCTTCCTTGGCCCCGTTCTTGGCAGCAGGCTTTTCCGTAGTTCCTCCTTCAGTGAACTCATTATATTTTGAAGATACGGTCTTGGTGAGATTACTGGTGTGTGTTTTGTTGCCAAACAGAACATATAGGGATCCTGCGACAAACAGCAACAACACCAATGTCAAAGGTCGCAGAGGTCTCATACTGTACAAAATGCTTTGAAATTCCGATATCTACTAGATTCCCAAAATTTCCCCGTATTTTTCCAAGGTTGTTGTGGTGTTAAATGCTGAGAACTATCTTCTTGTTCTCGCTTATTTATGCGTGCGTAGACGTGTACCTGGATTTTGCAGGACGAGAACTGTGCTACCAGGCTATGAAACCGGAAAAACACCACGAAGATCTAAAAAAAAACACAAAAAACACAAAAAACACAAAAAACGTAAAACGTAAAAGTTTTTTACGTCACGTCATCAAACTCTTGGCTGGCAACAAGGAGTTAACTGCATAAATAAACCGCTGATATTCAAAGAAGTAGCAAATACAGTCGGCTTTTCATATATACTCAGCGTTTCCGCGCATTTAAATAGTCATAAATGGAGAAATCGTTATCGTAGTCACTTTCAGGGGCTGGCGGGTATCTCCGCTGATAACGGAGAAACACGGATTCATCCGCAGGTACCCGTTTAACGAGTTCTTTATGTCGTAAGGTCTTCTGTGTTTCCATACGCTCTGCCAGTCTGTTGTTTCTTTCCTGCTCTCTCTGCTGTTCTCGTAAAACTACCTCTTGATCCACAGTTCCTGTCCAGTCACACTCAACCAACTTGATAGTCGTTCCAATTGGCAAATGGTCAAGGTATCGTGTTCTTTGCAAGAAGGATGTATCTATCTGTATATTCTCTGTTTTGGTGATCTTTCGAGCAGTGAGTCGTGAAGGAAACGCTTGATAGCTTCCGAATTGACCAAGCAGTAGGAAGATGTCTTTCGGTGCTAGAAAGGTCCGCAAATCCGCACAATTTTGATAAAATCTGTAGAATGCAGGATTACTGGTTTCAGTAGAAAATCTTGGGGTTTCTATGCTTCTGCTGCTGCTGCTGCTGCTGCTGCTTCTTTCTCCATTCCTTGTCTGCATGGAAATCTTTTTCCGTATCTCCTCTATAGCCCGTTCATAGTAGATTAGGTCTTCTGGTATTTCTTTACCGAGGCTCTCTAACTGCTGGATTTCATTAATGTAAAACTCCAATGTGTCCTCTTCGCTGATAATAAACATAGAACAATGAACTTCGCCTTGTATATACGACTTGTTCCATAGCGGGGGCCACTCTGCTGGAATTTGTTCGACACCCTCATATTTTACAGTGATTCTTCCAGCTTTTCCACGCAGAAAAAGCTCAAACTCAGGGTTATTTTGTGCTGTAATCTTGCTTGGTTCTTTGCCCAGCTTCGCTCTGAACGTAACCGCACATTTGGCATACATAGGCTTGTGACACAGTGCACAATCAGTGCGCCACTTCTCCACATATTTTAGCATACATGGTAGACAATAGATGTGTCCACAGCTGGATAATCTAGGCGCTACTAGCGATGTTTCTAAACATATAGGACATCGTTCCAGATCAACATTTGACGTTTGATCTACCACCACTCGCACCACTTGATCCCACTCAATTCCCTTCTGCGGGTTCCTCTCATATTCACCGTAATCTCCGCCAGGTTTCATGAGATATATGAACTCGTGTGTGCGGCTGTAGCCACTACCGTCAGAAGAGCTGCGGAGTTCTGGCGCAGAGGTTTCAGCACCTACCACAGCTTTCTGCAGTGAAGGCTCGAGCTAATGTTAGTACTCTCCAAGATTTGTAATATGACGAGTCTATTTAAGCTTGATCGATGATTGCTATCAACGGTATACACTGACATGGCTGATACTGCTGACTCAGCTTATTCGAATCTACAAAACTATTCAGCATCTACTAATCACTTACTAAGAGATTGTATTCGCGATCATTTCTTCTTCTCCTACATCTATGTTTCATTATTTAGACTGCCGAAAGAAACAAATTTGGACACGTTTCGCGCAGACAAGCAGGTCAAAGAGACGCAGGCGGTCAATCTGATATTGGTGATGTTGAAGCATGGATCCACATGCCCCGGATGATATAGCTATATGTGGCACCCCACAGCTAGTATTATATACTTTTTAAATACTCTACACATTTTCAGTAGTCTTTATAAGCTATTAACAGGTTTTCAACTGTATCTGAGCGATGATCACTGTGTTACCGCTTGATATTACAATATTACGTAATCTCCGCGCCTGT
Source organism: Daia tannicola (assembly GCA_030569095.1). Lineage (NCBI taxonomy): Eukaryota > Fungi > Ascomycota > Dipodascomycetes > Dipodascales > Trichomonascaceae > Daia > Daia tannicola. Next base: position 191,701 of record JAJMJQ010000016.1, read on the forward strand.
CATTACGTAATCATTATCAGCATTCTTTTAAATCCACCAACTCTGGCCATATTTTGCTCAAATTTTCACCTTTAATATTTCAATTCTTCTAACTATACATGTATTCACTTTAACTCACTCCAAATCGTCGCATTCATCATTTGTTGTGATCATCAACCTTCGTCCTCATTAACTCAAATATTTTTCTGATTCCCGAAATTTTTTTCTCACTATAAACCATTCATCATCGACAAGCATGAGAACAAGAGCTCAAGCAGCGAAGGAGAATTCTCCGGAAGTAGAAACAGATGCAAATGGATCTATAATAGCAGACACATCTCTAGAAGAACTGGATCATATGGATGAAGATACCATGGACCGGTTGTTAGCACAGGCTAAAGCCAATCTTCAGACCGCATCAAAAACAAGTCAAAGCAATGATCTACAGCAAATCAAGCAAAACTGGCAGAGTCTGCCCAAATTGGAAAGTTCAAAAGAATCTTCAACTACCAGTATACCGAAGAAAGGTGTAGTGAGTCTTTTGCTTTCAAACCGACCCGATTCTAAGGATTCTGGGTTCCGTAAGATTGTTGATCCTATCATGGCAAGAAAAGAGAAAAAAGCAGCAAATGATTCAGATGCAGGTGAGAAATGGTTTCATATGCCCAAGCCCGAACTTACGACTGAAGTAAAACGGGATCTGCAGCTGTTGAAAATGAGAAACGTCTTGGATCCGAAACGACATTATAAGAAGGACAAATCACCACTACCGACATATTTCCAAACAGGAACTATCATTGAAGGTAATACGGAGTACTACTCGGCCCGCTTGAGCAAGAAAGAGCGAAAGAAGACAATTGCTGACGAGATTCTGGCCGATTCTGCGTCACGTGCTTATTTCAAGAGGAAGTATGTCGACATCCAAAGCTCAAAGATGTCTGGCAGGAAAGGGCATTACAAGAAGGTCAAGGACATGAGAAAGAGAGGAATATAACAATAACAGTAGTAAACGAGTGGTTTATGGTCATTGCATAGAAGAGAATAGAAGACAATAACATATAGTGATTCAGGCATGTAGAGGCAGGCAGATCAAGACATAAAAGCAGAAACACACACAATGCGACAGCTACAGCGGCGTTGCAGCGGGTATTGACTCGTTTGTGGCAGAATCACCGGTGTTTTGCACAATTCCTTTGGACATGTAAGTTATTATGTCATCCAGTGTCATACCGCCACTGTTAGCTGTAGAATCTCCCACAGAGTTTTGAAGGCCCGGGTCAGGCTCTCCGTTAATAATCTGGGCCCGAGTCAGGAATCCAGACCGTTCATGCTTGCCGATTTCTTGAGCTACAAGCTCTTGGGCCCAGCTACAAACGTCTTCGGCATGTTTGATCTTGATACCTTCAGCAGACTTTTGGCCCTGTTGAATCCACTGAGTGACCGCCGGCAGATTCTTCTTCCGAAGCAAAGTCGTCAGCAGTCCAGGTTCTTGTTGTGTGGGGAAACTGCCTAAAGGATATGATACAGTTCGTTGCAGGTTTTCTGCAGATCCGCTCAGCGTGGCACTTAACGACATCAATTGAGTCAAAATGATGCTAAACTGCTGCTGCAAAGCGGGCCATGAAGGCAGCGATGCATGCTGCACTTGGTTCTGAAGTGCGTTAAGCGAATGTACCAGCTGTGTGAGCCTGAGTCTTAGCGCTTCAAGCTGGATGATTGGCACGGCTGAAACACCTACGTTTGATTCCATGGAATTATGAGTTATGTAGATAAAATAAAATAAAGACAACAGAAGAAAAAACGAAGAAAATCTAAGTGGTTGTCGCTGACTTGTTGCTGCTTTGTTTGGTTGTTTTCGAAGTCAAGTAGCACCGAGGAAGTGAAATTTCAAAGTCGGGGCGCCCAAAGAAAGCAGGCTCGAGAAATCTAGAGTCTACCATATCATCGCAACTACAAGTATCAAACAACAGCTAAATGCATAGAAAGAGTGGGATAGAAGGCAAAGGCAATTCTGGATATTCAACTGGTTCGGCTGCAACGACAGGCTCAAAACCGTATGACCGGCGCAATCCTGTGCTGTTGAAACGCAATATTGAGAAGATTGAAAAGCAAAAAACTCCTAGCACAGCGGACTTGAAACGTCTGAAAGTACTGAAACGAGAACTGGAAGAGTTGCAAATATCACGTGCTTCGACCTGGGATCAGCGACACTTTAATCCGAAGAGAAGCGTGTTCTATGACGCTGATCTCAACCCTGAAGGAATTCCTCCGAATGGCTGGACACAGGTTCATGTCAATGACATTGATTCTGAATATGAGACAGATGAATCGGTGAAGAATATCCGGCTTCCTCCGCGGCCTCGGCAGGATTCGGGTGTTTCTGCCCCGGCCCAAGCCCAAGCCCAAGCCCAAGCCCAAGTTACTTATGAGAGCCAACCTGTACTCAGAGATTTTGAGCAGGAAGCTATGGCATTTGTTCCAAGCGTATTAAAGAAGAGGAAATTGGAAAATAGTGCAAGTTCTGTGACGTCGAGTGTTCAGCCTACCCTCGAAGATCTGGGCTCTGAAGAATCCAGTGATTTTGAGATGTAACAAGGATTGTGAGATATGGAGATATGACGGTTATAATATTTTGACTGTTGATAATAAGATATTATGAAGGTTATAATATTATGAAGGTTACCAAGGCTATGATATGATCTTATCAAGAGTATCAAAAACATCAACACCAACATCTAATGCATTCTATACAACAGGTCTCTCTCACTCCTCATCACTATCAGCTATATCAATGACAGGAATTTCCATGTCTGATTCCAGGCCTGATTCCATGTCCATGTCGTCATTATCATCATTCTCTTGTCCATTCATGTTCTGATCAATGGCATCCACTTCAACTCTATACTCTTCCACAAGCTCGCTATCATCAAGTCCTCTTGTCACCTTGACAGTTTCCATGATGATTTCCGGTTGTACAACAGCTTTTGTTTCGACTGAAACCTGGTTTCTGGTGGAAAGTGCTTCCAGTGATGGTTTCTCCGTAGATGGCTCATGAGATTGGAAAGTCAGTGGTGGCTCGGAGATCTCATCACTTTCTTTAGTCTCTGGCTCCGGTTCTTCTTTCCATCGTTGTTGATAGCCTGCAGATACTCCTTGGCTCAAAGGAAGTCTTGGATGCACCAAAACTTCCAGAACCATAGAGCCAGGGTTCAAAGTTGCTGCCATAGGAATAATGCTATATTTTGAGATTCCTGGAGATGCGACAGATGCATCAATTCCCGGGTGATATTTTGTGAGCAAGAAATGCCTATCTATCTTGGAACGTAATGGCAAGACAAGGCCAGGGTAAACCAATATTACAGTTGTCAGAAACAAGTCAATTGCCAATATAAATGACTCTGGTCTCTCACGTGAAAACAAATGAGGTTTCTGCAAATAATCAGGTCCTGTGCTCTTTTGAGTGTACTCTGGCATAGTCAACAGACCCAGAGATGCTGTAACAATATCATTCATTGGCTGAGCGATAGTTTTAGGCACGGCTCTGCATATCTCACTGAGAATAAGGTTTGTCAGCTTAATCAATTCTAGCTTGGTCTGGTCATCCTGAAGAACTGCAATAAGAGCGGCAATATCAAAGATCAAGTCGTCGACAAATGGCAAAAAAGATTCACCAACAGTCTCGATTACTGCACGGATAAACCCTATACAATCCGGCAATATCGATGTAGCATATCCCAGATAATACTGGATCTCATTGGTAGTCATTACATGTCTTGTAAGTGCTATTAACTGAGCTAAGGGGACTTGTACAGACGCTTTTGTAGGCGTCGACATGAATGCTGTTAATAATGCAAACAAAACGGTGGTTTTTTGCAAATATTTTATAGGAGAAACGTCATAAAGTGCAGGCTGAAACATTGAGCAATCTTGTTGCTTGATATGAGCCTGTGTTTCTGCTAACACTGCTAGAATAGCCGCTCTCCATTCCAAGCTTTCTGAGCCTTTTGCAGCAGATCTATGCAAAGAAACAAAACCTTCAGCTAATATACTAATATTGACTGTTCGGTTACCCTCCTCGATAACTTGGTTTATTGCGGACGTCAGTATCTCATGATAATTCTTGGCATAAGGTCTGAAAGTAGTGGATTGTTCCTTCAATACAGTGTTCAATGCAAGCATGCAATCGTTCAACAATGCAGGTTGGTTCTTACAATGTTTAAGAAGTGCTTTGATATAACTGGGCAATATCGGAGTGGCTATTGTTCGAGCCAGATCAGCTTTACCAAACGTGAGGCTGAACAAACTGATCAAAGCTTTGATTGAAGATTGGAAGTTGAGCAATGAATTATTGCCTGGGGTGTCCAAGATATGCAACAATGCTTGAGCCCATGAGGCTCCATGACTTTGAATGATGCTCCAGTTTTGGGTCAAAGCTACGGCGGCAATTTCCGAGCCAATTAGCCGCTGTGTAGCGTTTTTAGATCCTAATAAAGCTGATACTCTGACTTTGAACTTGTGGATGTTTTGATCTTCTGTCTGGTAAATGCTAGGATTCTGTAAAGACTTTACGATATAAGGAAGGCTTTTGAGGAGATCCTGGTCATCTCCATTTAGTAGTTTACTAATGGTGGACAGAGACATGGACAGGTGTTGAAATTCAGTATGATTTGATGTTAAAAAAAATTTAGAGAGTGAAAAATAAAAAACAAAAAAAACAAAAAACCTGAAGACGTGAGAGTGAAAAAACAAAAAAAAAAAAAAAAAAAAAAAAAAACCTGAACTTGCGAAGGAAAAACACAAAAAACAAAAAAACAAAAAAACAAAAAACTCTGCCAACTGTTCAACTGACTTTTTTCTCCCACGAACCGAATCTCAACCCAACTCAACCTTACAGCACTCACGTATATGGCCTCTGTTATCTAATTATAAACTCAGCAATAACTAAGATCAAAGTACAAAACAAGCCAAGCCAAACTATACAAATCAACCACGTGCCGGAGTAAAGAGACTGCATTCTATTAAAATTTCCCCCCCACTATACTCTCTAATCTATATCCGTAAATGTCTAGTGAAATCACAACCCGTACAATATTCTTGTACATCCCAAACTTGATTGGATACAGCCGAGTGGTTTTCGCTCTAGCTTCACTATTTTATATGCAATGGCATCCTAAATATTGTACATTGCTATATTGTTTGTCATGTGTACTAGATGCATTGGATGGACATGCTGCAAGGAAATACAATCAAACATCACAGTTCGGCGCCATATTAGACATGGTAACTGATAGATGTACGACCTCTTCTTTGATTTGTTTTCTATGTGTCGCTTATCCGAAATGGGCGATTTTTTTCCAATTGTTGATCAGTCTTGACTTGGCTTCTCATTATATGCATATGTACGCGATATTAAGTACTCAAGGCTCTGGATCTCATAAGAAGGTGGGTAACCAAAGTTGGATTCTCAAGATGTATTATACAAACAATAAGGTGTTGTTTTTATTCTGTGCATTTAACGAGTTGTTTTTTGTCGGTTTATACCTGATGAGTTTCCCATTAAAGACGCCTCCCAATTTGGGTTATATCTTCTCGATTCCTTTAAGCTATGCCACGTTGATATGTGCTATTACATTTCCCTTGTGGTTAGGTAAGCAAATCATCAATGTGATACAAATGTATCGAGCGGCTATTATGTTAGCTGAGGCTGATGTTGAGGCGAAGAAAGCGAAGAAGAATTAAGGAATGAACAATGGAAATAGATTAGCGCGGTACGGTCAAGCCCCTACTTCAATCATGATTATAACGCTATCTCATCTCAATGGGCCCATCAATTCACAGAAAGATGCTTATCAATATATGCCAATTATATAGAATGATTATGTAAGAAATGCATTTATAATCACTCTACCTTGAACAGTAACTTAATTTCGTAGGAGTAAGATAAGATCATGAGATAAGATCACAAGATAAGATCACAAGATAAGATCATAAGATCATAATGGTTTAACTAACTAAAAACTTGTATTTCATTTCATTTATTTTATTTTGTATTCTGTTTCCTCTCCTCTCCTCTCTACTCCGATACTAACTACTCAATCTACTCTTCCACCTCAAAACAGGTCAGAACGTACTCTCGCATTCAAAAAATAACAAGGTTATGATGCACTGAATGCTATCACCATATCACACCTGCCCGGTCAAAGGCTTTCTCCATTCTTCAATTGAAAAACAAAGCGGTGCTGTCCTAGATACTGTGCAGAGTTTTCATCATATACGTTAAAAACGTGGAAGGATAAAGGAAGAAAATTTTCCTCCTGAGTTTTCGTTTTCGTTTTGAAATGCATTACCCCCTTAACTTTTCCAGTATTCCACAATAACTAGGAACTTTATAAATCTATAGAAAAACAACAAAATTATAAGGAAGTTCGCTTGAAATGTTTATAGTATTATCTATTTGTTATTTCTCAGTCTATGGTATCCAAAAATATATTATAAAATAAAGAGCGCATCCTTGCTCTTCTAACCCACAAATCTATGTAACATTAAAAAAAACCCACAACGAAGAAAAGATTACATCAGCATGATCACTCCTAAAATCACAGTAAAAATACTGAGAGGTACGCCAGTTCTAGCTGCTAGACCTTGTTGTACTGGTACAGCTGTACTTTTACCGGGGGCACTTGAAACTGTAGGTTGAGTAGGAGGACAAGATGGACATGGAATAGTGATAGTAGTACCTTCAATGACAGTGACTTTTACTCCGGTTTCAGCAGGATTAGTAGGAACAAGTTTAGTTGTGGTATAAGAAAAGGTTTGTGTACCAACTGTAGACTTCCCGGTATAAACTGTAGTAGTATATCCAGGTGGACAAGAAATAGATTCAACCTCGGTTATAGTCTCAGATCCTGGTTCAGCTTCAGATTCACAAGGACAAGGGACAGTTTTAGTAGTAAAATAAGTGGAACAACCAAAATTAAAGCACTCCGTTACTGTCTCGGTTATAGTCTTGTTGCTTGGATTTGTAGTACCTGATCGTATGATATTAGAGTATGAAGATGATGACTTGTTGACGAATTCAGAACCAGAAGTGATTGATGTTGGAAACAAAGGTAGTGTTGAACTTTGTGTGGTAATACTTGGAGTGATGGCAGGTGTAGATGTCGTTGGATCTGGTGTGGTTTCTGAGGTATAAGTATAATTTCCAGAAGTTGAGGTGACAGTAGTTGGAGTAATACTCGGAGTAATGCTTGTAGTAGGTTCAGTAATTGAGGGTGATGTAGAACTTTGGGAAGAGGTTGTAGAATTGTTTGTACTAGTTGTAGTAGTGGATGTAGAACTATCCGTAGTACTAGTGGATGTAGAACTATCCGTAGTACTAGTACTAGTAGAACTATCCGTTGTACTACTAGAACTACTAGATGAAGTGCTAGTCGCTACACATTCACTCAAAGTTTCAGTTAAATAATCCTCATTATTGTACACATTGGTAAGATCACTAACAGTTGTGCCATCCGGTTCAATCACTGAAAAATCAAGGTGTGCTACACCAATCTTATTCAAATAAACCAACCTGATAGGATAATATTGTCCTGCTGTCAGGTAAACTTCAGCACCTACTGTAGAATCATGTGGCGTAACATATTCAAACAAAGAACCAGAAGGATCTGCAGGGTCAACCGCAGGGTTATTACAGCAATCCAAAGCTTCTCCAGCACCTACCCATATAATTGCAGAATCATCTTCACCAAGTTGAAGACCATAAGTGCCAGTCTGATCGGCAAGGAAATAACCAGTCAGTTCCACAGAGAAATTGGATATAGTAATGTCCTGGCCGTAGACTTGATCATATACCACGTTATAGACGCCACTTCCGCCATCAATCTCCAAATCAGTTATGCCATCAGTTGTAGCTACGGGATCGTTATCACGATAGCCTCCTTCTAGGTATTGAGAAATCTCAGCATCAGAAGGCAGGCTGACAGCAAGAGGGAAAGGATAGAAAACAGCATGAAAACCTGGCGTAGTTGCTGCGACATTAGGACATCCCGTAGGTGTAGTTTCAACTGTTTGTCCTGTCACAAAAGAGCATAAAAGTAAGGTCCATGTAAAAGTTATAAGCATGTCTATGATAGCAATTGAATTGGTTTAAAAGTGAGGAAATCTATAATAAATAATTGTACTTCAATTATGAGAAAACTACCGCCTCTTTATACATAGTTTCTATGGTTGATTAGCTCTATTCTATAATGTTTTCATCCTATACCAGTCCCACAGAAACCAGCATACTTCAACTAATAGATCAAAGAAGCTTTAAGCCAAGAACTTCCATTATCGGATTAGATTTTTGAACTTAAATGGATTCTTTAGTGAAATGCAAGAGAGAGAGATAGCAAGTACAGAGCATGTTCTTGGTGGGTAAATAGTCAACTAATAAACAGTTTGGTCACTTAACTCAAAGTGTATTCTCATTCCGTCATCTAATTTTGTGCCGTACGTCCATTACAGTTACTCGGCTATACAATAGCCCGATAATATTTAGTGCCGTACGTACAAAAAAGTAAGATTTAGTTCTGCCTTGTTGTGTCCCTTAACCGAAAAGAAGCGAGTTCAGGGCCGCCCAAGCTTTCCAACAATAGTAAGGCTGTCCAGAGACAGGCAGACCCAAGCTGCAGGAGGTGGGTCTATATAGACGTCAGATTGAGGCAGACATGCTTTTGATCTGTTGCTCCATTGTTTGGCGCTTACTTGCATGAGATGATTCTTGGACGTCTATCAACCATCCAAAGATATTCCAACATCTCCATACTGTCAAGGTATTCAACATCAGATTTCATTTTTCAACAACTCATCTGAAGAGACGTGAAACAATGGAGAACTTAGTTCAGTATTTCTTGGCAAAAGAATCAGTTACAGCGCTTTCCATCTATCTCCATTGTTAACCGTATAAACTTCGATAAGAAACCCGAAAAGGGAACTACACATGTTTAAGATTCCGACAGATTCCCCTGTAAAGTGGAAATCTTAATAGAAAAGGATATCATGTGGCGTGATACCGGTCCTCGGCCCATAGCTTTAGATAGTTGACTGTATACAGGCCGTGTGTAAGCAAGCACAGGATGCCACTTGCAAAAGGGACCCACTATACTTGTATCTAATTCGGCTTATATACCAACAGCTTCAACCTAAAGTAGATAAGTATACAAGCGTATTATCAGATGGCCCAATGCGATTCGAATATGACGTTGAATTTTCAACGTCATTATGGATTCTAATAATAGACATAATGGAAGAATTCTACGATTTAAACATCCTAATTAAGGTTTTAAAGATATCATTAAAAAGTTTGCCGAAATTGAATTCCATGAGCAGCGCGCCTTTGCTAATGAAAGCACCCAAAGCTTAAGCATGGAGGAATGAAGGAAGGGAATCGAAAGTTTAAGCATGGAGGAATGAAGATAATGTTTTATTGAATATTCTATGGAACCGTTACGGAAATATCGATTTCTATACTATCTATCTATTTTCTTGCCGTCACTTCTCTAAATATTAAACTAATCAGTCATTGGTCTAATTTCGAGTCTTCTAGATTCGTGCCGATCCTTGCCGGATTAGGCCAAGGGTGCCAAAACGTCTGTAAAAGAAAAATACCTGTAAAATGGCAATAAACGCAAAAGCAAAAGCAAAATCAGATTGAGCTTCTCAGGTTTATTCTCTGTGAGTAAGAAATGTCGGGTTGTCTCTTCTGGCTGTGATTGTTGATCATCGTAGACCTCATATAGCAGAGGTTTCGGAGATGTCCGTTGAACATAATTGAGGGTCCCGAGAAACCGCAGCTTACTCAACTAAGCTCAAATAAGTTGCCCACTACTTTCCTTTAAATACAAATCAAGGCCCGGAAACTTTGAACATTTTTACAAACAAGTGCTGTAGTTTCGATTTATTCGGTTTTGTTTATTATTTTTCAACATCCCTTGCTAGTTTTTTTGATTTGGAGAAATTTATCTTATCGGATCACCAGCTATCAGTCAATATAAATACAATGCATTTGGTTTCTATTTCCGGCATCACTTCTACCAGAGTTTTGATAGATGGACAGTTAATTCCTGCGACTGTTTTCTATAATAATATCACCGGAAAAATCATAAAGGTAGTCAAAGAGCATAATGCATCTCATCTGAAGATATCTGTAGCAGAGATCAATGAGTCTGTAGAGATTCGAGATTACAATGATCTTGTCATTCTTCCAGGACTTGTAGACTCTCATGTCCACTTGAATGAGCCTGGACGAACTGAGTGGGAAGGGTTTGAAACAGGTACAAAAGCCGCTGCTGCTGGCGGAGTCACCTGTGTCATTGACATGCCGTTGAATGCGATTCCACCCACTACGACCGTCCATAATCTTGAGATCAAACTAGCAGCCGCCAAAAATCAATGCTGGGTGGATACCGGGTTCTGGGGTGGTGTTATTCCCGGAAACGAAGATGATTTGGTTCCACTGGTTAAGGCTGGAGTCAAAGGTTTCAAATGCTTTTTAATCAACTCTGGCGTGGACGAGTTCCCGCATGTAAATATGGCCCAAGTAGCGCTTGCAATGAAGAAATTGAATGGCCAGAAAACCGTGCTTCTTTTCCATGCAGAGACTGATGATTCTACAGATATGGCACCTGCTTGTTGCACCGGTAGGAAGCCGCAACAACTTTTACCCGCAACTGCCGTTGGATTAACAAATGCAGACACGGGTCCTTTGAGTGCTAAAGAAGCTGCTGATGTCATAAAAACAGAATCAATTGCTTCTGGTGATGCTGGACAAAGTCCTGGAGTTCATGCATCAGCAGGAAAAGACGAAGATGTTTCTCGGCATTTCAACCATGGAAAAGCAGCAGAAAAAGAGCTCAATAATCATACCCATTACGATAGTTTTTTGAAATCACGTCCACAGAGCTTTGAAACCACTGCTATTGCCAATATTATTGACCAGGCTGCTTTGGCGCCAGACTTACAGCTACATATTGTACATCTTACAGCGGCTAACGCTATCCCTATTCTGGAGAAAGCACAGCAATCTAGCGCCAAAGTTAGTGTAGAAACATGTTTCCATTATCTAAGCTTCAACTCGGAAGATATCCCTGATAAGGCTACACAATTCAAATGTTGTCCTCCTATAAGAGAGTTGAGCAACCAGGAAAAGCTATGGCAAGCTCTAATGGATGGCGTGATAAGTATGGTGGTTTCAGATCATTCCCCGTGTACTCCTGCACTAAAAGAACTGGAATCTGGAGACTTTTTTGCATCCTGGGGTGGCATAGCATCTCTCGGGCTTGGAATGGTAGTTCTATGGACCAAGATATGTCAGAAATACAGCGACAAAATCAGCCTAGCAGACGTGTCCAAGTGGACATCGTATAATACAGCCAAACAGGTTGGTTTAGACAATATCAAGGGCACGATCGAAGTCAATAAAGACGCGGATTTCTGTGTGTTTGATCCTGATGTTCGATGGACTATACATGAAGAGAAGCTGTATTTCAAAAACAAGCTGACACCATACGATGGATACAAAGCTAGGGGGAAGGTCATTGAAACCATTCTTAGGGGTCAGACAATCTACCAGAGTCATGTAGGGTTTTCGAAGGCGCCATTAGGTAAGCTTCTTTTGTGAGTAGATTATAGCAATGAATAGAATGACATGGAATAGAAGCGACGAGCGATGACTACTGTATAGTAGAAGCAAATGATGTAGATGAAGTCTATGAGAGTGAATAACGGGGGGGGTGTTTGTTTTACTGTTATGTTAAAGTGGCTTATAGTGACATGCATTATCTTTCTCTACAGACAGATACAGACCAATAAATGAATCACATTCCAACTGGCTAACCGCCTGGCCGGCGCAAAAGTCCAATCTTTGAAGGGTGTATTATGTAATCTTATAACGTCGATTTAGGCCTTGAAAAGCTTCTCAACGTCAGCGACAGCCTGCTCCAAAACTTTTTGCTGGAACTTGGGGTCGCTGATTTCTTTTTCAATCTTGGAAATCACCGATTCAGCGAGTTCCTTCTGCTGTTGCTGTCGTACCTGGCTCTCGTATCGAACCCATGAATCCAACACACTCTTGGCCTCGGCAGCGTAATCGACCTTCTGCTTGGCTTCAAAAGTCTGGGATTCCAATTGAACGGTTTCCTTGGAAAGAGCGAAAAGATCCTTGGTGGTGCTGACAACATCCTTCAACTGGTTGACGTTATCAATTCGTTCTTTGACAGCTTCAACGTGACCATCTCTGGCCTTGTCCAAAACACTTTTAATAGTCTTAATATGGCCATCAGCCCAGCTTCTGTAACCTGGGGCAGCGGTCTTAGACATGACGTACAAGAAAGTCAAGAAAACTGCAGTCAAGCATGATTCTGCATTGACAACGTACAAGCCGTTGCTGACAACATAAGTGGCAGCCAATGCGCCTGTGGCCAAAATGCCGCTCTTGGAAAGTGCAGAGTTGCCGGGGAGAGCATCGATGATAGAGTTAGCTTTAGCTTTAGCATCTGGCACCGGTTGAGAAGCATAACCTCGGAAAGCAGACATGCCATTGAAAGATGCCATGGTGGCAGGGCGTCTGGCGGCAGCACCAACCAAGCCTAATCGCGCAATTCGGAGACCAGCTGAGTTCATTGTGGTTTTACGAGAAGTGTGTGAAGTGAGAGTCAAGAAAGAAAAACTTGGCTTGAAATGTTGAGGTGTTGCAATTTGGGCCAATCACAGCGCGTGGGTGGTGTTACCCGGGAGAGGTCACGTGAACGGATATTGGGAAATTGATACCACATCACCTCTCCTGGACAAAAAACACAAAAAACAAAAAATACAAAACTGACTGAAAAATAAATTTCTTGAAAATTGAAAACTGAAAAATAATCTTCTCTGCTAACAATCTCATCAATCATGGCTAAACGAACGGCTGAAACTCAGCTCAAAAGCTCTAAACGAGCCAAAAACGAAAAACTAGATATATCCTCTATACAGCAGCTTATTTTGGAGTCCCCCAAGAATTATAACCAGCTTGTGGATCTTCTAGAAGCTCTTCAGACCAAAGATCAAACCCTATACTTTGATCTGTGTGCATCTCTGACCAGAATCTTCGGCACATTTGCAAAAGACAAGAAATTTGCTCGGGCTAAATCCTCGTCTGAATCTGTATCTGCAGTTACATCATGGCTGAATGAGCGATACGAGGAATACAAGTCAATACTGTTTCATGATATCGAGTCCTCCAGTTCTGCGACAAGCTTGATCTCTGCAGCAACAGCCCTCAAATGTATATCTATTGAAAGCAATTATTTCACATCTGACTCATATTACTATCCTAAGCAGACTTTTAGGAATTTAGTAACCAGTTTGCTGAAGCAACCCAAGAATCTGGCTTTGAAAAGTTGTATTGAAAGTCATCGAGTTTATGACGATTTCCGTTATTATTTATATCAGGAAATTGCCTTTCTTCTAGAAGAAGACTTGAAGAGTTGGGTAGATGCGCTTCCTCGAGAAAAGGCCCTTCGATTGAGTCAGAACATTGTAGATCAATTGTTAGAGATGAATGTAACTCCTGCAATAGCCGCTGAGGATCAAGGTAGCTGGTGGCTTTCGGAACCAGAAGCTTCAAAGAAAGCTTTGAAACATGGCAGTCCTTTGAAATTGAGCAGTTATCATCTGGTAATCCAGAAATGCTGGTTAGCTGTATTGAGACTGCCTCAGACAAATGCACAGTATCAGAAGATCCTAGGGAGACTACATAAAGAGCTGATTCCTAACATGGCTAAACCTCAGTTCTTGATGGACTTTTTGACAGACGCGTACAATGCAGGGGGTGTGATTTCGTTCCTGGCTCTGAATTCCGTGTTTCTGTTAATGCAGACTTACAATTTGGACTATCCTGACTTTTTCAAGAAGCTGTATACTTTGTTCGAAGACGGGTCAATCATGCATGTGAAATACCGGTCAAGGGTTTTGCGTCTCGTTGACTTGTTTCTGTCTTCAACACATCTGCCGGCGGCTATCACTGCATCTTTCATCAAGAGAATGGCACGGCTGTGTCTGACAGCACCAGCAGGAGCAGTCGTCTCAGTGATTCCTTTTATTTATAACCAGTTGAAACGACACCCGGCATGTATGGTCATGATCCATGCCAATGTACCTGTTGATGCTGGTAACTACGTTGATCCATTTGACGCTTCTGAATTAGACCCACTGCTGACCAATGCCATCGAGTCATCACTGTGGGAACTAGAGTCTCTGCAGTCGCATTATCATCCGAATGTATCGACTCTGGCAAGAATCATGTCGCAGCCGTTTGTCAAGCCACAGTATGTTCTTGAAGACTTTTTGGACCATAGTTACCGGTCGCTGATCAAAGCGGAGCATGCGCGTAACATGCGTCACGTGCCTGCTCTTGAATTTGAGACATTTGACAAGGTTGTTGGAGAGTATATAGATGTTGAATGGTAGAGGTAATGAGTGCCTGGTGATAGTGTCTGGTGATGATCTATAGGATCACTCTGATGTCTGTAGAAAACCACATAAGTAATAATGCATATAACAATCAATGACCATTCATTCAAACACAGACTCGAGATATCTCAAGCTATGCAATGTTCTTTCAAAGGTCCACATGGTCACAGCGCTCATTGGAGCATTCTTGATCAATGAAATTGACAATCCTTTATAGAGCCCCCTGATACCTTCAGCAGCAAAGATATTAGATGTCATTTTCAATGCTCGTACAGCTGTATCTGGTGATGAATTGTTTGATTGACTAGTCTGCCGGAATCGGTGCTCATGAGGTCCCTGTATCTGAAGTCTCCGTCGCAGGACGTCCAGAGGAAACACGGCGGCTTTGCTGACAACACCAGCGATAGTGCCTGCAATGGCTTCTGGAGCAGGAAGATTGCTTGAATACGTGTTTGTTGCAAGTATGTCCCGTGACTTGCCATAGATCCAGAAGAAGATGCCCATATAAGGTACTATCGTCACTACAGCTGTGCCTATGCCTCTGGTGAATCCCACCATGCCTTCTTCACGATATATCTGCTTAATTCCACTGCTAATGTTCAGATATACACGATCATGCCGTTGAGCAGCAAATCTCGTTCTCAGCAAGTCTAAAGGATATGTGCTAATTGTTCCTGCCAATCCAGCAGATGCTCCGGAAACGAACGTAGTAGTTGAGTCCGACATGCCTTGATCTTGGCATAGTCTGTTGACTGATTTGTAAGCAGAAAACTCTGCAGCTCCATATACAACATACATCAGCTCAGCAGGTATGTTGCCCTTCCAGAAAGCACGCATCCCCTCGGTTTTGGCAATGTCTTTGATCAATGGCATCAGTTTTGTTCGGCCTTCAGATAGCTGCAATCTGATTTTGATCACATCTAATGGAGCACTGACGAATCGTGCTACTAGGCCGGCTACGCCTCCACTTATCACTGATTCATAGTGCTTTATTTCAACCTCAGGATTCATATGGTTCATTATGTGGCTGGTGCGGTAGCTGTGCAGTTCTGTGACTGGCGCTGGTACTTGATCTATGAATATGAAATTTTCAACTTGCACCAAATCATTGAATCACCAAGCCAACAACTCTCCAACAGACCAACCACCAACCAAAATGAAAACAGCCACTTCGGTGCTGAACAATGCAGACGGCTCAGCCGAATTCAAGCTCGGCAGTTGCAATGCGGTGTGCTCTGTGTCCGGGCCGTTGGAAGTGAAGCACAAGGACGAGATTCCAGATGCAGCTACAATAGAGCTGGTTTTCCGGCCGATTCAAGGCTTACCAAGTGAGTATATGATAGTAGTATATTTTTATGAAAGTGTTTATAGTGTATGAGGAGGTTTGAAGTGGTTTGAGGAGGTTTGAGGTGGTTTTGACGAGGTTTGAAATATGCTTAAAAACTGCTTTAAACTGCTTTTAAATGTCCCTAAATTATTCTTGAAATATCCTTCAAGTATCCTTCAAATACTCTTCAAATCTTCTGCAAATCTTTCTGAAATCGAGCCTGAAATTCTACTTGATCTGCTTCACACTACTTAATCTACTAAACTCTTAAACTTCAACGCTCTTTATATACGTTTGTTTACCTACTATTTACTAACCTTAGACACTAGAGAATGCCTGATCGAAAGCAAAATCTACAGCGTTGTGTCTGCTATTCTGCTCAGAAAACTCAACCCTCGGTCATTGTTTCAAATCGTGATCCAGGTGCTCGAGGCTGGAGAACCCAGCAATATAACCAGCATGGAAGTGGCTGTTGGAATCAACTCTGCTACTGTGGCTCTGTTGGACTGTGCAGCTCCTTTGCGTGGCGTGGCTACTGCCGTGGCGGCTGTTATCGTCAGTAATACCGATATCAAGTTCAATCCTGACCTTGAGTTCCTGGAACAGTATGGCGATCAAATCACCAGTTCTCATGTCATTTGCTACGAGCTTGTGGCAGAAGAAGACCCGAAAATTTTGCTGTACGACAGTATCGGAGACTTTTCTCAGCAGGATGTATTCAAATTGTTGGACTTGGCTGTACCTGAATGTGAGGCTGTTTATAAACATATACGGACAACAATGTCTGAGAAACTCAAGGCTGATTTTATATGGCGAAACTAGGAGTCGGTATGAGACGAAGATATGGTAACTGACGACCTGACCAATACAGACTGATTCATATTGTAGCATTATCAATTCATTCATTCATTCA
Source organism: Daia tannicola (assembly GCA_030569095.1). Classification (NCBI taxonomy): domain Eukaryota; kingdom Fungi; phylum Ascomycota; class Dipodascomycetes; order Dipodascales; family Trichomonascaceae; genus Daia; species Daia tannicola. The sequence continues at coordinate 208,407 of JAJMJQ010000016.1, forward strand.
ACCCACTCTCTTTTGTTCAATAAGCATAACATTTTAATTTCTATTTCAAATCTAATCTACTTCCTATTCTAATTGCAACTTCTCAAATGTAGCGACAACTGCATTCAGTCCTTGGATTTCCGCATCGTAGCCTTCAATTCGTTTGGTATTCAATTCCCGGATATCAGCCTTGACTTTGGTCTCATAATCCGTGACATTGATCAGCTTATTGAGACCTGCCTTTTGTTGCTCAACCTTGGCAATCTTCTTCTGTGCCTTGGCAATTTCAGCTTCGAAATCTACATGGCCCTTGACAATCAGATAAACACTGCATTCAGGAGATACCACAGAAACAACAGAACCTGCTGGTGCCGTAGCATCAGATGTGACAACCAACCTCGTGGCGGCTTTAGCCAGTTGTAAGATGGACTGTTCCTGTTCACTAATGACCTTGGATACCGACTCTGAAGTGGATGCGACAATCACAGTAGCACCTTTCAGGATGCCATATTGAGCAAGCAATGATCGAGCTCCTTTAACAACCTCCATCACAAGATCATAGTCTTTTTCTGCTTGTAAGTCAAAACTGGGCTCGTCAAATTCAGGATAAGCTGCCATAACAATAGAAGGAGTCTTGTCGTTAGGTCGTCGAGCAATTCGCTGCCAAAGCTCTTCAGTGACATATGGCATGTAAGGATGGATCAATCTAAGAGCTGCGTCCAAACATGTATACAAGGTATCTTGAGCACTCTTCTTCTCTTGCTCAGTTCCTTCCAGAATTAAGAATTTGGAGTTCTCAATATATACATCACAGAACTCGTAGATCCAAAACTGGTAGATGGCATTAGTTGAAGCCAAAAAGTCTTTGTTTTCCAGGCCTTCGTCACTGGCTTTGCTGGCCACTGACAATTTATGCAAAATCCATTTCTCTACCAATGATTCCTTGCCTGTCAGTTCATGTTTGGCTGGCGGCACATAGTCATCTCCAAGTCTCATCAACGCAAACTTGGTAGCCTGATAGATCTTGTTACAGAACTTTCGATAACCTTCTACTCGGTAGATATCCAAGTTAATATCTCTTCCACCTGTGGTATAAGCACAGAGAGCAAATCGCAGACCATCAGTTCCACATTCAGGAATGCCACGAGGGAAGCTGATTTTCTGGCCAGCTGCAGCTCTTTCAACCTCTGCAGGTGCGAGATTTCCCTTGCTCAATTGTTCTCGTAGAGAATCTAAGGATGTACCGACAATGACATCTAAAGGATCAATGACGTTACCGAGACTCTTGGACATTTTACGACCTTGAGCATCTCTGACCAAAGAATGACAGTAAACCTCTTTGAATGGCACTTTTCCAGTCAATTTGATACCAAGCATAACCATTCTAGCTACCCAGAAGAATAGAATATCCCAACCAGTTTCCAACAGTGACATGGGATAATAATCTTTCAAATCCTGAGAATCAAGGTCAGGCCAGCCTAAAATACTAAAAGGCCATAAACCTGATGAAAACCATGTATCCAAGACATCTTCATCCTGTTCAACAGTAAAGGTCTTTCCAGGGAACTTTGCAGTAGCTTTTGTTCGAGCCTCATCTTCATCATGTGCTGCAACCCACAGATCTCCATTAGCTCGATCCTTTTCATCTTCTGGCATACCATCAATGTTGACAAAGTAAATAGGGCATCTATGGCCCCACCAAAGCTGTCGTGAAATACACCAATCTTGGATATTGCTCATCCAGTGGAAGAATTCGCTTTCAGACGATTTGGGGAAGATTGTGAGCTCGCCACTCTTGACCGCTTGAATAGACGCTTCAGCTTCCTTCTTCTGTTTGACCCACCATTGGGGTTTGAGTAAAGGTTCAATGACATCACCACTCTTCGCACATAGAGGAATAGACATGGGGTTTTCCTGACTACCGATATAAAGACCTTTAACCTTCAGCTGTTCAATGACCTTTGCTCTGGCATCGAATCGCTTCATTCCCGCAAACTCAGGGCCAGCATTTTCGTTCAAAGTGCCGTCATCATTCAAAATATTGACCACCTCCAAACTGTGGCGCTTTCCGGTTTCATAATCGTTAGGGTCATGTGCAGGGGTGATTTTGACAGCACCTGTACCGAATTCCATGTCAACAGCCTCAGTATCGCAGACAATGGGAATCTTCTTACCAGAGAAAGGATGCAACGCAAATTTGCCGTGCAAATGTGTATATCTCTTGTCATCAGGATGTACAGCAATAGCAGTGTCTCCAAATAACGTTTCAGGTCGAGTAGTAGCAATGATCAACTTCTCATCGGAAGCTTCAATGGGGTAGGCTAATGAAGTCAAAACTCCAAATTCAATCTTCTCGTCATATCCAGGAACAGACAGCAAAGTTTTGCCGGCAATTTCCTTGTTGTCGACCTCCAAATTGGATAATGTTGTATTCAATGCACAACACCAATTCACCAGCCGTGTACCTCTGTAAATGGTGCCGTCTTCAAACAACGTGATAAACGCTTCTTTGACAGACTCTTGTCTCTTGTCATCAAGAGTAAAAGCCTCACGGGTCCAATCATAGGAGACTCCAAGTCGTTCAATTTGTTTTCTGATTCGTCCGTGATATTCTTCCTTCCATTCCCACACCAAATCGACGAATTTTTCACGGCCATAATCATGACGAGTCTTTCTTTCGTTTTTCCAGATCATCTTTTCAACAACAGACTGTGTGGAGATACCGGCATGGTCGAAACCGGGGATGAAAAGGGCATTGTGGCCCTTCATTCGGTGGTATCGGATTAATGCGTCCTGGATGGCAACTGTCAAAGCATGACCAATATGCAAAGCACCTGTGACATTCGGAGGAGGAGCAGGGATCACATATTTGATAGGTGCATCTTTCAATCCGTTCAATTCAGGGGTGAAAAATCCCGACTTTTTCCACCATTCATACCAAGAAGACTCGACGTATTTTGGGTTGTAAGCTTTCATAGCCGGATGAGCAAAATCCACAAGAATCTTCTTTTCGCCGGGAATAGTTTCGTCAATCAATTCAGGTACAGGTTCTGCTTCTTTCTTGGCCTCTTTGGCAGGTTTTTCCTTCTTGGCCGAGGCCTCTTTTTTGGCAGCTTGAGCAGCTTGTTTAGCCTCGAATTTGGCTAATTTGGCGGCTTTTTTCTGCTCATTTTCAATCTGTTTGGCCGTTTTGGGCGTTCCATCAGCATTGAGAGGGTTGATCTTTGTAGCAGTAGACTCAGACATTATGCTTCTGCAGTCGAATAGAAATCGCTTTGGTTTCAATAATTCGCTTCTAACAAGACGATTTGTATTTACCTGGTACAAGTGGTTTATAGACCACTGTGGACGTATCAGGCGTGTAAAACTATGCGTTTTGGTAGTTTAGCAGACTGGATCAAACAGGCTTTGAGAGAAGGAAGGAAACAATCGTCCAGCTCTTGGTTGAAATATTTCAGTTGAGTGCCGTGGAGATGACTATATTGAAAATCTGAGTCACTTCCGGGTAATTTGGGGTAGCTGAGAAGACATTATAGAGCAGGTTAAAAGAGCAGAACAGAACAAGGAAAAGACCAAATTAACTAATCTTTGAACTGTATTTTATATGTTTCTTTTTATATATGACTTTTATTTTTTTTTTGTTGCCTTTTTTTCGGCCAATGAGATGCATTTGAAAGTTGCTGATTAGAAATTTAGTATTTTGCTACAGCCGTGCTGTGCACAGCCGCACCATCAAAAATTATCTCCACAACAACAGAATCTTCTTCAAATATCAGCCATTTGAGCTTGTGATTTCCTCATTTTTTTTTCTGTATTTGCATGCTAAGTCGCTTACTGGTCAGAAATATGGCTACTGTAACTAGACAGACGAAACGGATCAAGATCAGGCGGTTCAAGCCCAAGCCTATAGATCCTATCTCCAATCAAGGAGTGTTGATCCAAGATATCAAAGACTTGCTTAACGAGTACCAAATTCCGGAAGAATCTGCATGGAATGATATGCAAGCTTTCTTTGATAGAGATCGGTCTATTCCTCCCGCAGATCACAGGAAAGCACAGCTGAAAGTTGTGAAACTGTCGTCTACCGGCGATGGTCTGGCAATTTTGGAAGAAGACAATGGGGTAGGTTCAATACGCAAACGAGTGGTTGTTGTTCCTTATACAGTTGTTGGCGATGAAGTAGAGGTCGATATTAAGCGTACTGAACAGCATTATCTGGAATCGCAGTTGGTTGAAGTCATAAAACCTGGCGAAATGCGGGACGACGACTTGATCAAATGCAGATATTTCGGTACCTGCAGTGGATGCCAGTATCAAATGGTGTCTTATGAAAACCAGCTCGAATTGAAGAGAGACGTTATCCACAATGCATATCGGCATTTTGCCCCTTATCTGCAAGAACACAGCAAAATTCCGGAGATTCTAGCCACTGTTGGTTCTCCGTTACAGTTTGATTATAGAACGAAATTGACGCCGCATTTTGACCGACCTCCGAAAACGGGATTTGTCAAAGGAGATAAACCCGATATCGGGTTTGGTATTAAAGCCTCGAATGACTTGGTGGATATAGAAGAGTGTATTATCGGTACTGGAGCAGTCAATGAAGGTATGGCATTAGAAAGACGGCGAGTGTTGGATTCTATCGAGACGTTCACCAACGGCGCAACTATATTGCTCCGAGAAAAGCAGGCAGATGACAAGATCCATGTCACATATACCTCCAACCCGAAAGAAATCATCACAGAACTGGTTGCTGATCCTACAGGCAATCATAAGTTCATATTCCAGTATCCAGCAGGCTCTTTCTTCCAAAACAACAACTCCATTTTGCCTTTGGTTACGGGATATGTCCGCAAGAATATCAGACTACCTGATGGTAGAGTTCCCAAATATTTGGTCGACACATATTGCGGCTCTGGACTCTTTGCTATTACTTGTAGTCCAGCAGTAGAGCGAGTCATAGGGGTGGAAATTTCCCAAGATAGCGTCAAATTCGCAATAGAAAACGCCAGACTTAATAACCTGACGAATTCTGAGTTTATTGTGGGTCAGGCCGAAAAGATATTCGGCAAAGTGGACACACCCCCTGAGGAGACAAGCATCATTTTGGACCCTCCAAGGAAAGGCTGTGACAAGGCTTTTTTAGATCAGCTGATAGCATTTGGACCTATCAAGATCGTATATGTATCTTGCAATGTTCACAGTCAGGCAAGGGATTTGGAATATCTGGTGGAAAAGTCACCCAATTATGTCGTTGAAAGCATTCGAGGTTTCGACTTCTTTCCCCAGACTCATCATGTTGAAAGCGTAGCTGTGTTGAGGTTACAACCGGAAGAATAATAGTTTGAACAATAGCAGTGGTTTAAGCTTGTGTTATCTGCTTTATCGTTTTTTTAATGTCTATATAATGTCTGTACTTATTATTCAAATACAGCTTTGTTTTACTGTTTTATCTTTTTTCATTTTATTATAATAGTCATGGCTATTACTCACCAATAAATAAATATACAAATGTAGCATAAAAGATATGCATTATTCAGTTTTCTCTGACAAATTCGTCACCTCCATCGTAATCTAAGCCAAGATCATCAATTTCAGGGAACTCGGCCAGATCAAAGTTTGCCATCTTTTCCATAGGTTCCATGTATTTCATGCCCTCTTCAGGTGAAAGGAATCGTGGGTCACAGTCGCCAGTGATAGTTTGCCAGATGTTCAAAAAGTACACTTTCAAAGATCGAAGACCTCTTAGGAAACCGTGGTCTGGTAAGTTAGGATAGGATGGTGGGGTCTTCATGGTCGTCACGTCAACGTCACTGGTGACGCACTGAGCGAAATCAATGATTTTCAGAGACAGTAGCGAGTTTTCGTCACTGCCGTCATGCAAAAACAGTAAACTGGAGCCATAGAGTCGGTACCCTTTCAGCCTGGCTATAAGAGCATAAAGATCGTCTAGATCATTCAGAATGTTGACAACATGTCTCAGCACAGAGAGCTTGGTTTTGCCATCGTACAGAAACTTTATCAAGCAGGCTCTAAACTGGTGTCCTGCTTTCACCATTCTTCCGAAATACTTGTCTCGGTAAAAATAAGCTTCAGTAGCAGCATCCCATACTTGCATGCCACATATTCTAACTCCGAGCTCAAAGCTGGTGGTATCGTGACATTTCTGAATCTGCGAAAGCTTCTTTTTCTCTGAGGCATCTACTCCATACTGCCGAGTGCCCATCTTCAAGTCCATAACGCAGGGCTTTTTCATTCCTTGTGTGACGTCTTCTAATAATATGAATCGCTCCGTACGATAGGAGACATTAGGAACCGCAACCGCAACTGTGTTAGTAGTTGCAGGCGACTCGTTGGCGGGGTCCACTTCATCCATCGAAAACATGGTGTCAGTGTCATCGTGGTTCTCACTGCTTTCTAGAGGCAGCTCATCAATGTCAGTAGTATCGTCTTCACCATCTCCCAAGCTTCTTGGTGAAGGTTTAGGCGAAGCATCCACCGATGACTGTCTGCGGAAATTCGGCTTGTCATTTGTCAGCGAAGGCTGTGAAGCCCGTCTTCTAGCTGCCAGCTGCCTATGGTAGTGTGCGGTATTTTTAGACAAGCTAGACAGTTCTACAGAGCTCTGTGTGGTGCTCAAGGTTCCAGATTCTGAATGAGTATCAATAGGAGCAAATACCTCTTTTAGTACAAGCTCCTGCAGTTGTCTGTTCACTGTAGTAGCACCCCAGGAAGTGGAAGGAGATGCCAAAGATGGGGAAGGAGAAAAGGCCTCATTATCAGTGGTAGCTGCAGCTGGTTGTTCAGGCGAAGAGTTTTTGGAACAGAGAGGCAGTAGTGAGTCAGGCATGATATGGATGTTATCATCTAGGACAACTTCGGCTAAGCTATCGAAAGCAGATGCATGATGATTCTCGTTCTCTCTTCTCGGGGTGTTTGCACTTTCTAGATCTTCGTACTGCGTGTGTCGAACATTCAAAACACCAATGTACTTGGGCATGAACTTGAGAAGCTCTTCGTGGTTCTGTTCAATAGACTCGTACCAAATATTTTCTCGGTTTATAAGGGTCTTACAAACAGCACGGTGCGAAAACTTGAAGATCGCAGTATGCCCACCAACTTTATGCTTATAAGGAGTCAGTTCTATAGATAGTGGGTATCGCTCGACGCTGCTTCTCTCCAGGCTCTGGCTGGTATTAGGACTACTACTCTCAAGTTTCTGCGAGTGGTGAGAAAGAAATCTGTTGCTGTTGCTTTGAGACAGGACAGGCTTCTGTTCAGATTTTAGCGGAAGTGAGTGGCTGGGGCTATGACCACGGTTATGGTTATGGCTATAGCTATGACTTTGGCCAAAAACAACCTTCTTTGGAGACATCGAGTGGCTTTCGCACTCACCACGTTCATCCTGTGGTTTATGGGGAACATAAGTGGCAGATGTCACCTGTTTGATCTTCCTAGGAGATTGGCTGGTGATTGTGGTGTCATCTGAAAGGGACAATTTGATCAGTGAATCTCTAGAAGACTTGAGCTCAAGCCTCAGCGAACCTGACTCATCGTCTTGCGGATCAATATCAGATCTTAGAGAAGCACAGTCTGCTGGTTCTGTGGGTTTGGGCCTAAAATCTTGTGGTGTCTTTTCTTCCTCACTTTTGACTATTGAGCTCGCCACATTCTGATCTATATTCAACGGATTATACAAGGTGGCTGAACCAGTATGACGAAGTTTGGAATGCAAATGCGAGTGTCGTCTGAGATGTGTGGTAGAATAAGTATGTTGCTGCTTAATAGGGTCGGAGCCCTGTTCTTTGAACAGTCGTAGCGACTTTGATGCTTTTCGAGAACCCATATCTTTGGATCCGTGGTCCGAGACAAAATGGGTCTCTCCTGACCCACTACTGCTGTTGCTACTGTCGCTGCTGTCGTTCGTAGAACTATGGGTGTTGCTAGCCAAACTGCTCATCGAGCTTTGATCCAGCACAACAGCGCTAGAGTCGCCGCTCATGACCCGTGAATGTGAGGGCACATGTCCATGTTTGTCTCTATTAGAAGACATTATAAAAAAAAATGCCAAAAAAAATGCCAAAAAATGCAGGTGACAGCTTTTCAAAATAACAAAGTAACAAAATGTACAAATACAAGTAACACAATAAATGAAACAATCACTTTTAGATATACACAAGATTATTATTATTTTTTTTTTTTTGAAGTGAGCAGACTTGACGTATTTCGTTTATTCTGCTCGACTTAACTTCTCTGTAGTATGGCCGAACACGCGGCCTTATCAAACTAATTCTAGATTCCTACGTTTCTAAAGGTTTCTACTCAAATGGTTGATATAGGAAGGATAATTGGATTTTCTGTTGACAGACTGGTTGTTGGTGGGACTTTATAGGAGCCAATCAGCCCGGCCTGTGTGGGAAAAAAAGCTTTGTTGACTAAGCTGGGCTGCGCAAGGAATGTGGAGATAGCTTTAATAAGCAAAAGGATTTGAGAAACAACGTTGTCGATAACATGGGGTATGTTGGAGGGGGTTATTGGTTGATTTGAGGAGGGGCAGTCTCCACGTGGGGCTGAGATAGCCCTGTCCTGCAATGAAATCCAATGCCCGCCTATATGAAACCGGGGTGGGGATGCCACAATAGATAAGAACGAAACAGCAAACAAATAAATAAACAAACAAGCAAAAAGAATTTCTTAGGTTACTTTTTATGTTACAAAAAAGTCTGGTAGACTAGCTTGTTTCTAAATGAGATAAGATCAGATAGTATTGAGCACGGCTGTGCATGCGGCTGAAGATCTCATTACAGTTATATACTAATACATACAAATGCAAAGTCAAAATGAGGCTATAATTGAGTCAGATTTTGAGCCAATATTGGAAATTGTTTAATCATTATTCCGAACAATTGATCTAACCCAATAGTCCTTCTCAATTCCTTTTCCTTTGTTGTTCTCTCCCCTTCCCTTGCCTCTAGTCGTGAGGCTCAAATCCGTGATGAGTCGTTATTCGTTGTTGATTTTTCAGCCGTTCGTCCCAAACAGGTAATAACAGTCACACTATGATCATTCTATCACAAGCGTACTTTTCAGAACCACTCACCCTTGTGCTAAAACTCTCCTCCACTCGTCTCATCTTTACCAATTCACCTCGACAACTTTATACAAATCAAACATGGAGAACGATAAGGGTGTACTCGTACGTAACAATTTTTGCAATGAAACCCTCGGTGCTTAAAATTCCCTGCACATATCTAACATTTAGGTCGAACTTTACGTTCCTAGAAAGTGCTCTGCCACTAACCGAATCATCAAGGCTAAGGATCATGCTGCTGTCCAGATTAACGTCGCCAAGGTTGACGAAAATGGTCGAGCTATCCCCAACGAGAACTTTGCTTACGCTCTTTCTGGCTTCGTCCGATCCCGAGCTGAGGCCGACGAATCTCTCAACAGACTTGCCCAGGAGGACGGTGTCTTGAAGAATGTCTTCTCTTACACTCGATAAGTTCAAAAAACAGCACACAATCCTAAAAAGTTATAAGATCATCATGTTTTATATTTTTAATGAAATAACATGCCATTGTATTACAATTACAAACTCGCCAGCAATACAGAAGCGTTTTTACTATGCAATTCTAATGCTTGACGGAATGCTGAAATCTCGATATCAAGTGCCGAATTGTTTCCGTTGCCGTCAGGACTCTTCAATTGTTCCAAACTAAGCTTCAATATTGTTTCCAGTATTCCCTGAATTTTTCCACTGATAAACACTGCTTTGTACATGTTTTCCATGGTCTTGTCGTAGCTTTCCATCAACTCCTGTAAAGACTCGTAATCACTGCCGTTATCTTTCAATGTTGCCCAGTTCGTAGTTATGGCCCATTGGATATGGCACAAGAGGCAATAAATAAAATGCTGCAATTCTTTGTTGTCATTGCTTTTTCGTTGTCGACGCTGTGATGTCAGCAGTTGTTGAATTCGATATACCTGAAGTAACTTCGAAAAGACACGGTTGCATATTCTCAGCACTTTTGAAGTCAATATAAGTGAATATGGCATAGGAACATTAAACTGTAGTTTCAAGATATTTGTGCAATTTATATCGGACATCTCCGAATCGATATCCCCATATAATGCAAAATTCAGTGCTATATTGCTAGCTTCAAAACCCATGGCTCTAATAGCTTGTTCGACTATATCTGACAACCCACTATTGATCTCGGAATCTTTCGGAGGCCAGGATTCCCGTGTTTCCAAGTTTAAGCCTAATGCACCCGTTTGCGAGTTGACATAGCCGTTTTCAAACACAGTGTCAAGAACGTCGGTTAGAAAAGGTCCAAACCCCATCAGAAGCAGGCCACGGACGAGTTTCTTATGCATCAAGAACTCCTTAGACCCGCTGAAAAACGTTCTGAGAATAAGATCATTTGCTGCTTTCCATTGCTGGTCTATCAGTCTGCAAAATCCAAGTCTGGGAAGTATTTCAATTGGAATGAATTGGTCAGATGTAAGGTTCGTAGAACCAAGATCAGCATGCAATACCTGTTGACATGCAATATCCAAAGAATCCTCTGTAGATATCATGTTTCCGCCAGTTTCAAAGTTACTGTAGTTTTTTAACAACTCTTTGAGTGCATCTGGTTGTTGGAAAAGTCCTGTGTCAAAGTCGTCATCTAACATACTGATATCTTCATCATTATGCAAAGCTTCATGCTGTGAAAATACCAATTGACCATTTTGATAGTCGTCCAAGTATTCATTCAGTTTTCGCTTATACTCCCTCAGTTCGTTGTCAAATAAATCAATCTCTGTCTCAGTAAATAGCCATCGCAGATGATGTGCGTCTTGGAGAGAGTTCAAGTACAATATCAACGAATCGTCACGATTATAATGTACAAACACCAACAGACAGTTCAGAGTTTGTATGATCTTTGACGCTGAAACATCATCCAGGAAAATCGGAGTTTGATCTCTGTTCAGGCTGATTTCGTTTGTTTCTATGTCATATTCAATAAACGGCATTTGAGAGGCAATAATCTCTAGTGGCTGCCATAACACAGAAAAGTTGTTGTGTGACTCTTTAATATTGTCTGATACACTCTGTAAACCTATCAGCTTGCCCACAGATGCAAACCACGGTTCTGAGCATCTCAAAAGAAGTAGTTTTATCACCTCGAATAACCCAGGATCCGAGTGATGAAATACAACTGCCCTTGTGTAGATTTCATCCAGAAGACTGAAAGAATTGGGAAGTTCGTCCAATTTTATAGGCACAGAAATATCCTGGCATCCAAGAATCGTGGTCAGCACGGATATTAGTCTATGCGATGCTTTAAAACTGTTGACGGCATTGATAGGAGAATCAGGGATGATGCTTGAATATCGTTCGATATTACCCACAATTCTGGCCACACATTCCGTGAATGCTATCAGTATGGCGACACCATTATTGTCGTAGTCATATAGTAGTTGTTTGGCTTGTTGAGCGAGTCTCGAGTTGATTTCAGCTACAGTATATTTCAGCCGCTGGATACGCGACCCCAGTTGGAATCCAAACTGCTCTAGGCTTTCCAGAGACTCGGATGTAAACCCTGGCACTCTTGTTGTAATATCTGTGTAATCATGATGTATCTGGAATGCCATTTTTCGGCGACTGAATCTGAACAAGGCGCTATCTCTACCAAAACACAGATACGTGAAATACCGTGTATACTCGGCCAATGAGAATACCATTTCGTGTCGTTGTATATCTGAAGTCATCATTTGTGATTTCAGCAGTATTTCGAATTCATGGGTGTTCAAATCAGATATTAAGCGCGTCAGATGCTTTGGCCCTCGCTGAGGATTCAATGATAGCAAAAGCTCATCGCCTAACGCCGAATCCCACGTGAATTCTAAGTTGGAAGGAGCACGCTTCAGATTCTCTGACAGCTCGACTTTCGAGGTTTTTGGTGGGGTGGGGTGGTCATTTGCTATATCTAGGCGCTCAGCTATATCGAGGCTGGAACTAACACTAGAATCATCATCGTCAAACAACAGATCTTTGAGGCTGTTCTTCGAAACATCTGAATCTTCGCCAGTCCCAAATATACCGAAGGGATCATCAAACACTGTGGCGATGCTCATAGAACCCGTGATGTTGCTTGTCAGCAATTGTTGTTGTTGATGATGTTTATGAAATGACTGAGATTAATTAAGATCATGCGAGAGTAAAGTGAAAGAATGAAACTTGAAGATCTCAGTTGGAATTGGCTCAAAACTGTTTTTTATGTTTCTCTCATGTTTCTTTTGAATATTTATATATTTTTATGGCGTTTCCTATGTCTTTAGTTTGTTATTTTGCAATGTTTACTTATTCTTGCAGTTCTTCTTAATCTTGCTACCCCCTGAATATATGAAGCTCATTTAACAAGCATATAAGCTGAAGGGCAGCTACAATTTAAGCCACAATATGAGCCACAATTTCGTCTACCAACTGTAGAAACACTGCCACAAGACATCAAATACCTTGTTTCAAAAATCGAAGCACTTTGCCTAGTGTTCCTCTTTATTCAGCCCTTCTACCTATATATTTTTTCTTCATTCTTCTTCATTCCTTTCCTATCATCAAGCCGCACACGGCTGTGTTTTCGAGCCTCCGTTAGCCTCCGCCCAGCTTCTCTCCAACCTTGCCAAGTCAACCCAACCGCACCACCTCCTATATTTATCATCACCATACTTGTGTAATCCACAAACTCATAACTCTGCAGCACTCTATGTTTCCTCACCAGGAAGAAGAAGCTGCCATCATACATGACAGTCCAATCATGGTTAAAGACCAAGATCAAGATCAAGACCAAGACCAAGACCAGGACCATGACCAAAGCCAAAAACTGACCCTAGAACAAGGCTTGGAACTGGCTCCAAGTCAGGACCTGAATGAGGACAGAACCGAAGCGCCTGTTAATGCAACTCCTGCAACTCCTGCTGATACAGGTCTGAAATTCCTGACATCGTTGCGAGGAATGGCGCCAGCTGTTCATTCAAAGCCTGCTGCTGCATACCCCATTGCTGACCAAGAAAACCTGGGCATCAACATCATCAACGCCAACGGCAACGGCAATGTCAATGCAGATAGTCAGAACGAACCGTCGAATCACATGAGCAAGATAAAATCGCTTTTCAAGTTCACTTCGTTCAGTAGCAGCAACAACAGCAGCAGTGCTGTTCACCCTGTATCTGATGACACGATTTCATTTCCTGAGTACCCCTCTGAGTCCACGAATTCGAATCTCCAGAAAATGACGATTCCGACTATAACTGTTCCGCCGGCCTCGTTTTCACCAGAAACTTCGCCCAGAAACAGCCACAATACGGCTCCACAGCCTCAGCAGCTACAGGCCAATCAGAAGGCACAGGGCCATACTTTTCTGAAGAAAAAGGGAGGCATATTCACAAGATTAAGGTCCCCTTCGAACCCCCCGAGTACTACTAGTGCAGAAACAGTTGTACCACCTGAGAAAAAACCGGAAACAATGACCACGAGAAAGCTGCGGAACCACTCAACAGCATCTGCGTCTGTCACAGTTACTGCAGCAGCAGCAGCAGTTAATGAGGACAAGGAGAAGAACATTGCACATGTTCTTGACAAGCAGAAAGATGAAGCAGAAACAGTCAGCAATGGAAGTGCTCATTTGGCTGTACCTACCTCTTCGCCTGTAGTCGATGTACAAGCCGAATCAACAGCTACGACACCACCAACCGATACGCACTCTCGCGGCTTGTTTTCTCGTAACATACGTCGAGTGACTTCTGCTCCTAACGGCATCAAAAACATCCTCAGTGGTGGTTCGCATGCAAACCCGGAGACCATCAAAGAAGCTGCGTTGACTCCTCCACAGAATATACTCAAAACTGACGACTCTCCGAATTGTTCAAGCGTTTCTACGGGAACACCGTCAATCAGTGATCCTACTGAAAACGGTCTTTTGGCACCTCCAAACAAGACACTTGCAATAGCTGCAGCAGTAGCTGCGACTGGCGGCCGTAGCACAGGATCAAATCCTAGTAGCCGGCCGCGAAGTAGAGCCAACTCCACTTACAATCGAACTTACTCCAAAAGCTCTACCAAGATAAGTAGTGTGGAAGTGGGTCCTAATTCGTTTGAAAAGATCAAATTTCTTGGCCAGGGAGATTTCGGCAAGGTTTATCTGGTTCGGGAGAAGAAAACCAGCAACTTGTATGCTATGAAAGTGTTGAGCAAACGGGAAATGATCAAGAGAAACAAAATCAAGCGAGCCCTTGCTGAACAAGAGATTCTGGCCTCAGCGAACCACCCGTTTATTGTGACTCTTTATCATTCATTCCAGTCTGACGAAAACGTGTATCTCTGCATGGAATACTGCATGGGAGGAGAGTTTTTCCGAGCGTTGCAATCAAGAGAGGGCCGATGTTTAAGAGAAGAAGATGCCAAGTTTTACGCAGCAGAAGTTACTGCTGCTTTGGAGTATCTTCATCTAATGGGATATATTTATCGAGATCTCAAACCTGAGAATCTATTACTGCATGAATCAGGCCATATTATGTTATCTGATTTTGATTTATCGAAGCATTCAGGCTCTGAGGCTGCTCCAACCATTATTGGTGGTGGTCGGTCTGTCAGCAGCCTTCCAGCATTAGACACAAAGGCATGTATTGCCGACTTCCGTACAAATTCATTTGTTGGAACTGAAGATTACATTGCCCCAGAGGTTATCAGAGGTAACGGCCATACATCAGCTGTGGACTGGTGGACTCTGGGTATCTTGTTATACGAGATGCTATTTGGAATCACCCCTTTCAAAGGCAAAAGCAGGAATGCTACTTTTGCCAATATTTTGAAGAATGATGTGACTTTTATTGATGGCGGTGGATTCCAACCTATAAGCAGTAGCTGCAAAAATTTGATTCGGAAATTACTGGTCAAAGATGAAAATAAACGTTTAGGTTCAAGAGCTGGTGCTAGTGACATCAAGGCTCATGCATTTTTCAAGAATACACAGTGGGCCCTGTTGAGAAACCAAACACCGCCTATTATTCCTGTACAATCGAAGGGCCTAGATGCTTTCAAATTCCAAGCTATTAGAGAAGAGTCATTCAGCGACCCCAACGGACCATCAGCATTTTCCGAAGATACAAAAGAAGCTGGCCTTGATGCTGCTATTATTGTCAGTGAAGATAGTCCAGATCCGTTCCAAAGTTTCAACTCGTTTACTATGCATTATGAGGCTGAGGACGAATACGATCATGAATACAAGCCAGCACCAGGGGTGAAGACTAGCTTTAGTTACAAGGGAGTCAGGGCTTGAGGATATTATTATACAGACAATAGAAAAACAAGAAACTTTTAAAAAAACTTTAAGAAGGTGAACAATAACAAGACGTGCAAGTCTTAACAAACCGCAGCTCTGGTCAAACCGTTTGTCCAGGCATAAGATCCTAAAATTAACACTGCACAGATGAATCCCAGACTGATAGATGCGGTCCCATAAGCATATGACTGTCTTCTTCTTTTGAACGAATGCAACTCGGAAATAAACGTAGATATCGTGGTATATGTGCCACAGAAGCCAGTTTCAAATGCTGCCAAAGTTTGGCAGGAAATGATATTGTTTAAAAGCAAAGTATCTGAGTCAGGCTTAAAACCTCTTTCCAGCAGAATTAAAACACAGATCAAAATTGTTCCGGAAACGTTGATGAAAAAAGTCCCCCACATGAACTTTTTGCTGATAGGATTGAGTATTTTGGACCCCCAGAATCGTGCATAGACACCAAGAGGACCCAGAACCAAAGGATATGTCCAACTGCGCCATGAAGGCTTTGTTATTGTAAGAACCAATACAATTATCCAAGCAGCAATGCCAAGAAATGCCAGAATCAATTCCAATGCATATTCAAACCTGGCCAGAAACTCCACAGGTCCAAAACAAGATTCAGTCATCTCACATAAATGTATACCAAGATGGAATGCAAAAAAAGACACAGCCAATGTCACAATGAGATAACTTAGGAAGGACATGATTCCGTAGCCTGGATTAGGATAGTTATAAATGGTGGTAGTATCTTGATTTGCAGCCAAATAGAAGAGTTCGATAATGAATGATGAGAACGAAGTAATACTTCCACAGGCCCCTGTAGCAAGGCATATATACAGTGGAATTTCAGCCTTGGACTTATAAACTCTTCTTCTATACTTATTAGCCTTATCTAGAATAGATCCACTCCATTGAGTATCTCTAACGAGATATCCCATAACTAAACAGCCGGCAAAATTGGCCCAAAGAAGTCCACCATACTGTGAGCCATGATAATCAGTTAAAGCCTGTAAACCCATACGAGCAAGGCAACCAGTAATACCAAAGAAGGCCAGCATAGAATATAATATAAATATGCTGACATAATATCTTGTGCGGGATTCTGGCTTCAATAAATCATGTAATGGCTTACTTTCGATCCTCTGGACAAGATCTAGCTGGCCGAGATGATCTTCGGAGATTCTATCGATTTCGGTTTCATTTTCGTTTTCAGATAGAAGAGGATTTCCATTTCCAGACTGCGTCACCATCTCATAGTCTAATGACGACATGGCTGACAGGAACAGACGCCTCTATAGATGTTATTATTGTTGTTGTTATTAATATCGCTATAGTAAAAGAGTCGGAACAATGTTTTGAATCAGCCGCAGGGATTTGTCGCCTAGGAATGCCGATGCACAGCCGTGCCACACCACCGGCTCACCACCAACTTCTCTCTCTCTCTCTGTCTCGAGTAATCTGAATCATCACACCATTAACATCTTCCAGCTATTTCTAACATCACCTTCTAAATAAAAATGGCTAGCACTGCACATAAAGATGGTGCCGTTATATGTAAGCATTTATAAATACCCGACCAAAGTCCTATAATATGTAAATATCAGAATATTAAACTAACAAATCCAGTTGCCCCGGAAACGGATCAATATAATAAGGGAAGTCTGGATACCAACAACCTTGAAAAAGATCCCAAGAAACAGTTTCAAAAATGGTATCAGGAAGCAAGAGATGCAAAGGTTTATTTACCTGAAGCTGTAAACTTTTCTACTGCTAGACTGCCCAGTGGCCGAGTTTCATCTCGAGTAGTTCTTATGAAAGAGTTTGACGATGATGGCACATTTGTCCTGTATTCCAACTGGGAAGCGTCGAAAAAAGCCAAGGACATTGAAAGCAATCCTTATGTATCGTTGACTTTGTTCTGGAAAGAGTTGGAAAGACAGGTCAGAGTCGAAGGAATTGCAGAACGAATCTCTTTAGAGGAATCTGCCATTTACTACCATACCCGACCTAGAGAGTCACAGATTGGAGCATGGGCCTCACCTCAGTCCCAGCCTGTGAAAGATAGGGCTGAACTGGACGAAAAAGTCACGGAACAGACCAAACGGTTTGCTGGAGTCGACGAAATCCCTTGCCCTCCTCACTGGGGCGGAATCAAAATTAAACCTTTAGAATGGGAATTCTTCCAAGGTAGGCCGAATAGAGTGCATGATAGGTTTTCATTTACCAGGGAATCTGTGTATGTCGAGGAGTGGAATGTCACTAGAATCGCTCCATGATGTAAAATACGTATAAAAATATATGCAATGCAATCTATGTTGCCTCCAGTGCTAGTAAGGATTTGACAAGAACGTCTGACTCAGACAAATCTTGATATTTCAAATATCGTAAAAGTTGCAGAACCTGGTGAAATTTGCGTAAACGAAGACTCTCATTTTGTAGTTCCTGCGCTTTTGTACTTGCTGTAGAAACAACATTAACAGGCATACCAGCAGATTCCGCTAGTGAGATTCCAAACGAGTTCCTAATGGCTCCTCTACATAGCTCAAAGTTAGGGTATATCTTGTATGGTAAAACACCCCCGTCTGCTGAAATTCGTTTCTTGTTAAATCCCATATGGAAGTTGACCACGGTATTAGGATACGCCAAAGCCATGACTGATACCTGAGCAAAATGCGTGATGAAAACAGTTAGACATTGCAAATCTTCGATACAATAACTTAAGATGGCCTCGGCAATAATCGTACCATCAACCGTGCTAGTACCTCGACCTACTTCGTCTAAAATCACCAGCGATTGTTTTGTGGCATTTTGAAGAATATAGTTACATTCTGACATTTCCACCATGAATGTCGATTTCTTTTCGAATATGCTGTCTTGCGCACCCATTCTTACAAACACGTTGTCAAAGATACTCATATTGGCACTAGAAGCAGGCACAAAACAGCCCATCTGAGCCATTATCACCAGTAATGCAATCTCGCGCACATATGTGCTTTTACCTCCCATATTAGGGCCAGTAATGACCTGAACACGGCCATTACGACCCTGGAGAAGGATGTCATGTTTGACAAAAGCACGACGAGAAGATTCCAAAGCATTCTGGACAACTGGATTCCATGCACGTTGTATATCTAACGATTGACAGCGGAGATAAGACTTTACCAGAACAGGCCTTACATACCGTTTCTCCATGCACACTCTTTTCAAAGACACAAGACAATCGATAGTTGCAATGGCATTGATAACCAATCTGAATTTACCATAGTTTTTGTTGAGTTCATCCAAGAATTCAATGTAAAGATTTCGACTGGTACTTTCTAATTTCTGTTTGGATAATTTCAGCTTGCTTCTAAGTCGTTCCAATTCTGGATTTGTAGCTATAACTACAGTAGTAGATGTTCTCAGTATAATCCAATCAGCAGGTAACTTGGCCTTGTTACTATATGCTGTCTTCAGATAGTAAGGATCTTGATTATAGTCAGCAAAAGTAATAGATAGATCCAACCTATATGCCAGACTCTTCAAATAGTTTGAAAGTTCCTGTTTATCAAGAGTAGTCGCAAATAAGTCATTCTCAAGATCATCATAATTGTCATGATGTTCATTGAAGAATTCTGAGTAGGTTGATTTCCCGCTATTGATCACTTTCAACAGATTGTCACATAAATCTGAAGCACTAGATAATGCCAGGAATTGTTCCTGTAAAAGACGAGACTTGAATTTCAACGGATCACCCCAATAATTACTGTAATAACCAGCATTTTTAATATTACAAAGAAATTCGTGTATCTTTGCAGGGTTGTGGATTTTTTTAAAATGGATATTCTGTAAAACACTATCCATGTTTCGGACACCTTCCAGGAACGAAAGAAGCTGAGAAGTGTTGCCAAAAGTTTTGGGTAAATCCTCTAATGCTTGTAGCCGCTGCTCAATCTGGCCTGGGTCTCTCAAAGGACGAGATAACCATTCATATAGAAGGGATTGTCCAGCGTTGGTCTTACAGCAGTTCAATAACGAGTACAGACTGCCGGAATCTTTATGGCCCTTTTCACAAAATACACCTAGTTGAATTAAAGTGTTCATATCCATATTCATGTATATGGATGAAAAGTAGTCTTTGAGTGTGACATGATTGTTGAAAAAGCCGTCAAGTCCAAATGGTTTCAGATACTGGATGAGTGAATATATGCAAAGTTGTATAGAAGGATCCTTGTTGAAGATAGTCTCCAAAAGTTGTATTGAACTTGTGGAAAGCATAGTACTGAGCTTGTCAATGACCATGTCCTCTGAATAAATGTCGCTTGTTATGCTAACGATTCTTACATTCTCGTTCTTTCGATATCGATACTCGTCTAATACCTGTGTTATCAAAGAATCGCTATCATTTGAAGTTATAATCTCCACAGGTTCCAAGAAACCAAGCATAGCTTCAAAACTGGTGAGCCAATTCATGCTTTTACGCTTGAACTTCTCAACTATCACTTCTGGTGATAGTAAACTAATGGCAGCAACCCCAATAACATCTTCATTATGAAACCCAATGCTAAAGATATATTTCGAGTTTTGCACTCCGTTGAACTGTTCTCCAACCAAAGTTGCTTCTGTGAACACTTTTGCAAGTTTCCTAGCTTTGATCGTTGATCTCGACTTTAATGAGCTGGTTTCATCCTCAACCAAATCGACGAGACCTACTTTATAACCATTTCGAGTTAGCATTGCTACTCTAGAATAAATTTCCGTGTCATGTACTACGACATATGCGTATAGATCATCTGCTTTCGGAGACTTTTCACGAGTATCTTTTGAGCCTGGAGCATATATTTCACAATGACAGATAGATCTCACTATTCTGGCATGATCTCCAAAGAACTTGTACTTTCCACCTTGATCGAACGCAAGAATAGAATCGCTATATTTCTCAGTGAATTCTCGAACTACTTTCTGCAGATCAGTTTCTTTAGAAGCAGTTTTTGCGACCAAAAGCCCTGACCGAGACTCATTATTATAATTTTTTTCTTCAGATACATATAATCCTTTTCTTTTACCACGCTTCACTTTATCTTCAACATACAGCTTCTTTTCAGTTTGTGATGCTGCCTGGCTGAATGCAAAAGCATCTAGCTTGCCGCCGGTACTCTCATGCATACGGGACCCACTCATATCATTGCAAGAAACTGAATATTACAAAAGCACAAAAACTTGGCTTGATCTATTGATTTCTATATAATTTGTAGCTTATTGGTAGTCGTTGGAATACGAATCAGGTTTTCAGCATTTGATGATGTGTTAAGGTACAAAGTGAGATTTCAAAAGCCAAAGCCAAACTGCTATCGAGAAGAACGATATTCCTGATTCAGGGGTAAAATAAGAAGACAATCAAACGATAAAGACAATAAAAATGGTAAAAATGGATAAAGCTAAAATATAACTTCGACAAAGGTTTCTGCAGTATATGACTGTGTTATGGTTCTATATTTACACATGATTGATTCGCTGAATCAACTTATCAATGAACCCATGGAAACTGTCAAAAGTCACAAAATCTTTGCCATAAACCCACCAAAGTCCAAGTGTCACTCGTACATCATTTCCAGGGTTTGTGGGTGTTTCTATTATGTCCAATTGGCTTGGAGTTTCCCATTGAAACCGGAATTTCGTAACATTAGTTTCGTCTGTAAGCTGTAATTCCCTCAGTTCATGTGGCTTTCGTCTGAAACTTCTTGACCAGACATTTCCATGAGTTACCACATCAAAATGACTGTGATATTCTGGAGATATACAGTTTTCTGGCGAATCCAGCCATGTAGTGCTTAGACAGAGACTGGCTAGTTCTTCTTGTATCAGTTCCAACAGAGTATTTCTTAGGCTCAAAGGGACTTCAAATTTTTGATATGTTGGTAGAGGATTAAGATTTTTGAGAGATGCAGAAGTCAGCCTTGATCTGCCGTGGAAATACGTATATGTCCATCCTAATGTCCATCTCCTTGTTGATCCATAAGTAATTTCATGCATGCAATAATTGGTAATACCTTTAATACTGAGATATGATACAACATGTAATAATGTGGCTTTTTTTCCAATTAATGTAGTGAACCATCTTGTGGTTTTCTTATTGACAAGACTCTCGTCTATCATTCTGCAAATGAATTGCGTTTCACCCCCAGCCGTATATAGCTCATTATCAATGGCTGCAAGACTCGTATAAGGTGGGTTAGATTCCTTGAGATTTTGTAGCTCTAGGAGTTCCTGTGATGAGGAATAAAATGGAGGATTGCACATGGAAAAATCCAGATATTTACAAGGGCCAAACAATGGATCATCAGGATTTTTCTGGACCGGTTCAATGCGAGTATTTACCAGGAAATTTTGCTTGAGATTTTCAGCACAAATATCCAGCGATTCTGCATTGATATCCGAGGCAATGAACCAAACTTGTCGACTAATGCTTGTACCTAATAGTGGATATATACAGGATGATCCTGTGCCTATATCAAGCCCAAAAATACGACTAGACATGTCAATATTGCTGGAATTATCCAAGTTTGATTCATACATGACTTTTGGGTGATTGTCATCAATATAGCCGAGAAGATCAAAGAATATCCAATATATATAATCCAGTCGATTCGGTAACCTTGGACACAGATGTTTGCGTGACAGCTGAATATCCAAACCGAAACTGCTTTTTAAAAGTATTTCTGTCAGTATATAAGTCGATTCCAAAGTGTATATATACTTTGGCTTTTCAATCTCATGCTTTAAGCGCTTCTTATTGCCGTCAATCTTGTACGGGCTGATCCAAGTTAGGAACTCCTCGAGTCCTTCACCAGGAAACTCCTTTATAAGCCGTTCGAAATCAGGATCGCTTACAGATTTCATAAGACCCTCCGCAAAGGCTTTATTTGAAATACGACTTGCCATTGTGGCAATTTGCCGAGAGTCGATAGACGAATGTTAGGATTCGGAATTCAGATATTTCAGAGATATGGAATGTGGAGGTAGGAATTTCAGCCGCACGTACACAGCCGTGTGTATACAGCCGCACACAAAACTCTAATGCCTATATCCAAGTGTTAAAAACTCCACAGACTCCTAATATAAATCATCCTATTATAGTATTTCGTCAATTATATTCAATAATTCTACAACATTCAGTACTTTTAGCCATGTTTCTGCCCGGATTTACTGCCCCATCCACTGTTTCCAGTTTCTCGTATGATCCCGTCCCCAATATGCCCATCCCCCAATCATAGACTCATCTTATCATTATCCAATCCGCAAAAACAAAATTCAAAATGGGGAATATATTTGGGAGTCCTCGAGAAATATGCTTAGGAAGTGCATTGGATGTGGCTGAGATTAAAGACAAGCATATTTATGTTGATAGTGCTGCTCTCAAGAAATTGATTTCGCTTGTCAAAGCAAATCATCACACATATGGAGTTTTATACAACGACAGACAGAAACCAAACCAACTGTCACAATATTTGCTAGCAGCTTATTATCTTGGAGCATCAGTTGAAAAGATTAATGAAATCTATGACAAATCAATTGACATATTGGAACCTTGGACTGAAGATAGCCCTACCGAACTCACAGAATGGGATTGGTGGACGTTCTTTTCTAATCCAGATTATGAGCGAAGTTATTTTGATTATTTCACTGATCGAATCGTGGAGAGTATAAATGATTGGCAAGATATTGCAAAAAAATATTTCATAGGCAAAAAAATGGTTTATGCTGGGTTTGGTAATGATATGAATGGTTTGATCCAGCTTGCTACGGCCTTGGATACCAATGACGAGAACTTCGCTATTGTTGCTCTTACAAATATCAGCATGGATTATGTAGACGGGTATAAATATTTGGCCCTAGAAAGTCATATTGAGGATCGCACGTATGATTTGTGTGGTCTTATTGAAGAGCTGTGTTCTGATGAAACTTTGAAAGCAGGCAGCTATAGCTCCTTGGATGATCTGTGGCAAAAGTGTCCTCGAATCACCGAATATTATCTCCAGAAAGCAGGGTTATTGGATTTACAAGATTCTTCCAGTAGACTCAGTTTTGTGTCTGGGTTTATGAAAGCTGCTGCTATGCTTTTGGATGACAGCGATTTACGACATGCTGCTAATCATGTCATTCTATCTCAAGCTTTGGCTGAAATTGCTTTTAACGAGAATCAAGGGATTTTCGTGACTAAAAAAGACCAGGAATATCTTGGAAAAATGTTCTGGTTGACTATGATATCGTCTTGCGTAATATCGAGAACGAGCTTAAGGACAGTGAAAGATGAACATTATGACATTGAATGGCCGGAAATCGCTTCCAAAGTGTTGATAAATGCCTCAGATTTTGAGTCTAATGTTACTATATTCAAGGCAGTCAGAGCTTTGCTATTTGCAGCGAATATCGACAAACCAAATGCGGAATATTATCGTCGAATAGCTTCGAATTATGTTTTCAAACAAACAATGCCAGCCAAGTCTAGTGATATATAAATAAATCATATTATGAAGTATATTGTGAAAGCCGAGGTGACCGATGGCCTGAGCTGGCAGTCGTCGAGAGAGGGTAATGAGAGAGGGTAATGAGAGAAGGTAAAGAGAAAGGGAAAGGGAAAGGGAAAGGGAAAGGGAAAGAGAAAGGGAAAGGGGGAGAGTTCCTTTCACTGCTATGCTAAAGTGGCAAGATATGTGGATGGGTTATGCTATATGCTATATGCTCTATGCTATATGGGACCCTCTCCCCTTTCCACTCAGTCACAGTAAAGACTTCCAGCTCAGGCCATTGGTTCCCTTCGGTCACCTGCTGCCTTCGCTATATACTACACAAACAATTCCGTATTATGCTTTGTTTAACCAATATTGAACTCACTTGCAGCATTCATCTTTCTGGCTACTGACAACATTCGTTTCCTATTGGCAGTTGGGTCAGATCCAGATAACTTCTTTTTAGGACCCGGTAAATGTCCAGGAGGATCTCGCAATGCAAAACTTTTGGCAATATGGCCAAGATGAAGAGATTTGATATTGAAAATGGGTTTTTCCGCAGAGATATGGGTCGCATAAGCCCTGATATGGCTCGTGAAAGCTCTCTTGGCTTTTGTAAGAGCTTCAGAGTCACGTAAAAGCCATCTTTCAGTGTTCAAATGCCATGTTGTGGCATCTGTTTCCCAGGTATCTTTGAATGCCTTTTCCAGCAATGTTTGGTAATTGACATTCTGAATACCAGAACTATGCAAAGGGTTGAGAATATCCAAATAGGCCGATTCACTGGGTAATAAAAACAATATCGAGGTACCGTTTTTACCTGCTCTCGCTGTTCTTCCTACTCTATGAACATGATCATCCTTGGAAAACGGAGGATCATACTCAACGACGTCAGTAATCAAAGGAAGATCCAAACCACGAGATGCCACATCTGTACAAAGAAGAATCGAAGTTTTCTTATCTTTTTTGAACTCACTAAGAGTTTTGGTTCTGGCGTGTTGAGATAATGAGCCATGAAGTTTATACACAGTAACATTATTCAACAGAGGACTTTTTTTGATTGTCACAACATCTTCTTCTTCATCACTGTCTTCATCTTCATCAACTTCATCCTCACTTCTGGTAAATAAATTAAAATGGAAATCAACCGAGTCTGAACATGAAAGGAAAACCATTGCTCTTTTCTCCGTTTTCTCCGACAATGCAATCAATATAGATGCCAATGTAATAAGCCTCAATTTCGCAGGAACAGTCACTGATTTTTGAACCAATTGATCAGGTACAGCATGGTCCATAGTAAGCTCAGATTCTGTTGCCATGCTATGAGCGGTTCCAATATCAGTTTCCGAATTCACCCATTCAGCATCTTTCAATGAGATTTCACCTAATCGTTTGGCATTTCCTTTCATTGTAGCAGAACAAATTATATTCACTTGTTTAGAAGGAAGAGTCTGCAAAGGAGTGAAATTGGCTTTGCTCTGGATCTTGTTAAGAAGTTTGGTGATTGTTTCTTCGAATCCTAAATCCATAAGACGATCACCTTCGTCCAATATTAACCATCTTATATTAGACAAATCCAAAGAAGTGGTATTTTCAAAATGATCTTCAAGTCTACCAGGAGTAGCCACAAGAATATTAATACCTTTTCGAATTCTAGCCTTTTCAGCCTTCTTTTTTTCTCCTCCAATGACAATTCCTGGTACTAGCCAATGACAAGCCTTTGCACATAGGACTTCAATGACATCATAGATTTGTGTCGTAAGTTCTCTGGTAGGTGCCAATATAATTGCAAATAGTCCTGATTCCCGTGTTACTGGTGTATACTCACTCATAGTCATGAGTCGTTGCAATAAAGGCAATACATATGACAAGGTTTTACCAGAACCAGTCTGAGCTTGGACAAATAAATCACGGTCACGTGCCACTAACCGAGGAATTACGGATCTTTGAATTCCAGTAGGTCCTTTCAGATGCAAAACATCACTCAAAACCTTGCATAGTCTTGGATTGAGCTGTAGGCCTTCAAATGTACTAGAATCTTTGAGAGCAGCATTAGAAGCCTCACCAGCAGCAACTATCGAATCAACCACCGTCTCTGGAACAATGGTGGGATTGGACGAAAATATAGATGAAACAAATGATTTGCCATCGTCATCAAAATTGGGCTTGATCTTGCCAATCTTGGGCTTTCCACCAGCATTGGTCAATGTCTGTGCTGATTTGGGTCTATCAGATCTTCCTTTAACTTTAATAGGAGGTTTGGAGACCCTGGAATCTTTGAGAGATTTGGGTCTAAGGGTAAGTCCATCCGGTCCGTATGTTTTTTCAGTAGTTTCTTTCACTCGTCGAGCAGGTTTCTCTGCGGATAGATCAACGGAGTTTGATCCAGTTTTGGATTTGATTCCCAGGGCCGACCGTTTAGCTTGCAGTCTGTCAGTCCAACGTCCACCAGTTATTATGGGGGCAGTAGAAGCAGACGTGGACACAGGTTCCACGCTGAAATTAAGCATCATGCCATCATCGTCTTCCATTTTGATTCGAGAGAAGAGAAGAGTTGAAGTTGGTAAGAAAGGTGGTTGAACGAAATTTTATTTTTCAATCTTTCCAAAAAAAAAATATTCTGCCAAAAAAAAAATCAAATGCACAGCCGTGCCATTTGTTCATTCAGCCGTGCCACGGCATACCAGACCATACCTGTACCTGTAATATCAACAACCAGTCATTATAATTATTTAAAAAAAGTTTGGAAGTTGTGTTTTACTGCGGGATAAAGTATATATCTTTGCAGTCATTTGCATTGGCCAAGTTAAAAGTCAATTGAGTTTGATAATGAATTTTCTGAGAAAGATGGATGGAGCCAGGAAACGGAGCCAAAGTCAATGAGTCAAGGCAGTAGTCAATAAGTTAATGCCATCACAGCAGTTGCATATTAATTTTTTTTGTTCAATTGTAAAATATCAAATCTACTAATAAAATATCCATAGTATTTAAGTAACTGCTGTGACTGTGGTGCAATTGCAAAAACTTAGCTGGATAAGACAAGCCTCACAGATAATGGATAGTCTCTGAAAGAATGGATCCAAGCTTAATGGGATCTCTAATATAAGCCAATTGAAACTTGTATAAATCAAGATTGCCAAATTTCAAGCCGCAAATTCATTTGGAGTCGCAAAATTGGGGATCTTCAGCGTTTTGTTGGCTCGAGCCTAAATGGAATATTTCCCGCAGCTTATCACGGAAAATTAGCGGTAATCAGCCGCAGCCGACAAACAGATGAATATGGCAAGAAATTAGAGTAATCCAAAGTTTGAATTGCAAAAAATCAAAGTAGACCGACCTAATATAAAATTGTATAATATTAATTGTCAACTTGTTCCTTGACTAGCAGCTGAGAAGGAATTGACTCGACGATCCGGAAAAACCGCCGGATTAATTATTTTATGAGTGACGCACAAAGAGGGGTAGGTAGGGCAGCAATGCTCAACAAAACACAAACCAGAAGCCAAGCATGGAAAACAGTGGAAACACTTGACATTGTAAATCGAGAGAGTCAATGGATTAATACGGGGTTATGATAGATTTACTGCTGGTATGAGGTTGAGAAGGAATGGGTGAGCTATTAGGGGTCAAAATGAGTCAGGGGGTGGGTAAATCATGATTGATTGTTTGAGTAATTAATTGATTAATCAATGGAACATGTATATTGATCTTGATTTATTCCAACAGCTCCTTAGTGCTGAGCTGTGTTGTGCTGTGCTGCTCCTGGACTACTGCGCTTCTGGGCTGCCTTGATGATACCCACCCATCCCACGCAGATCCGAGGTATGCAGCAGCACGAGCATGGATATGAGCGTAGATAAGAAACAACATCAAAATTATAAAGCGACTAGTGGAAATATTAAATATTACATTCACAGTAAATTTCAGTACAAATATCGTAAATTAGCATTGAATGGCCGGGAAAGTTTGCCGAGAATGACAAAGCAAGGTGGCACGTTTTGGGTGACATGATTTTACAGTGAAGATGAGAGGAGAGAAGAGGAGAGAAGACAATGGAGAAGACAATGGAGAAGACAAGAGAGAAGACAGACATGAATATTTAATACTTAATTTGATAATTTAATAATCTAATAAAATATTGCTAGATATTTATTAATATTTATTAAATCTACTAAGTATAGTTGTCATATAATCTATCAGTGATTCATATCCTTTGTTCATAGCCTGCTAATTAATCTACCCTAACGAATAAACTACACTGAGGACTATGCCAGGTACACCTCAGGTACACCTCAAAGATTCAATGCCGTGTCAGAAACGTGATAGCCGCCGAACTTAATGGGTTACTCGGGGCTGAGTTCGTGTTGCTGTCTCGGAAGTTCGGGTTAATCGTATGATTGAGCTTGAAGGGGTGAGGATATACGCAAGGAGGGACGGAGGTATGGGGAGACTAGACGAGACGGATAAATAGACAAAGAGAGAAAGAGAACAATGATTAAAGAACAAACTGAAAATATAAAGATAAATCAGACAATCTAAACTACACTAAAATAATTATTAATCATAACTTGTAATGTTGTCCAGTTTTGTACTATTGGCTGCTTTACTAATCAATAGTACATTACATCATCGAGAAGAACCGGATATACGGTGATATTGGTTGGTAATAGTTGACTGGCCCTCAACCAATACATCAGGCAATACTATTAAATTTCATTATTATCTCTCCAACAACTAATCATTATTTTTATTATTATTATAACTTCTATTTTCATCACGTCACTACCCTTACTCTCTCTACCTTGATGTCTTCTTCACCATCTCTTAATCCTCTCGTGATATGCCAAAGTGGTGTGTTTGCCTGCGTGCGGCTTTTCCTTTAGTTGGTGGGTGGGTGGTTGCAACAACAGTGGGGTGGTGGTGGTGGCTTGGATTTGTTGGGCCACACCGCCGAAAAAGCAAAAAAATAAAACTCTATAAAAGGGCGGCATCCAGCCACCTATGTCATCTCTTTGCTGCTTCATCAATATAGTTTTTGAAACACAAAATAACAACAACAACTAAACACAAACAATTGTTATCAATTTATCATGCCTATCAAAGTAGGAATTAATGGATTCGGTCGAATCGGTCGACTTGTTCTCAGAAATGCTTTGGCTAACCCTGAGGTCTTGGTCGTCGCTGTCAATGATCCTTTTATTGGTGTAGACTATGCTGCCTACATGTTCAAATATGACTCTACCCACGGTAGATACAAGGGTGAAGTCTCTGTTGAGGGCGATAGTATTGTAATTGATGGCCACAAGATTGCTGTCACTGGAGAAAAGGACCCTGCAAGCATTCCTTGGGGTTTACATGGTGCCGACTTTGTTGTCGAATCCACCGGTGTTTTCACCACCCAAGAGAAGGCTGAACTCCACTTGAAGGGTGGTGCTAAGAAGGTCATCATCTCTGCTCCTTCCAAGGATGCTCCCATGTTTGTCTGTGGAGTCAATCTTGACGCTTACAAGTCTGAGTACACTGTCATTTCCAATGCTTCTTGTACCACAAACGGTCTTGCTCCTTTGGTCAAGATTATCGACGACAACTTTGGTGTCATTGAAGGACTGATGACCACTGTCCACTCCATCACTGCTACCCAAAAGACTGTCGATGGTCCTTCTCACAAGGACTGGAGAGGTGGCCGAACTGCCTCTGGTAACATTATTCCTTCCTCCACTGGTGCTGCCAAGGCTGTCGGTAAGGTCATTCCTCACTTGAACGGCAAGTTGACTGGTTTGTCCTTGCGAGTACCTACTGTCGATGTTTCCGTCGTTGATTTGACTGTCAGACTCGAGAAGGCTGCCACTTATGATGATATCAAGGCTGCTGTCAAGAAGGCTTCTGAAGGCTCAATGAAGGGTATTATGGGTTACACTGAAGATGATGTTGTTTCTACTGACTTTATCGGTGACACCCACTCTTCTATCTTTGATGCCAAGGCTGGTATCTTCTTGAACGAACACTTTGTCAAGCTTATTTCTTGGTACGATAACGAGTACGGTTACTCTGCCCGAGTTGTCGACTTGATTGTCGCTGCTGCCAAGAAGGATGGTCTTTTGTAAAAGTTGCAAACAACCATGCAAATAACCAAGCAAATTAAGTTTATAAACTAATTTATCTAAGCTCAAGAGTACCTATCTAAATATTATATATGAATTGATGGAATTATTGAATGAATAGACAGCTGAACCTGTACAACAATGTTAAAGAACTCAATTGAACCCGTTATTATCAAACAGCATCATAATCCAATAGAGACGTGGCTATCCGAGACATTCTCGTGGCTTCCCGTCTGTATAGGTAAACCTTGTTGTGGGTGCAGCACTGGGTTCGCCCGGGTTCCCGAGGATTTGTCATTTGTTATGTAATCATACGGCTGTAATGTTACCCGGCTGTCAGCTTTTATTTTTTCTACCTTCATCCTGACACTGTGGCACGGCAGACAACAGTTTAAAGCCAAGATTTGGACTGTGCGAATCAGCTGAATCACAAGCACAGTTATTGGATTGAATTATTTAGAGGATCTTTAGTCCAAGACAAGTTTGGTGTATCTTGTTGAGGACAATTCTGTTGATACTGGGCGCTAAGGCAAAGCATATACAAAAGGACAATACTATAGCACATTAAGAATGGGTGAGTGAATATGATAGAATCTATATTAGAAAGCAGGAGGTAGATATATACAGGAATCTATAATATGTAGTGGGTAGATGTTGGAAGGCAGGTGGCAGGAGAAAGCTATAGAAAGCTGCTGAAGAATCACCGAATAGCCGCCAATCTTCAATATCCAACCTCCAAACTCAATTTCTTGTGAGACCGAATTCAACTAACTCAAGGTCAAACATTTGGACGGCTGTTTTCACGGCTCTGGGGTGGTGAGAAGGAGATACGTATTCTTATTCTTGGATTAGATGGTGCTGGCAAAACCACAATTCTATATAAATTACAAATTGGAGAAGTGGTTTCCACAGTACCTACAATCGGTTTCAATGTTGAGACATTGGTTTATAAAAAACTCAAGTTTAATGTGTGGGATTTAGGTGGACAAACCAGCATCAGGCCTTATTGGAGATGCTATTATGCCAATACAACGGCAGTGATATTTGTGGTGGATTCAACGGATAAAGAACGTATAGACACATGCTCACAAGAGTTACATGCCATGTTAGGCGAAGAAGAGTTGCGGGATGCAGCGTTGTTGGTGTTTGCTAACAAGCAGGATCAGCCGCAAGCCATGACCTCATCAGAAGTATCCAAAGCATTAAAGTTGACGGAATTGAAAGACAGGAGCTGGAGTATAGTAGCATGTAGTGCAGTTCGAGGAGATGGGTTGCACGAAGGTTTGGACTGGTTGAGCGACGTAATTGTTGATGAGCATATGTAAAAGAGTCGATGGAATGGCCAGGCATGAGATTTGTAATGTATTTCCTAATTGGGTGAGATGACAGGCAAAAGATATTAGAGAGAGGAGAGGAGAGAGGAGAGGAGGAGAGAGGAGATGAGGAGAGGAGGAGAGAGGAGATGAGGAGAAGAGGAGATGAGGAGAAGAGGAGAAGAGAAGAAGAAAATAAAAGAAAAGGCCATAAAGATAAGAAATAAAGATCAAAGATAATGAAATAAAAATAATACCAGAAATGAAAGAGATGTGTGATGATATACAACTATTCTTATCTCTCTCTATCTCTGGCTTTGGCTTCGGATATGTCCGCTCCCACACTGGCTAAAACTCTAACGTCAAAAAAAAAAGCAACCTGTCAAAATCCAGCTGATATTATTGGCCAAAACCCAAAAAACTAATCTCATCATTTAATCCTGACTTTCTTGCTCTTTCCTTGCCCTTTCCTTGAGATTTTCTTACCCTTGCTTTTCCTGCTATTCCAAAAGCGGGGAGGACCCTTTGAGCCGCACAGCCTAGGCCTTTGCTTGCTGTGTAATTAAAGCTTTAGTATTGGCCGCAGTTCCGAGCATATATAAAGCGCTTGCTACTCCTAAAACAAGTGAACTTGTTCATATAATCGAATCAACAGAAATATCCCATTATCAACAATTAACACAATGGTCGGTCCTTCTGCTGAAAAGAAAGTATATACAACATCCAATGGGTGTCCTGTAATGGACCCTTATGCCTCGCAGCGAATAGGTAAATTCGGACCTTTGCTTTTACAAGATCACCACATGATTGATCTATTGGCACATTTTGACCGGGAACGAATCCCTGAACGTGTTGTCCATGCCAAAGGCTGGGGTGCGTTTGGAGAGTTTGAAGTCACCGATGACATCAGCGATATCTGCCATTCTGATTTCCTCAATCAAGTCGGCAAAAAGACAAAGACATTTACTCGATTCTCTACCGTGGCTGGAGAAAAAGGTTATTCTGATACTGTCAGAGATCCTCGAGGTTTCTCCACCAAGTTTTATACAGAAGAAGGAATATGCGACTGGGTTTTCAATGATACGCCTGTTTTCTTTATTCGAAACCCCACAAAGTTCCCTTTCTTTATTCATACTCAAAAACGAGATCCTCAGACTGGTCTTAGGGATAATAATATGCAGTGGGATTATTGGTCCAATAACCAGGAGACTGCGCATCAATTGATGCAATTGTTCAGTGATAGAGGTACGCCTGCTAGTTTCCGTCACATGCACGGGTACTCTGGTCATGCCTATAAGATGATCAATAGCAAGGGAGAATGGAGATATGTGCAGATCCACTTGCGAACAGACCAAGGAATCAAGAACTTTACTGACGAGGAAGCTGGCAAGATTGCTGGTGAGAATCCTGATCATCATGGCGAAGATTTGTTCAATGCTATTAAAAACGGCGATTTCCCCTCTTGGACTGTATATGTACAGACCATGACTCAAGAACAGGCGGAAAAGGAAAACTTCTCTGTGTTTGATTTGACCAAAGTATGGCCTCAAAAGGCATATCCTTTGCGACGATTTGGCAAGCTGACTTTGAACAAGAACCCGGACAATTATTTTGCCCAAGTCGAGCAGGCTGCTTTCTCCCCTGCGCACTTGGTTCCTGGAATCGAGCCTTCTGCAGATCCAGTTTTGCAATCCAGACTATTTAGTTATTCAGATACCCATCGACACAGACTTGGAGTTAACTACCAACAGATTCCTGTCAATAAGCCATTGAATGCCAACAATCCATTCCAACGAGACGGATTAATGCAGGTGGATGGTAACTATGGTAGTACGCCTAATTATCCCACACCTCGATGCCCATTAAACTATGACCAAGCCAACATCAACCACATTGAAGAGTCGCATGAAATTTGGACTGGCAAAGTCAACAGTTTTGATTGGAAGGTGGATGAATCTACCCCATGGGAATATGAGCAGGCTGGTGGGCTGTGGAAGGTACTTGGAAGAGAAAAAGGAGCTCAGGAGAATTTTGTCAAGAATGTATCTGGTCATATGAGCAAGGCATCACCTGCAGTACAAGACCGATCATTCAAGATGTTTTATTTGATTAATGAGGACCTTGGAGACTTGGTCAAACAGGCAGTTTTGAAACTTAGTCCTCGAGATGAAAGATCCAGAATCTAGTGAGATTCACAGTGCTGAATATAGTTGAGGACAGTGATTCAATCTGTTCGTTATTAACAAGACTGAAATCCAATCATTATTATTAGTCAATTTAATGTCTTGTAAAGACAGTATTTTTTGTATCTAACATGGTTATATATCTAAGTTGTATATTTCGATATTTATTGTCAACTTTTCACAGGTATCAAAACAACAACTAGTCAGTTAATATTATATCATAAAAACTATACATAAACAATCAATATTCTATTGCAATATTATTTACCGTTTTATTAATTAATATAACCAAGATCAGCCGTTGATTGTGCCGTTCAACCATGTCTTGCTCCAGCCGCACAATCCAGCCGCACGCCCCGACATCTCCGTTCTTTAACTCAGTTGCTTCTCATCTTTGCCTTTACCTTGTCACCAAGTATAATGGCGGCAATTGGGCTCAGATTCAATGGCTTTCAAGGTGTTCGGGGCTCTAAATTCCTAAAGAATACTCGCATCGGCTCAGGAATGTCTATGGCCGGAATTAAGACCCCTGCATTAGCCTTATATCCGAGGATCATGTTTCAACATGGTACCCGACATATCTCAACAAAGATCACCACCACCCAGAATATGCCACGCTTTTCTGCTTCAACACCTCTGAAATGGTGGAAGCCTTTAATGGCTTTGATTCCTATAGGTGTGGCATATGCAGGTACTGTAGACCATGATCAAGAAGATCCCACTGTAGAAAGGACAGATGAGGAGTTGTTTTTGGAAAAATCTATTCTAGACAACCGAAAAAAGCAGCAAGAAAATAGAACCAAGCTTTCTTGGTTTCTAAAAGAAAATATATACGAACCTCTAGTCACGTGTGTACGGTTTTTACACCTGGCTACACTTTTCATCCCGTTACTAGTGTTATTGCCAATAGCAATGCTTGGGAACCAGATCAGTACACGATTAAAACTCATGAAATTGTTCTACAAATCACTAGCATTAGCTATGGAGACAGCAGGACCTTCATTCATTAAATTGGGCCAATGGGCGGCATCAAGAACTGACATTTTCAGCCCTGAGTTTTGTAGTATCATGTCCAAACTGCACTCCAATAACAAACCCCACAGCATGGCATATACCAAGAAATGTATCCGAAATGAGCTTGGAATCGATTTTGATGAGCTATTTGAAGATTTCAATGAAACACCTGTAGGAGTTGGAGCAATGGCACAGGTCTATACAGCGAAACTGAGGACAGTAAGTGAAGATTCAAAGAAAAGGTCCAAACAAAAAGGATTCTTTGTCAATGAACGGTCAGGAGCTTTGAAAAATGGCTCAGAAACTGAAGGTATGACAGTAGCTGTCAAAATATTGCATCCAAAAGCGAGGCGCATTGTTGAACGAGACCTTAAAATCATGGCTGTATTTGCCGAGTTTATCAACTGGTTGCCTACAATGGAGTGGCTTTCATTACCTGGAGAAACCGCCACATTCAAGAATATGATGTTGTTACAGCTGGATATGCAAATAGAAGCAAAGAACCTTGCCAAATTCGGCGAGAATTTCCGCAAGCGTTTCGACACAAATACTGCTTTCCCTGAACCGTTTTTTGCATCTCCAGGTATATTAATTGAAGAGTATATTGAAGCAGTACCGCTGGATATAATCTTATCACATTCCAATTCTAAAACCCGATTGAACCAGGATATTGCGAATCTCGGTCTGGATGCGTTTTTAAAGATGCTGTTACTTGACAACTTCACTCACTCTGATTTACATCCTGGTAATATCATGGTGAGGTTTAGAAAAGATCCAAATAATACAGGTACAAGTGGTATTTTCAATCATCACAGTGAGGATGACGTAGACAAATCTTTTGCTGATGCTAGATCTCATGGTGATATTATCGAGAAGGTCAAGAGTATTGCTAAAGTCAGTGATGAGGAATGGAAAACTGAAATTGATCAACTATATGAACAAGGCTATCGTCCTCAAATATGCTTCATTGATGCAGGTTTAGTTACACAACTGAATGACGTCAACAGGCGCAATTTCCTGAGTCTTTTCAAAGCTATATCGGTATTCGACGGATATCGAGTTGGTGAGTTGATGATAGAGCGGTCTAGAACACCAGAAACAGCCGTAGAACCAGACGTGTTTGCTTTGAAAGTTCAGAGGTTAGTGTACAATATTAAGCAGCGAACATTTGCATTAGGATCAGTTAGACTAGGTGATTTATTGACCAAGGTGTTGGCAATGGTAAGGCAGCACCATATACGAATGGAAAGTGACTTTATTACGGTTGTATTATCTATTTTGTTGTTGGAAGGTATTGGTAGACAACTCGATGGATCCATGGACTTATTCAAATCATCTATACCGATATTAAGACAATTAGGGGCTCAGGAGGGCCGATTAGATGAAGATACAATATCCATGGCCAAAGTCTGGTTGGCACTCGAAATCAGACAACTGATTAACGCCTCTATCCAAGACATACACAGGCTTGTCAAATATGATCGATTAAGTCCTAATCAATAAAGAGGTGGCATATATTGATCATCTCCGCTATGCTTTGCATTGCCCAATTAGAATCCAACAACTTTTCACTTCCCTAAACTCTGAAAGTGTGAATAGTTTATTTTCTTTTTTTTTGAGACTATTTCAGCTGTACCTCATGTCCAGTAAAGGAAGCTGGTTTCTTTTTATTTTCTTTTTCTATATATATTTTCTATTATTATCAATATTATTGACTATTTATTTCTCCTAACTTTATGCACCCATTATTGCCTCAAACGCTAAATTTCATGCAGGTTTCGTATATTGGCATTTTGAGTGGTGAGTGTTCTGAGATATACGCAGGATTATGGCCCAAAAATAGCACATTATGCTTGTGATGGGATTACGATTACGCGGCAAGCACCACACCCCCCTTGGCGATTCTGTTGATATATAAAGGGGGCGGCTGCCCCAATGGTTTTGCCTGCTTCATACCATCACCCGTTCTCGAAAACCTTTATTGAGAAACAACACAAGATTAGCCGTCTAGTATCGAGTTTACCACCTTGATCACTGGTTTATTCTTATTCTTATTATTATTTTATTATTATTATTTTTTTATTATCTACACACATGTCTAAAGAGGCTAGTGATATCACCCCTGTCCAGATTACTACTACTGTAGGTAGTGGACCTAACAAACGAAAGGAGATTATGACTTTACCTCTTCCTCCTGGAACACTTCCTCCTAGGAAAAGAGCCAAGACAAAGGATGAAAAGGAACAAAGGCGGATTGAACGAATCATGAGAAACCGTCAGGCTGCTCATGCTTCTAGAGAGAAGAAGAGAAAGCATGTGGAGAATCTTGAGAATAAGTGCGTGGACCTTAGCCAAGAGAATGATGACATGAATCTCAAGGTGGCCTGTCAGAAATCTATTCTTGAAAAACAATCTACATTGTTGCACGAGTTGGCTGGTTTGATTCAAAAGGCACAAGACTCCCAATCTATTAAAAGCCTAAGCAGTGTTGACGTCAGTAAAATGATGGATGACATGAAGAAGCAACAGGCTGCAGAGGAGAGTAGTCTCAAGGTTGAGCTGATGCGCCTGAAGGAGGAGCGTGAGAAGCAGAGACTAGAGGAGGAAGAAATACAGAGAAAGAAGGAACAGGAACAATTACGTGAAGAAGAACGGTCTTTATCCCTATCAGTAGAACCGGAAGAACAAGAAAGTGTCTCTCCGGCTGCACTGTCTACAGGCGTAACAGACGTTGTCACGAAAATGATGACGGCAGAGACCAGCCCAATTATAAAATCGGAATTTTTCCAGCAAGATGAATCTGTTACAGAAGAAGCGTCACCATTTTCAGAAGGCGAGTCGCTGATTTTGAGCAGATTCACAGCACCAAGTTTAATATCCTCACCGTTAGGATCTGGTAGCAGCTCGTTTGCTTCAGATGACGAATTGGACGAAGTCAAAGTAGAGGCACCATCTGAGTTTACCAGTTTGTTTGAATCCTCATTGATTGAAACGCATCATCCAGCAGTGGTGGTGGTTTTGAAAGGCCCGCAGCGTCGGTCAATGGAGATTTTTCACAAGACAAGGTTAACCAGAATGGTTACTCTAAGAGCGTAGCAGGTTTTTACCTGGACGTGGCTGACTTGTATAATTCAGGTGAGGTTGAGAATGGTATGGACACTGGAATATATGGAGAGATGTGGTAAAACTATAGGCAAGCAGCAATGTTTGGGAGCTTGTCTATAGTTCTCTTCATGTGTTGCCACTGAAAAATTGGAAAAAATAACGTCTCTGAGAGATGTTCAAGATAAAAACGAAAAGTCCAAAAAAAAGACACAAAAATCAGAAAAAAGTCAAAAAAAACCAGCAGAATCACATACAGCGCACAAGTCTTTATCTGTTCAGCGATCATGAGTCAATCTACACTTGCCAATATCCAAAAAAAATGTCGAAGAGCATAAGGCGCGCATCCGATGCAGCGACTGGCTGTCCATTTTAGTGATTTTGAGCATAGTAAAAAAGTTGTCGAAAGAAAGCTGCTGATTAGCAAGCTGCGATTATTGTCATACGACCGTATTTATTGAGGTAATGAATGAATTACATATATCTTTACAAATAACTACATAGATAGATGATGCTTTGCTTTACAATCTGACAGCGATTCTGTTCAAAGCACTGAGAGTCGCAGTCATAGAAGCAGAGCTGACATCTTCGTGAATGCCGACACCCCATTCAATGAATGGTTTTTGAGTATTGTCAGGAGGAGTGACTAAGAATTGGATATAAGTAGCAGCCTTGGTTTGAGAACCTTTTCCAATGGCATGTTCATTGTAAGACTGGACTTCCATTTTGATATGGAAAGTGTTGCTGATGGCGTCACAGAAAGATGAAATGGGTCCGTTACCAGTACCATTAATAGTAATAGGTTTTCGGTCATGCAAAATAACAGCCTGTAAAAACCGAACATCTTTCTTTTCTTTGGAAGAAGTGATTTCAAAATCGTCCAAGACATAAGGATGTGACGATTTGTCCTCCTGCAAAAAGAACTCGCTTTCAAACAGGTCAACCAGTTCAGTAGACTTCAATTCACGGCCTTTGAACTCGGCTTGAGTCTGTACAATGTTAGAGAAGGCTGCCTGTAATCCACGGGGCATGTCAAGCTCCAAATTTCGCAAGATAATCCAAGCAGCGCCTCCTTTACCAGATTGAGAGTTGACACGGATAACTGCTTCATAAGTTCTACCAATATCAGCAGGATCCAAAGGTAAATACGGCATACACCAATGAGGAGTAGGTGTATGGTTCTTCTCAGCTTGTTCAAGCTTAATATTATGTTTTCCAAAACCCTTTTTAATCGCATCTTGATGAGAGCCGCTGAATGCACAAACAACCAAAGAACCACCATAAGGAGCTCTAGGATGAACAGGGATTTTATTGCAACGTTCTACCAAGTCGACAATTTCTGTGATATTGGAAAAATCCACATTTGGCGAGATGCCTTGCGTATAAAGGTTCAAAGCCAAGGTTACCAAGTCCACGTTTCCGGTTCGTTCACCGTTTCCAAACAAACAACCTTCGACACGATTAGCACCGCCCATTTGTGCCAATTCAGCAGCAGCTACAGCACAGCCTCGGTCATTATGAGGATGCAAACTGACACATACCTTCTCACGTTCGGTAATTGTGGTGCTAAACCATTCGATTTGGTCAGCATAAATGTTTGGAGTAGACATTTCTACCGTGGCAGGAAGGTTGAAAATAATCGGGTTTTCTTCAGAGTGATGACCCCATGCCTTTTTGACAGCTTCACATAGTTTCACTGAAAACTCAATAGGAGTGTCGGAGAAAGTTTCAGGGGAAAATTCGAACCCCCATGTGGTTCCAGATTGACTTGGATCATCGACAGTCAACTTTCGCACAAGCTCTGCACTTTGAACAGCCAATTTCAAAGCCTGGGATTCGTCCATTCCGAAAACCACTTCTCGGAATAACGGAGACACTGCAAGATAAATATGCACAATAGCTTTCTTTGCCCCTTTCAAAGACTCCACGGTTCTTCTGATTAGATTTTCTCGACAGGGACTCAAAACTTGGATCCAGACATCATCAGGAGCAGATTCAACAGCATACCTGGTGAAGTCGAAATCAATCTGAGAAGCAGAAGGAAAAGAAACTTCGATTTCCTTGTAGCCTATTTCTACAAGTTTGTTGAAAAACTCCTTTTTCTCTTCAACACTCATTGGGTCAGGCAATGACTGGTTACCGTCACGCAAATCCGTCGAAAGCCATCTTGGAGCCTTGTCCACGGTTTTAGAAGGCCATGTTCGTTGAGGGAAATTCAACGGCTGGAATTTCTTATATTTTACTGAAGGATCCTCGAGCATTGGCATGATTTTTATAGCTGTTGAGTAGATATGTTGTGTGAATGAAGTTAAGATTGAGTACCGGGCTGATCTGAGTCATTGAAATTTTTCACTCCACTTGGGATGAGCACGTGAGATAGTTTGAATCCGGGGTAGAACAACAATAAGAATGTGAGGAAAGCGAGAAATTAAAGGTAGGACAGAACGGTTTTATTGAAGAAAGAGATTATATTGAATTTTTTTTTATTTTTTTTTTCCTTCTTTTTCAGTCTTTTCACACGGTTTCAGTGCTCTCATTGTTTTACCTTGGCACCTTATATTAGTAGTATTCCCCGAACACCTAAGTCCGTGCTTCCGGGTAACATCCCACACTCTCTGCCAACTTCACTTTCAACATCACACACACACAAATTCAGACTCTCAGCCAAATACTCACTCAGATATCATGGCACCACGCCGCGTCAAAAACGTATCTGTAACTCGGCCATTTGTATTTGGCAACACAGCCGTACCTCTCACTCCAGAAGAAAAGAATGATCCAAAGCTCAATATCCCTGTTGATCATACACATAGATGGACTATATTCCTTAAAGATGCCACTGATCCCGACAAGAAGTTGGATTATTTCATCAAAAAAGTGATTTTCAAACTTCATGATACGTATACACAGCCTTCTCGTAGTATAGAGGAAGCTCCGTTTGAAGTTACGGAGACAGGCTGGGGAGAGTTCGAAATAGGTATTCGTGTATTTTTTGCACCACAAGCCGCTGAAAAAAACGTATTGTTATATCATCACCTAAAGCTTCATCCATATGGACCAGCCGTCGAAGCTGCTGCTGCCAAGGCTGAAGCTGAAGGTGCAACCGAGCCATACGTTCCACAGCCGGC
This sequence comes from Daia tannicola, assembly GCA_030569095.1. Lineage (NCBI taxonomy): Eukaryota > Fungi > Ascomycota > Dipodascomycetes > Dipodascales > Trichomonascaceae > Daia > Daia tannicola. Next base: position 249,045 of record JAJMJQ010000016.1, read on the forward strand.
TCCGGTAGAATCATACCTGTATGACGAGTTTGTATTCAATGAGCCTACAGAATCGATGTTTGAAATATTGACATCGCAGCCAGGAGCACTTTTGCCTGCCAAAACAAGTGCTGAACATAAGTACACCTTGCAAGCTGAAAATGAAGAGGTTGATCGATTGAGTAAAGCATTGGACACTGTGTTCCAGCAGGTCCAGAAAACCAAGGAAAAAATCAAGAAACTGGAAGCAGGCGTAAGAAGTCAGGAAGTATAGCAGAATTAAGAGTGTGGCTTGTGCTTATGTTGTGGTAGCCAGTATTTATTAGCCATGAGTGGTGGTATTGTAATTGTATATAAAAGGACCCACAAAGAACATTAAACAAAGAGGAAATGTTCATATGGTTTTTTAATAGAGGTTACTGTAGAATTATTGATTTTTTTATTTGCTTTATTCGATTATAAGACGATAGAGGAAGAACCGATACCTGTAGAGATCGATTACATAAGCTATGACTAATCCCAACGCGATTTTGCTGCAAACAGGTGTCCACTTGATATTTTCACTTCCCTTCACTTCACATTATATACTTTTACATTTGATTTTTTTTTGATCATGGACAAAGCCAATGAAGTCAAGGCTCAAGTGGGCCAGTATTTCAAGCTATATCAAGTGTATCTTGACAAAAGTGTTCCTTTTGTGACGGAACGATGGATTGGATTTGTGATTCTATTAGGGTTATTCGTCTGCCGAATCGTGTTCAGTGAAGGTTGGTATATTGTGTGTTATACGTTGGGAATATACCTTTTGAACCTTTTTTTGGCGTTTTTGCAACCGAAATTCGACCCATCTTTGGAACAGGAAATGAGGGATCAAGATTTGGAAGAAGGAGAAGGTTTACCTACTAGTGAAACCACAGCCAAGGAAGATGAAGAAGAAGAGTTTAAGCCGTTTATTCGGCGATTACCGGAATTCAAATTCTGGTATTGGGGTACGAGGGCTACAGTGATTGCATTTGTCTGTACTATGTTTAGTTTCTTTGATATTCCCGTGTTCTGGCCCATATTATTGATATATTTCTTGATTCTATTTACGCTGACAATGCGAAGACAGATTCAACACATGATTAAGTATCGATATTTGCCGTTTGATCTAGGGAAAACCAGGTATAGATCATAGAGCGGGGAAGACGAAACTTGGAAAACTACAGATGCTTGCATTCTATAAGTAATACCATTTTATTATGGAATAATTACGGAGTAGAGGTCATTAAATAAATAAAAAAAAAAGAGCTGGACATTTATCGTTCATAATAGGAGAGAGTAGTAGGGGGGAGGATAGTAAGAGTTCGGAAAAATGAACAATTATTGAGTGTATGCAAAAAAGAAAAAAAGAAAAAAGAAAAAATAAATCAATCGACTCAAAAAAGAAGCAATCGAGTTTCTATGCAGCAATCATGACTTGACTCAAGTAGTCTTCTTTTTCTTCTTGAATCGTTGGCAAATAAGTTTGGTATGAATCCAAAGGAACAAATCGAACTTGTTCTACCTGATTGATCTCATCTTCGAAATCATCATCATCGGAGGAAAGATCTTGCGTGAGATCGCCAATATCTTTATAGAGTCCATCTTGAATGACCTCGCCATAATCCAATTCAGGATCATAATCAAAATCTTCAGAATCAGAATCCGATTCGGAATCCGAGTCGAAATCACTATCACTATCAGGATAATCATGGGATTGTGATTGATGGATGACAACTGTTGGCTGAGAGACGGTAACAGGGTCAGAAACAACAACAATATCTTTAGGCATTTTATCCATTTGTCGAGCTTTCTTTGAGCGTATCTTCTGTTCCTCCCGTTGTGATGCTAAAGTATCCATCAACCTATCCAAAAGGTTGGCATGAGAAACCAGAATTCTAAGATCATGATCAGCATGACTTGCTTCCTTAGTAAGCTTATATTTAGCTTTAGAAGCAAGAAGATAAGTATCAGCCATAGTAGGCTTGGAATCAAGCAACGACATGTTGTTGCTATGTGGAGCAAATGAGACGGACATGGAGATGACTAATGGCACGGCTGTAGTCAAGGCGGCGGGCGGTGAAGAGAGTAGGCAAAAGAGCAAAGAGCAGAGAGTTAACAAGTCAAAGGCGAGTCAAACAAGTCAAGTAAAATGTCTTGATTATTGAATAATTCGAACCAGGATATATAGATAAAACTATTCTGCTTCAAAATATGTTATGATCATGTAATTAAACAAGTTATAAAGTCTTGTGGCAACTGGCGGAACAAGCCTTGCCTTTATATCCCGGAGATGTGAGAGCGCGGTCGGCATTGTTAAATTTATTTTGCTTTGTCAGGTCCGGCCGCTGTTACAAAGCATGCCGGAGTCCCGCGTCTCCGAGCGGACATCTGAGCAACCTCACTGAAAAAAGGGAAAAATCCCGGACCGGCAGTAAAGCCGCGGAAGGGAGGAAAGGACACAAAGACATTTTACTTTATTTTTATTTTTATTTCAAAGCAAGCGAAAATGCGTCAGAAGCAGCCATAAAGAAAGCATATTATTAATTATTTCTTGTTAATTATTGATATTCATTATTGGGTACTTTTTCATGACACCATTTTAATTCACATAAGACCACCGTTTCTAGAATTATCGGATGTTGGTGTTGATAAAGCTCTCTACTCTTTCTTCATTGAGATTCGTATGCGTAGGACCCTTCTCCATTGAGAGAGAATGGCCTGAGGATCTTTAAGGATCAACCGAAAATGATTGAGAAGCAGCGAAACAAAAAAGAGCTTTCAGGGATGGGAGTGGAGGAGTTAGATAATACTACTAATGAACAAAGGAGCTTATGGGCTGATGTTTGGTATTTTGTATGGCATTTTGGCTGTTAAGTCGGAGATCCGACCGTGTTCAGGCCGTTAGAACTCACTCGTATAAGAAAAGATAATTGGGTGGGGTACATGCATGGGATGTTGCTGGAGTCTATAGGTGTAATATAAGTTTTTAAATGAATAGAATTGATATAGAAAGGAAAGATTTGGTTGATTAAGGTGTCTATGATGTTATTTAGTACTGCTGGTATTGAAGATATGTAGAAGTGTAGGCGTGCAGACAAGTGAGACAAGTGAGAGACAAGTGAGAGTTGAAAGGTGAGAGGCGAAGGCGAAGGCGAAAGTAAACCAACAACAACAACCTGTCTTTCTTTCTCTTTGGTTTCCCCTGTCTATCTTGTTTTCTTTTATCTTTATCTTTATTATTTTCTTCATATTCATCTTGTTATTCTCACTTTTCTTGTCTTTCATCTCACATCTCTCTCTCTAATCGGCTCGTACCTGTTGTCGGACTTAACGATCGCATTTTGACATTTCTCCGTGTTTGGAACTCCGCGCCGCTGTGAGAAAAAATGTGCTCCGCACCGTCTGTTTGCAGCACGGAAATCAGCAAGTGCGATAAACAACAACAAACTCACCGCCTAATATATAAATTATTGATTCTATTTATAATCGAACCCAATAATTCCTCTCTTCTATCTTTTTTTCGCCTTCTTTTCTATCTCTGATTCTCCAGTCATCCTCAACGGCTTTATTACCAGACGGAACACCGATTCCCTGCTTGAAAAGCAGGTCCGCCACATACTCGGAGTTTGTTCTGAGCAACGGTGGCTCCGAATCAAGATCTGAAGATATCTCGGCCTGAGTGCCTGCCGTCGGAAAGCGGACTAAACTTTGACTCCAGGTGACTCTAGGGTCGAGGCATTCCGAAATCAGAGCCGTGCTCCCTCCCCCCCCCCGCTCCCCTAGACTATGGGGATGATGATTTCGGCATGAGTGGAACGGAAGTTAGTCAAGTCCGACTGACGCCTCAACGGCCCCACAAATAAAAGGAAACTTTATTTGAATTTGAAATATATTTTGGATTATCCGGCTCTTAAGAATGCGTATAAATTGCTCACGCTCTTTATGCCCCTGTCCCTATTTCATTGTGTTCCTCGGCATTTGCCGGATCTTGTAGTGGTTGTCATTAAGGAGGATCGCCGGCTAGATCTCGGGTACATATGTGCCGACAGCCGAGCCCCTGGCAGTAATCAATCAGAAAGAGGAAACCGTTGAGTGACGGCCGATACGGTTGCTTTAATGTATGAATATATACGAATATGTATGAATATGTATGAATATGTATGAATATAACTAGTGACATGTTTGCGCGTCTCGTGGACTAAGTTGATCCGGGTCGGCATAAAAGCAAGAAAGTAGAGGAGAAAAATCAGAATCAGAAATGTAATCAGAAATATAATCCGAAATCAAACCAAACGAGCAGGCATAATTAATCATTTACTAACGACTAATTCACTGATCAAACAAAATACAATCAACTCCAGCATTCTGTTTCTTTCTCTTAATTCTTGGGTAACAGATAAGGACAAGTGCGGCTGTGCACCGCCGCATCGTATGCGGCTCATTGCCTGAGTTACCGCAATTTGTTTGACACGCCGAGTCTGGCAATATAAACAACAACAAACACAGCAACAACAACAACAACACAACAGGCACATCCGCCACAACTCGTCGAACAAACCAAGAAAACCTCTCCCGGTTAGGTAGTTGAATTATTTTAGGATTGTTTTTCTTTTCCGGATTTTTCAGCTGCACAACAACCATCCTCATACCAGGGAAGATTTGCTAACAACGGCTGCTGTCCAATTACAAGAACTTTGCTAATGCAATGTCTGCACTTAATGATGAGAACTATATTAGCCGGCAACTATTAGAAAATGCTGCTGCCAATACAAAGTTGCAACAACAAAAACTTCCACAACATCAACAACAACATCAACAACAACAACCTAGCCAACAACAACAAGACCAACAACAACAACCGGCTAAAAGAAGAGCTTTTCGGAACATTACAAACGTTCAAATAAGTAACCAAAATGGTAGCAAAATCCTGCGTTCAAATGGTTCTGTTTCCAAGCCAACGTCTTCTTTGATCAATAGTGCTGAGATTATACCAATCCAGCAGAGCTCTGAGCTCACCAAAATCCATGAGATTGCATCTCCCGAGTCTACAGATTCTACTGATGAAGAAACCATCGAAGAAGAAGAGGATCTTCAGGATTCTGACATGGATATTTCAACTCCTCATTCTGCCAGTTTGTTCTCTGCAACCTTAAACTCAACTACCGCAACCATTGAACAAAGTGCAATTTGGCATGCGACTCTTGCTGATGTCGAGGAACTGCAATTCGTTGCTCAGCAAATGGAAGGTAGGGTTGGCATATGGGACTCCGAGGATGAAGATACATACGATGTTTCCATGGTGACAGAATACGGCAATGAGATCTTTGCGTATATGCGACAATTGGAGCTAACTATGCTACCAGGCGCAGAGTATATGGATGAGCATGATGAGCTGAATTGGGATATGCGAAAAGTGTTACTGGATTGGCTTGTGCAGGTTCATGGTAGGTTCCATTTGTTGCCAGAAACGCTTTTTTTGGCTGTCAATTACATGGATAGGTTCTTGACATTGAAAAGCAATGTTTCCACTAGTAAATTACAGCTGGTAGGAGCTGTGGCTCTTTATATATCGGCAAAATACGAGGAAATCCACTTCCCATCCATTCAGGAGATGATTTTCATGGTGGATGAGCAGTTTAATGCCGATCATATCATCAAGGCTGAACAGTTTATGATAAGCTTATTAGATTTCAGGCTTGGGTTCCCTGGCCCTATGTCGTTTCTTCGACGTACGTCAAAAGCAGATGATTATGAGCTAGAAGTACGAACCTTGGCAAAGTATCTGCTTGAGATCACCATTATGGAGAAACAGTTTATTGCATGTCCACCAAGTTATTTGTCGTCTGTATCACATTGTCTCTCACGAGTGATGCTGGAACGGATGCCATATTGGTCACAAGAGCATGTTTTCTATGGAGGATACACTTTAAATCAGTTGAAGCCAGGATTGAAGATCCTATTTAGCTGTTGTGAGAATCCGCAGGAACATCACCGGTCGATTTTCCAAAAGTATCAAGATAAAAGGTACCGACGAGCATCTATGTTTGTGGTGCAATATATGGAAGCATCTGAGAACCAGCTTCCGTTTGAGTTGGTTTAATAACCAGCATCTAAGAGCATCAATACCATTAAGAGATCAATCAGATCCTTTCTAAATCAACCATGTCTTTTTTAATCCTGACACTCATTAAGAATTCGTAATTTATTGCTAATAATATAACTTTGCACTATAGCTAAGGTTGTGATTAGAGTTTGAAGAGTTTGAACAGAAAAGTTATTATTATTCTTATTCTTAATTCACTTTTCTAATTCTAATTCTTACTCCGTTATTCTTAATCATGTTACTCTTCTATCTTATCTCTGTTTCTCTGTCTCTCTATCTCTGTTCATATCAGTGGCACGGCATAGTAGGCACGGCTGGAACACTGCACGGCTGTAGTTGTCGGCATAAAAACTTCTTGTCTGCCGCTGCGCTCTGATGGTCTTCCATTGTTAACAACCACATTGCAAAGAACACCGCCACTTTGCCTTGATTTACCCCACTTTATTAATTGATTTGAAATGTTGAGAGCTTCCGTTAGAAATTCCTTTAGGACCACAGTTCGAGCTTCTGTTACGGCTCCTGTTTCCGTGGCTACTACCAGAGCTAGCATCTTTTTTGCCTCTGCGCAAATGGCCAAGAAATCTGCAATCAAGCAGCAAACGGCCTTTTTTTCCGTATTACAGCCTAGATTTAAGAGTGCATTGACAGCTGCTGATGCCCAACTTGTTGGCTCTTTGAAAACCGAGATTGAAATCGAGACATCTGATGCTAATGAGGAAGCTCTTGCCAAACCTGCTGGATTCGAAAAGTTTTTGGAGGATACCGGCTTTTCTTTGATTGAAAAAGATGGCCAGGATGATGTGGAACTTGTCAAGAAAAATGGTGGAGAAACTGTCCATGTTTTCTTTGCTGTTAGTGACATCACCAACAGTGAGTTGGAAGGTGAAGACTTTGAAGGTGCTATTGAAGACACTGGAGATGGTGCCAGTGCGGAAGAAGATCTGACAGCTGAACCTGTTATTCGACTGAATATTGTTGTTGAAAAACCCAGTGGCAAGGCTCTTGGAATTGAAGCCATTGCTCAGGATGACTTTGTTGTCGTTGAATCCGTGACTCCTTATGATTCTGCTGAGTTGGCATTGTCTGAAGCTGCAGAGGCTGATTACAAGCGAAGAGGACTTTATCAGGGACCTCCTTTTGCGTCTTTGGATGAGTCAGTCCAAGGAGCTGTTGATGCGTATTTAGAAGCTCGAGATATTGATGGAGACTTGGCACATTTCATTATTGAATATGCCTCATATCGAGAGAACCAGGAGTATATTAAATGGTTGGAGAGAATCAAGAATGTTGTTGAGAACTGAGTGAAGAAGTGTGTGTGTGAGGGGGGTGTGAGAGTGTGAGAAATGACCAGACTAAACAGAGTGAAGTGAACTAACTAATCTGATTAATCTGACTAATCTGACTAATCTGATTAAACAGACCAATTAATCAACCAATCAATCAATCACCCAATCTCAGACCCAGACTCAGACCAAATCTAACTAACTCAATTAAACTAACATAACCATGTATATAGAATCAACAACAATAACATATAATAGTTATTTAAGATATTTGATAAGTGTATTTACTTTTAAAATCCCAGCCCTATTTCTTAGATGTCTTCTTCTTCAAATGGTGTTCAGGAATCCAACCTTCATCATAAGACTTGTCGCCAACAGCAGAACTCTTGCCATCGCCAGAAGTACTAGCAGTTATAGGAGTCTTGGGCTTGTATTTCTTGCCGTCATCTTTCTTCACCAATTTCGTTTCAACAAAAGGTAGAACCAGTTTTTTGGAAGCATAGTAACCACCTACAAGAGCAGTAATACCAATGATAATTTGGACAAAGATTAATCTAGGATCCAAATTGCTGACAGGAGGATCAACTACGGAAATTGAGCTTCGAGATACACTATGAGCAAAGATCTGATCTTCAAACTGCACATAGAATACAAAAGCTATATCGAATTCTTTAGGGGGCAAAGCAAGCTTAACCGCTTGAGAAACTATAGCATCTTCACCAGGAGCAATCTGTACAGGATTGACTTGAGAAGTGGTCAAATTGGTATAAGGAAGTTCAGGCTTATTTAGGTCATAGATAGATCCACCGAATGCAACCACAATCACAGGAGAAGATTCCAGATTAGTGACAGAGAAGATGACAGGAGTTTCTTCCTCATTTATCAAAATAGAAGCCCCGGTTTTAGGGTCCAAAGAAGCCTCAGGGAAATCATATGTTACTTCCAAGTTTACAGTAGTTGGAGCAGCATCTTCGTTGGTGATAACTTCAGCAGATACAGAGGCTGCAAAGAAGGCCGAAGCGGCGGCAAGAACGTGGGAAAACTTCATTAAAACACAGGAAAAGCACAAAAGCAAACAAAGAGAAAAAACAAGCTTGTGGCTGTGATGAGTAGTTGAAGTGAGGTAGAAGGGAGGTTGAGAATCCAAAAGAAGCCGTGTGAAAAATTCAGGCCAGCGTTGCGTTGAGTTGCGTGGCTGGAGTGGGCTTGTGCGTGCTGCCCTTGATAGGCACGGCTGTGCAGAAGATTAGATTACCAATCTTTGTAGTAAAGATAACAAAGATGGCAGAAATGATAGATAAGATGTGAATGTGAATTTGAATTTAAATATGAATTTGACTTTATATAGCGTGATATGTGGTTTAGCTTTTTGTTTTGTTTGTTTGACCGTCCTGTTCATTCAGCTGCCTCTAAGATTCGATTCTGGGCTGCTGCCGGTGTCAAGGAATAGTAGAGCACGGCACTGAATTAACGAGACAGACCAACTAAAGCAGTCCTTTCTTTTTGTCCACTTAAAAAAGGTTGATCAGAAGGGTAAATATCATGAATTTATTTAACCTTGATATATTGGAAATAAATAATATCTGCCCATGACATGTTCTTCATTGGTCTGATGTCTGCTCAGGTTTACATTCGTTGAGGCATGGGTGATCCAGACCTACCCAAATTCCACACAGGGCTACCCGAGCCTGCCCAACTTCTACCAAATTCCTACCCAAGTCCACCCAACTTCTACACAGGGCTACCAAACTCCACCACGCAAGTCCACCCAACTTCACCCAACTTCTACCCAAGCTCACCAAATACTCCACCAACCAGCACAATGAAAATTTCAGCAGAATTCTCAGGAGGATTGGAAATCTATTTTGACAACCAAAAGATTAAGCAGCTCGACTTGAAAAATGGCAGTACTGTGCAGAATCTTTTAGATCTACTTGCCAGTCAAAGCTCCAAACCTGAAATGTTTTTACAAGATGGCTTGGTCAGACCGGGAGTGCTGGTGCTGATCAATGACCAGGACTGGGAGCTATTAGGACAAGAGCAATATGAGCTGGAAGAGAAAGATGTGGTTTTATTTGCATCCACTTTGCATGGAGGTTAGATTTAAAAATTTTGAATAGTTTGGCAATTTTCAATGGCTCTTGAGTAACTGTGGCTTTTTGATTATCACTATTGCAATGGCCCCTATTACAGTGGCACTATATGACACCCTAAAGCTCCTCGGCCTCCCCAGCCAACATCTGGCTGTAATGAGAGAACAATAGGCTGAGATTGATCAGGGTCTTTTTGACTCGGTCTTCTGACATGGATCTCGATGCTACTCTGCGTCTGTGTAATTATAGCCAACTTAGATAGTTTGTCGTGATTTAATGCATGGGCTTCTCCAAATTTTAGAATATGATCACCTTCTTGCAATCCAGCTTTGGAAGCAGGACTATTATCAAATACTTGACGAACCATGGCAAATGCAGACACCGACACAACTTTTTGTTCTGAAGGTGATTCCTCGGTAGATTTGATACTATCTTTGTTTTTAAACTGCTTAGTCACTTCATCTGCGAGTTTTTGCATTACGGCGGCATGATCGTTGCGCAGACGAATGATCTGAGACCTGATCTGGCGGATCTGTGGAATATCAATATCATTACGAGGGAACCCATCAACAACGAGAGGCGTATTCATATCTGCTCCATGACTTTGCAAGGAGTCTACAAGACTATCTAATTGGGATTCTATTTGTTGTTTTTGTTGTGTCAGTTGTTGTAGTGGCGACATGGCGAGTGTATGGGGAGAGAGAGGGAGGGAGGGAGTGAGAGAGAGAAAGAAGGAGATGATTATAGTAGGACCACAAGATTATCGGTGACAATTAGAGAAGTCAAAAACAGTTGACTAACAACAGAAGATAATTCATAAATGATTACCTAAGATATTGCAATGAATTAGATAATATAGGTGATTAAATAATATAATCAATTGATCAAATAATATAGTCAATTGAATAGTACAAACAACTGTCCAATATTGTACAACCATTGCTAATACCAGCCAGTCAGTTAACTGACAACCTCTCTCAATCAACGGCTTTACAGTCAGATATATCAATTCTCCACATCCTTAAGAGTATCAACAAAACTATCATCCGGTTTAACTCCAACTTTTACAACCACAAACCGGCCATTTTTGATGATCCAATGTGATCGTACAATTCCCCCCTGAGCAGTCTTCTTAGCTCCGAGGTAACCAAGCAATTTGTAATCAGGATCACTAAGCAAGTCATAGGGCAAATTTTGCTTGGTTTGGAAGTTTTTTTGAGCATTGACTGAATCTGCACTCAATCCAAAAACTGTGACATCTTTGGCTGTGAATTTCGGATACAAGTCTCGGAACCCACATGCTTGTCGAGTGCACCCAGGAGTTGAGGCTTTAGGGTAAGCAAAAATGACAATTGTGGCTTTGGATTCTGCCAGTTTGGATAAGTCAATAGGTTGTGAGTCCTGGTTGAGAAGGGTTATATTGGGAGGAAATTCCGAGCCTACTGCTGCTTTGGTTGTAGATGTTGTATCTGTGCTTTCTGACGTGATTTTGGCCTCCTTAGTTTCTTGTTTCACATCTTTTGGCTTTGTAGCAGGCTTAGCCTTGGTGACTCGAGATGCTTGTACCTTAGCTGCAGGTACTGATGCCACTTTGGCAATAAGTCTAGCTGATCTTCTGGTTGACATTATAATGATATAAAAAATAGGCAATTGGTGTCAGATGGTTGAATTAAAGTGTCACACCTTTTAAGGGTCCTCCCGAGGAAGCACTTGGGATTTTAGGCTGTTCCGGATTTTGTCGTGATCGTGATTTGAGCCGCACTGAAATTTTTCAGATATCAACGACCATCATCAAGATGATTGAGAATGAACAGCAAGAGCAAAAGACAACTGAAGCTATTAAAACTGACGAAACGTTGGATTTGTCTGGCTCTACTTCTATAGGAATCATAGAATCGGAAAAATGGACTGTTCTTCCACCGAAACCTGAAGGAATATCCAAAAGTGCTTGGAAACGAGAGCTTAAGAGACAGAAACATGAGAGTCAACAGGAAGAATGGATGGAGGCACGGCGAGAAAAACGGCGGGATTTGAAGAAACGACGCAGATTAGGGCTGACCAAATCGTCGGCGGCGGCCAAAAGTTCGGTGGTCAGTGGCAGTGAGGTCAGACGGCCTGTGTTAAAAAATCAAGAACCCAGTGGTATCAGCGTCATTTTGGACTGTGGGTTCGATAAGATGATGAAAGAAGGTGAAGTGACTTCGTTATCTCAGCAAATCACCCGGTGTTATGCTATAAATCGTAGAGCCGTCAAACCTGTGGATTTCCATGTGCATTCGTTGAATGGAGAACTGTTGAAACGATTTCAAGGGCCTATAAGGAACATGCATCTACAATGGCAAGACACTGAGCCTAAGCGAGTACAATTTTATGATGGAGAATATGAGCCTAATCCAGAAAACATGTTTTACTTGTCATCAGACTCCGACCAGGTGCTGAATACTCTGGAGACAGGTAAGACATATATAGTAGGAGGTATAGTTGACAAGGGCAGGTATAAGAACCTATGTAATGACAAGGCAAAGAGCCAAGGTATCCCTACAGGGAGACTTCCTATTGACGAGTATATCCAGTTATCAGGAAGGAAGGTTCTTACGACAAATCATGTGTTTGAGATATTGTTAAAGTACTTGGAGCTGGAGGATTGGCGGGCGGCATTTGAGTCTGTTTTGCCGCCGAGAAAGTTGACCAAAGGCAAGGGAAAGATTGAAGAGCATGAGCATGAGCATGATGAGATAGATGAGGAAATCTGTGAACAGGATGATGATATAGTTGAGATACAAGAGGAGAAAAAGGTATAGTTCTACTATTCAGAATATACCATATATATTATACCATGATAATAATCAATGCATAAATCATCAACTATACTGTATAATATAGATATAAGCAAAAAACAAAAAACTCATAGATTGTGGTTGTTTTTTGGTAAGCAAGAGCGCGAGCGAGGTCGCTGACATAAGCATGACATAAGCCACTCTTCCCACCGCCATTTCTCTTCACTCAGTTTTCAAGCTCCACCTCTCTCTAGAGTTTTAACTACGAGAAACTCACAAAACAAAAGACAGTGTCACTTGTTGAAGACCAGTCGGTTGTCTCAGATTTTGTAGATATATTCTCATTTCATATCCCTGAAACAGATCTACCTAATCTGTATTCACTTTTTCGTATATTTCGGACCGCTGGTAGATTCGCCGAAAAAGTCATATAATAGGGGTCAAAAAGCATATACATCCACATTCTCTTGAGTAGTTGAAGATATAAAGTGCTACACGTTTCTGTGTTTTATTCTGTGGTATTTCCAAACATTCTGGGCCATTTTTTCTTTTGTTTCTTTTGTTTTGGTTGCACTTTTAAAGACTCATGGAAGCTGGTTCTATAGACTTGGACTCTTACTTGGAAGAGCTGACATTGGGATTGTCACATGACCAAGAGCAGAATGGCCATGTCAACAAGAACTCTTTGCAGGAATTTCCGAATGAGGAGCATGAGGATGGTCATGTGCGAACGTATAGCCGGAACCCTAATCATCATCATCATCATCAACATCAACAGCATCACCCCCACCACAACCAGCATGCCACAGTGGCACACATCAACGACACAACGCCTTCAACACGGACATCATTCTATGGTAAATCTGTAGACCCGATAACTTTGAAACGGCTGTCACAGGAAAATGCTGCTGCTACTGCTATTGTCAAACAGGAGATGAATAATGTCCAGGCCTTGAAAAGATTATCAATAGGTGCCTTGAGTACATTGGACCCGGATTTGCCCCCTGAAGATCATTCCATCGGTAATAATGAGGTTACAGGTTCAGTCTCCGTGTCCCCTCCAGGCTCACCCAATCATAACTCGTCAGACATGGCCATTTCGCCTTCTCAAGCCTCGCAATTTTTGTGGGTTCCTGCCAATGTACATCCAGAACTGGCTCCCCAAGAGTGGAAGTCATTTGTGCAGAAAAAGGTTGCAGAAATCAAGGCCTCGGTTTCTTCCGATTCACGGCCATCATCTCGACTATCTACATCGTCATCTACAGCTTCTATTGTCTCAGATACTTCTCTCAAACGAACTTCATCTTCACAGCAAAGTTCGTTGAGTAGACGCAATTCAAGGCTCTCTACACAAATTAAAAGCCAGGATGAATTCACGGATGGAAGAGACATCTTGCGACGTAAGTCTAGTCAGAGTTCTACAGATTCCAGTGTCGGTGGCAATGCTACTGTTGGTGGCAACTCTAATTCTAATTCACATCATTCGGATCTGTCTTCTATATCTTCATTATCTGCACATTTGTCTACTCTAGGAGAACTTGAATCTCTGGCTGCAGACCCTTTCCAACTGGCAAGATCTTTGTCGGGAAACAAGGGACAATACATGACAGGATATGTGACACACGATAACAGCATGGTTTCTACCGCAGGAGCTTCTACAGACTCTTCATCCTCTCTTAATGACATTGCATTGGCCAACGACAGTGATCAGCCTATCTTGCCCATCACTTCGTCCGCCTCCTTACGACGATCGACAAGAAACAGATATAATAAGCCATCTGTTAGGGGCCGACGCGAACGGCCCGCACGACTTAATACTTCAGGACATTCATCGTTGGCATCTAGCGACCAGCTACAGTTGTCACCTATATCTCCGTTATCTCCGATAAGGTTGGAGCCAGATGGTGAAGACAGCAAATCTGAGCTCCCTCCTTCCGCTCCTCCTCCAGAAAAATCCCCAACTTCTTACGATAGACCTCCTCCTGTACCTCCTAAAGCCGAGGTAAGGAGAAAACTTTCAGGACAAGCTCAAACTGTCCAGAAAGGTCCAGAAACTGTGCCTTCTAATGTGGTGAAGGACGAGGTGAAGGTATCACCATATGTCAACAAGCCTGCACAGCGACAGGTAGACATGGAACTGGCCCATTCTCAGTCATATCAAACAGTTCCTATTGATGAGTCCCTGAAAATCAGCAGAAAACAAGACGTGAAAGACACGAAAGATGATAGTACCACGATTGCCGAAGCCTCGTACTCTCGGGACGTGCCTACGAAATCCAAGAACCGCAAGACTTCTTGGAGATGGTTTCAGAAGGATAATGAAGAACAAGCAGCTGCAGCTGCATCACCTGCAGTGTCTTCATCTACTGCATCTATACCCGTAGAGTCCAGAGAAAAGTCAGATACAGTTGCAGAATCAAGCTCGGCCAACTCGTCTAAAGCCATTTCGTCATTCTTTTCCAAGATGATAAAGAAAGACTCTTTGTCGTCCAGTTCAGGTCAGGTACCAGATTCAGGTGACTTGACTCCTACTACATCGACAGGATCGGTGTCGGGAATACCCGGACGCAAATCTCCGGAAAAAGTCAAGAAAGTGATCAGGAAAGACGGATTGAGGGGCCATTCAAGGTACAGATCAAAATCCAAAGAAAAAACAACCCCGACCAGTGTAGCCAAACAAGCTGTTGAGCAGAAGCGCAGGTCTCGACAGATGCAGGAGATTGAATTACAAGCCCAGCCTGAAGCAGCTCAGACTCAAGCTCAGACTCAAGTTCAGAATTCTGACCACGTTGCAAGTAGTGCAGCAAGGAAACAGGATGTTCAGGCTGCAATTCTGGAATTCAAGAAAATGCAGAAACAAATGCAGGTACAAGCACAGGAAGGGGGCATACAGCTGCCGTATGATATCCCTGCTCATCAGATGTCAGACAAGTCTCTGGTCATGATGTACCACAGATATCCTGTCCATATTGAGAGGGCCATATACCGATTATCGCATTTGAAACTTGCAAATCCACGTCGACCGCTTGTTCAGCAGGTGCTGTTGTCGAACTTTATGTATGCTTATTTGAATCTGTTGAATCATGGTTACAGAATGCAGCAACAGCAGTTAATGTATGAGCAACAGCAGCAGGATCAAGTTGCTAGGGGCCAGTATGGATATGATTATGAAGAGTCAAGTGCTGGTGCTGGTGCTGGTGCCGGTACTGGTTCTGGCATGTACGAGGATTACTATGGAGATACTCAGCAACAGACGATTGTTGGTTATGAGAATTATTCTCAAGACTCAACCAGTCAACCAGCAGTATCGGCAGGAACTGATACGAAAAAGCAGTCGTCTGGAGATTCCCCATCATCGTCGTCTTCATCTTCATCTTCATCTAGTGGAGGAGAAAATATGTGGACTGGTGACGAATACGATGCTAGCAGTGCAAATCCATACTATCAGAGCAACGGGCGATCAGGTACGAACAGTAGTAGTACGCAGGGGGAACCTACGCGACATCGACGCGGGTTCCATGATCCCATGTACGGATCTCAGGTTTCATATACATAAGTGAAAATTATTATTATAATAGAATGATTTAATGATTATAAGACTAAAATGTTAGTTGATATTGACTTTTTAAGGTCGTTTAGTATCGGTATCGATGATGTTGAATCAGCCGCATGCTACAGCCGTACGTATTTTCTTAGTTCTCTACGCGCATGCTCATATAACCCGGCCCTTTCTCCATCTACACTCGACAGAACCAGGTCAGTTTCACCCTCATAAAATCATGTCAGAAGCAGGGTCGTCGAAGAGCGCATCTCAAGGGAAAACAAGCAAATCCTCGTCAGTTGGTGGTTTGAGTCTGCCTTGGATAGAAAAGTACCGACCAGTATATCTTGACGATATTGTTGGAAATGAAGACACGATAGAACGGCTGAAAGTGATTGCCAGAGATGGAAACATGCCACATATGATTCTCAGTGGTACTCCTGGTATTGGAAAAACTACGGCTATACATTGTTTGGCACGAGCGTTGCTGGGTAACGATAAGTTGATGTCTGAGGCCGTTTTGGAGCTCAACGCGTCCGACGAACGTGGTATTGATGTCGTGAGGGGAAGAATCAAGTCATTTGCACAGAAAAAAGTCAGCTTACCTCCTGGCAGGCATAAGGTGGTGATTCTGGATGAGGCGGACAGCATGACGCCGGGTGCTCAGCAAGCTCTGAGAAGGACCATGGAGATCTACTCCAACAGCACGCGTTTCGCATTTGCTTGCAACGCTTCAAATAAGATTATTGAGCCGCTGCAGTCACGTTGTGCGATTCTGAGATTCTCTCGGCTCACCGACGAACAGGTGTTGAAGCGATTGATGCAGATCATCAAAGCAGAAGATGTCAAGTATACGGACGACGGTTTGAGTGCACTTTTATTCACCACTGATGGAGACATGCGACAAGCTGTGAATAATCTACAGAGTACGTGGGCAGGGTTTGGGCTTGTAAACGGAGACAATGTGTTCAAAGTTGTAGATTCGCCGCATCCAGTGGCAGTTCAGCGGATGCTGCAAGCATGTACAGAGGGAAACATCGACTCAGCTTGTGATGAGCTTGATCAGCTGTGGAAAAAAGGATATTCCGGAGTGGACATTGTGTCCACGATGTTCCGTGTCACGAAATCTCTGGCCGGCATGACAGATGGCCAGAAACTAGAGTTTATTCGCATCATAGGGTTTACTCATATGCGGGTACTTGATGGAGTATCTACATATTTACAGTTGGCAGGATGCCTGGCAAAACTAACCCAGGCTCAGGCTATAGTTTGATGGATAATGGATTGTTCTTGGCCGGTTCCATGTTGTTCGCGACGGGGGCACGTGACTTGCACACGTGATGCATACACAGCCGTACGTTGTCTTACTATGTCCATCAAAGTCTGTTCAAAACACTTTTTTTTTAATGTCCAGAAACCTGAAATTTACGTATATATAATATAACGATCTAGTTGTCGTGTTTTGCTTGTTTTCTGTGTTCATTTCGTTCTTTATACATGATCTACTTTCCATGTTGCTCTAATCCTAATCACACCCCGGATTCACTTGCCTTTCAACTTCATGCCATCAACTAGTTGTTGTCAGCTTATTTGTCAATTTGCTAAGGATATTTTAAAATAAATTTTCTAGTATTTACTGATACTTATTTCGTAATGTGCGGACGGTATTCCATGGCTTATGAGCCGGACTTATTATATGATAGAGTGCGCCAATCTGAGCTGGTTCTCGATGAAATCAGGGCAGGCAGACAAGCCACTATCACGCATAATATGTGTCCAGGAAGATATGCTCCAGTTTATAGAAAAGAAAAGACAGATGATCATAAGGAGACTGGAGTGCTTGAGTACATGAAATGGGGGTTGATTCCAGCGTTTTCCAGCGACCGGAAGATGAAATACTCGACTTTCAATTGCCGTGACGAAAATTTGAGTGACAAAAAAGGTCATTCTGGTTTGTGGGGTAGCTCCAAGAAGTTTCACCGGTGTTTGGTTCCTGCAGAAGGCTATTATGAGTGGAAGAAGCCGGAGAAGATTCCATATTACGTAAAGCGCCGAGACGGCAAGTTTCTGTTCTTTGCCGGATTGTGGGCATTGAATCGACACAAGGCCAGTGAAGATGATGTGGATTTGTTGTACAGTTTCACCATTATTACCAGGAATTCTCAAAAAGAGATGCAATGGTTACATGATAGGGAACCTGTCATGATTGACTTGGAAGCCACAGCGCCAGAAATGCTACAGAAATGGCTGGATCCTGAATTTGAATGGTCTGACGAGCTTATGGGTTTCCTGAAACCAATTGATACTTCTTTGCTGGAGATATATGAGGTTTCGACAGAAATAGGCAAGATTACGAATGATGGGCCACAGCTTAATCAACCTATAAGCAAGAAGAGGAAAGCAGAGCAAGAGAAGGAGCAAAATCAATCAAAGAGGCCAAAACAGAGACAAGTACCGAGGAATAATGCTACAATAAGTTTTGCCAAGGTGGAAAAGAAGACTATGAAAGATGTGAAAGATGAGAAGGATAATGAGGAACCTGGACAGAAATCTGTCAAGACAGAGAAACAAACAAAAGCTAACATTGATGATCAAAAGCCTGTGAAAAAAGAAAGAAGTTGATTAAAGGAAGCGGTATATCAAGATGATATAGGTAAAATATTGGCTTCTATTTTGGAGTGTAGGGTTGCTTGGTTATGCTATTTACAAGCCAATTTTGGTAGGCAAAACTCTCAGAGCAACACAGAAACCAACTATTCCAAGCACCAAGAGAGTACGGTAGAAGCGTGTTTTCTTTGGTGTGTCCAAACTCAATGCTGGTAAGCCCATAGCGTTGCAAAAGACATGGATGACAACACATGCCCATACCGAATGCATGGATATGAATATATATGCCATATACCATCCAAACAGTGTGGTATAGGAAAACTGCAGTAGCGTTACAAGTGCAAGCTGCTGGATCTGCAGGTGCCGCGATTCTGAGCCGTGTGTGGA
The DNA here is from genome assembly GCA_030569095.1 of Daia tannicola. Lineage (NCBI taxonomy): Eukaryota > Fungi > Ascomycota > Dipodascomycetes > Dipodascales > Trichomonascaceae > Daia > Daia tannicola. Next base: position 267,839 of record JAJMJQ010000016.1, read on the forward strand.
CATGTGAAGATACTCTTCGTAGAAATGATGAACATGAGCCACAGCAAAGAACAGTGGTGTCACAAACACCATGAACTTTTTGCTTACATTTGACGATAGCCACAGCCCAAGTACACAGCCCCTGAAAATGAGTTCTTCTGTCAGCGGCCCGACTACAAAGTTGCGTATACCATGTACCGTATACAGCGATTGTTGGATCTCCGAAAGCATCAGACGAACCGATCCTTGATACTCGAAGAAAATAACATCTACTAGCGGGCCTATGTACAGAATCATTGTAATTAACAAACCATATACTGGGTATACCACGAGGTTCTGGAAATCCAGACTCAGGCCCAGACTCTGCCATGCAGAAGTCCAATGAGCATAAACATGCAAAGATATAAATAGTGCTGGTATCAATACCAACACAGTCGCAGTCGTGAAAAATGAGATTACGTAAAGTCTATGTATAACCACAGCTGTGTCATCTCGACGCTGGGTTGCTGAAGGGCGGGTCTTTGGAGAAATGTACAGCACACCTACGTAGGAAAGTGTCAATGCCAGCGTAGCACAAAGTGCGACATAACGAGGAAGTGAGCGGTCTTCCTCGAAGGGAAACATGCAAAAAAAAGGAGTTGAAATGAGTAAGTAATGAGAAATGGGGAACGATAGTGGTTCGCTTAGACGGGAATGAGAAATTGCACGGCTGAATCAAATTGCTGATTAAGCGCTTAGTCAGCTGGATTATGAAACAGACTTCTGTTCAACCAGAATTAGCTGAAATCGCAATAAACTAACCGTAATATATATAACTCACTGTATATTATAGAATAGATATTTATCTGATTGTTTTTATTATTGTGTTCGTTTTTTTCGCTGTTTGTTCTCGTAGGAGTTCAGCCGTACCTAATAACATGTACCTGCCAGCATCAGCATTTCATCCGTCCAACTTCCATAACACCTCTCAGCCAACATCAGACATCAGTAGTACTATTGTATTACCTTGTATTCTCTAAATATTAACGTCGATGGCATCAAAGGTGACGTCATTACAACCGCCTGGTTCTGCGTCATCTACAGCCAGCCCACATGGCAGTCGTAGATTGAGTCGACGAAGCATTTCGAAACATCCTCAAGGATCTCGTGACAGCCAAAATGACCCTGTAATCAAGCTCAAGAAGATTCTGGGTATGGACTCACTGGATTTGAGCGGAATTGATGATACCCCTGAGCTTGACCCGGCCATAGCTGCTGATTTAATCAACGGTTATCTTGAAGATCCGGCCAAAGCTCCGGAACCGGTGCAAAGAGCATGGCAGCCAAACTCAATTGAAGAAATGTATGCACTTCGTGAGTCCCTGAGTACCTCAGGCAAATCTTTGAATGAGTACCATTCAGTGCTGACCGGTTTCCAGCAACAATTGGATCTTCTAAGTAGAGATATGGAACAGCTTCAGACAAGGTCTATTAGCCTGGATGACCGTATAAAAGCATACAAAGTGGCTGAAACTAAGTTGGCGCCTTTGGTTGAAGCATTGGTGATTTCTCCGCAGATTTTGAAAGAAATATTTGAAGGCGAAATCAATGCTCGTTGGCGAGTATCATTGCGATATTTGGTAAAGAGGCGCAAAGAGCTGCAGTTGCTGAAAGACCAGGATCTATCGGCTATCAAATCTTGTGAAGAACAGATTGAACTTGTGGTAGCCAAAGCCTGCGAGAAAATCCGCGATTTTATGGTTCTACGCATCAGACAGCTGAGAATGGCTGGTGCAAACTCTCAGGCCATACAACAGAGTTTGTTAGAGAACAAAGAGTTGTACGCCTTTTTATATGAACATCACCAGCAGTTGGCGCTGGACCTGAGAAAAGCATATGTTTATACGATGAAATGGTATTATGCTAGCTATTTTGGCAGATATGTGAAAGCACTCACAAAGGTACAGCTCATTCAGGTGGATAGGAGTGTATTGCTTGGCAGTGATCCCGAGCCTATCAATGGTTCAGGTGTAGTTGGAGCATTTATGAGTTCAAGGATTGTTTCCAATTCTTCTGTTGGAACGGGTTCTGGTTCTGGTTCTGGTTCTGGTGCGGGACACGGCCCACTTGGCGATGCTTTGAATATTGGCAACAGAGCTAATATCATTTCATCAGAAGATCCTTCGGTTCTATTGCCAGCTGTAGCAGAGACTTCAGGAGCTTCATATCACATGGAAACCGCATATAGAAGCTTGAATCTCGCACTGTTGGATAATTCCTGTGTTGAGTACCAGTTTCTGCTGGAGTATTTCGGATGTACAGGCACCATTAACAGCGTTTTCAACAGCATTTTCAGTCCTACCTTTACATTTTGCGACAACTATTTCCACCAGATGATAGATGAATCCTATGATGCGTTTGGTATCCTGATATGTATCAGAATAGCTAATAGGCTTGAGTTTGAGCTGCAGCATCGCAAAGTGCCAGTGATGGAAGATTACTTGAACCAACATGCACTGGCATTATGGCCACGATTCCAGAATATCATGGACATGCACAGCGAATCACTAAGGAAAGCCTCGACGAGGTCTTCTGCCTTCTCCATTGCTAGTCAGCATGCCACAAGCCTTGTACCACATCAAATCACCCAGAGATATGCTAGCTTTGTTTCTGGTATCCTGGCACTGTGTGAAGGTCATGACTCTGAGACAGAACCCGTTGCCAATAGTCTATTACGACTACGTAACGATTTCGAGTCATTTTTGACCAAGACCTCAAGCATATTGGCCAGCATGCAAGAAACGTTTCTGTATAACAACTATTTCCTCGTGGCGACTATTCTCAGCGATGCCCAGGGCAAGCTTGCTGAGCAAGAGAAGCATCATTTCGATCTGTTGGTCAAAGCATATGAAAAGCAGCAACATTAATCTGTAGCTGCTGCAGTTCGTCTCCAGATAAAAGCAGCTGCGATTCCGATTGTCAGGAGAGCTCCGGCAACAGCAATGACTACTTCATCAGAGGCAAGTCGTGCGATTATATCCATAGCATCTTCCCTCTCCTTGTCTCTTGACACAGGAGTATGTGGACCTGGTCGCTGTGCTGCTTCAGATAATTGTACAAATAGTTCGTTCAATGAGGACTGCCATTGTCCAGAAGCATGTAAAGGAGCAGCGAGGCCGAGATTAGCCGTATACACATCAGGCTGTTCATCTGAACGCTGCTGCTGCCTGTCTAGATCTGCTTTCAACCCTACAAAGACTGCAGGAAGATTATCCAACTGAGGATATTGGTTTCTGAGCTCTACAAGATACTGGAAACTTTCAGGGTCAGCAGAATCATAGGTATAACATAATACATCGCATTCATGTAGTCTAGCAGTGTTCTCTAGCACTGCGGGCTCTAGTTCGCCCAGCTCTTCTAGAATCATATAGCACTGCTTGCCTCCACGCATTTCAACCGAGTTGACAACTGTACGTGGTTTCAACGTCGGTGTATATAGCGAGATATTGACCGGTCTCGACACAAATGCATCTAGGATGGCTGATTTTCCGCTTCTTGCTGCTCCTAGTACAAAGCAGTTGAAAACATTTCTGTCCACAGACACTGTAGCTCCACGATAATATGCACTCCGCGGATTTCTCTTTTTTCGAGGCTTGGTTACTTTGACTCCATCAACAACTTGGCGTTTCGGAGAGTCGCTTTCAAAGCCCAAGTATGCAAGATATGCCAATGTTGTTTTGTAGTCTAGTCTGCAAGTCATTGACCATTGAGCAAGCCAGCCCTGTAATGTCACATGACCCATGCTGTTAGTCACTGTACTAAACGGGAATCCTGTTTCTGTCCATAGTTTCGGTTCACCTGGTGTAGAGCTGAACAGTCGTCGTAGTTCCAGCTCGTTGAGGCCTCCATCGTTGTCCTGGTCAAATCTGATGAAAAGATCCACAAGGAATCGGTAGCCATCTGGTGATAGTTCTACAGCCGAATTGTAGGGTACGTCCAGTCGAGGACATAGAAACTTATCTTCTAGTGACAGTGAGTCGGTGTAATGGAAAGATCTTAGAATTCCCCAGGTAGTTTCATGCCGTCCCTTTCGCACAAACAGCTCATTGAGTCGAATGAATTCCTCTAGAGTTATTCCTGAGTTTGAGCTGGAGTTTGTATCAGAGTCTGTATTATTATCATTAGTGACAGGACTGGGGCTTTTGCTTGTGCCTCTGTCAGACCGTAGTTCATCTGTATCTACAGCAGACAACACTAACATGTCAGAGGGCACATTTCCTTTCATAGCATTTGTTTCCCGGCCAGATTTACTCTCTGGAGGGCCACGGACAGAAGCCTTTATCTGCTTCAGTTCGTGGCGGTCGAGGTTCTTGCCGAAACATTTTCGTTGTAATAGTTGCATTTCATCGTCGGAAAGAACACCATCCTGGTCGATATCTGATAGCAGGAGTATCCTGGTCAGAGCCGATACAGCCGCAGGTTTCAAACTTGCTTCTTTAGCATCGTATAGCGGTGATAACGGATGTGTAACAGCACGTTGACACAAGTAGAACGCTTGGTTCACATTGTAATGCAACTTTGCACTTACGCGGATGCAAGACTCGATTTCCTTAAACTCTTTAAGCAAAGGTAACATCTCGTCGGCTATACGCTGCTTAGCATCTGCGTCTCCAGCGGCATCGTCGCACTTGTTAGCAGTCAGAACAATCGGAAGATTTGCACCCATTGAGCGGAACAAAGGCAGCCAGAAAAGTGCTACACGCTCATATGTATAATGATCGGAATATACCAGCCATATCACGTGAGCACGTCGCATTTCCTGCTGTAGCAATTCACGGTCTTGAAGCAACGCAGAGGTGTCAATCAGCACAGTTGATCTAGGCGCTTCTGGCAACAACGACATTTCCCTCGGGATAGTGATAGGTGGCAGGGTAGCCGGTAGATTAGGCACAAATTGTTCTTTCACCAGCGAAGTAATAAGGCTGCTCTTGCCAACACCCTGATCTCCACATACAATCACTCGTATAGTATCTTGAACCATGGATGAGATAACCAGCTATAGGGCAGAAAAAAACCAACAGATAAAACACAAAAACAACACTGAAACAAACACAAGCAAATTCTAAAATAAATCCCGCTATTTTTCAGCCTATTGTGTCGCTGAGCTGCCAGTAAGCTCGGCCTTTTCTGTAGATATGGCTAATAATAGGAAGAGTTGTGTGGAGCTCGGAAATGGCAGACATCTTACTGGCAGAGAAGTGAGACGACTACAAAACGAAGCATTATCAGCGAGAAAATGAAGTATATGTTTTTTCACATGTATTTCTTTAACTAATCACAACTTTCCGCTTGAATTTAAGTCGTTTATTGGTCTGGCCGTGCTCGCAATAACCAGGCAGCAGTTCCCATGACTAAGCACTGTGTCGGAGATTACATAACTTTGGCCGCACGACTGTAATCAATCCCGCACCAAAAGCGCACGGCACCGCACATCAAAGTTACACTAGATTTTGACTATCACACAACTTCATATACCATTTTCAATATGTCCAAATATCCTGCTAAATCACATGCATTCCGTACTCTGGAAAACCTTAAGAAACTGGCGAATTCTGCTGCATATTCAAAGGCTGTAGGTGCTAATGTCTACAAGAACAGCATTATCTACGTGACAGCACCGGAGCTGAAGTATTGGCCAAACTCCGACATGACTGTTCCTTTCAGACAGGATAGGTATTTCCATTACTTGTCAGGTGTTGCTGATATCCCAGGATGCCACATCACCTATGAAACTCATAGCTCTAAGTTGACGTTGTACTTGCCGCCTATTGACGCAGATGATGTCATGTGGAGTGGAATGCCTATCAGCTTGGATGAAGCTCTTGCAAAGTATGATGTGGATGAAGTCAAATATTCCACAGAGTTGGAATCAGTGTTTGGCCAGAGCTATCAAGGGTTGGTGCAAAGTGGAGCAAGTCATGACAGCTTGAAAGCTGAAGCTCCTGTGATTCTCACCGTATTTCCTACAGACAGCTATGGAGTACTTGTAGAACCCAGTAAACTTTTGCAAGAAGCATTGGATGAAACTAGAATGCTCAAAGACAAGTATGAGATTGGGTTGATGAAACAAGCGGCTAAGATCAGTGACAATTCTCACTTAGCTGTGATGTCTGCGTTGCCTATTGAAAAGAGTGAAGGGCATATTCATGCAGAGTTTGTGTATCACACTATGCGACAGGGTTCCAAAGTACAGGCCTACGATCCTATTTGTTGTTCCGGCACAGGTTGTGGTACGCTTCACTATAATAAGAATGACCTACCTCTAGATGACAAGCAGCTGGTATTGATTGATGCTGGGGCTGAATGGAGAACTTATGCATCTGACGTCACTCGAACTTTCCCTATCAATGGACATTGGACTGCTGAAGCACGGGCTATTTACGATGCTGTCCTGGACATGCAAACTCAAGCTATGCATATGATCAAACCTGGTGTACTGTGGGATAAGCTCCATATAAGAACACATGAGATTCTGATTGAACATTTGCTGGAAATTGGTATTTTCCAAGGCGGTAATGTCAAGGAGATCTTTGATGCCAGAGTTTCGGTACCTTTCTATCCTCATGGTTTAGGGCATATGCTCGGTATGGATGTCCATGATGTGGCTGGAAAGCCTAACTATGAGGATCCAGATCCCATGTTCAGGTACTTGAGAATTCGACGGGCACTGCAAGCAAATATGGTAGTCACAGTAGAACCGGGTTGTTATTTCAATGAGTTTTTGTTAGCACCAGTTTTGAATGACCCAGCTAAGGCCAAGTATATTAATAAGGAAGTACTTGATAAGTACATGGCTGTAGGAGGTGTCAGGATTGAAGATGATGTGCTTGTCACTGAAACTGGATTCGAGAACTTTACGGGGATTACTAGTGATGCTGATGAGATATCAAGGATTGTGTTAGGAGGTATTGAGAAAGGACGTTCTCATTTCCATGTGATTGTTTAAGCTAAGCTGGAAGTCATTTGAGGGTAATGTAAAAGTACTCCCTTTCCCTTTCCCTTTACTCTCGACTTTCGGTCACCTGCTGGCTTCACTTCCAGTCTAGCCCAATAGAAGTATATCAATTAATATATTACATATATCAACCAGTAAATGTACATGTATGCTTATAAATAACCACAGTTCAAAAAATCATAATGTCGTAAGTCCATGTAAATATTCCCATATCTATGCATATTACTGACTATCAACATATGCCAATGCCTGTTCAATAGTATCGAAATAAGCCTGACGTTTATTCTGTGACACCAGCTCATCTATGCCACTGTTTTTGAACCTCATTCGTATGGTTTCATCAATAGGCATGCGGGTGAATAAAACAGACACGTTTTTGCTAGCGTATTCTTCAATTAGTTCACTCAAAATCTTGACTGCACTAGCATCGCATTCTGTCATTCCACGCAAATCAATTACCAGGTTGCGGATTCTATCAGACTCTACTATTCGCGGGTGCGATGGGTGCACTTTCATTGACCCGTATCGTTCCAACCTTCTCAGTCTATTACGCAGACTTCCTGTGTTTGCAAATGTCAAAGGTTCTGGGATTTTGACAATAAGACAGCCTTCTATAGCCTCCAGTAAATTCGGATATGTGTCTGCATTCCTGAACCTGTTTGTGCCTGGAACTCGGCCTAAGATCTGAATTCTAGGATATGTGGCATGGCGAATGACTCTGACCAAAGAGAAGCCAACCCCAGCTGCAATACCTGTTTGTACAGACCATACAAATGTGGCACAGAGGGTTATGCTCAATGTTATCAATTCTTCGTATCCAGCAACAGCCCAGTAGAATTTGACGTCTTGCATGACATCTTCCTGAAGTGATAAGCCCACCAATGTTATTACAGCAGAAAGCACGCATTTTGGCAGGTAATAGAAGAATCGCATGAGATGAGCCAGACTTAGAGCCGTGACTAGAGCTAGAACCAGACCAGATAATGGAGTTTTGGCACCACAACTGGCGTTGATTTTGCTCCTGGCATATCCTCCAAATGACGGTAATGCACAAACAAAGCTACCTGCTATATTGGCGGCTCCAAGAGCTATCAGTTCACGATTCGCAGACACAGAGATGTCATATGTGGCTTCAAATGTCTTTGCAGCTATCGTACTTTCGAAAAAACCCAGAATGGCAGCGAAAAAAGCGGCAGAGAAGTTCGCTCGAAAGTCTTTCACCTTATCTGCTGTTACCGGGAAAGCTATAGTGACGGTTCCTTCGTTTATGGGTCCAATGATATCAAGACCCTTTTTGGTGACATCTGTGATCCCACTGTAAATTGTGCTTATCACTACCACAACCAGGATCTCTGGGAAAAATCCTAATATAGTGTACTTTTTCTGATACCGGTGCTTAAGCACTCTCATAGTTGCCATGAGAAGAAATGCTACAAATGCGAAGTAAGCTGTAGCAAGATGAGCGTCTCTCCAATTGTCAATAAGAAACGTTATCTTTCCAATAGTCGACGGATGAGTGCCCGTAATCTCACGCATCTTTTCAGCGAGCCCAAGCTCTGCAGGCAGCTGGTCAACGACCATAACAATGCCGACGGCAGATATGAAGCCTCTAAGCAAGGCCTGTGACAGCACAGAGTCCACAAATCCAAAGCGGAAAAGTCCAGCAAATAGAAGCACGGCTCCAGCTCCAGCAGTGATGATTCCAGAGACTTCTGCTGGCGTAAGTTCTTCATTTATGCCATGGTTATGCTTATGCTTCGAGATATACGGAGTCACGGCTTGGCCCACAACCAGCGATATCGGTGCCTCGGGTCCAACAACCATCTGTGGAACACAGCCCATGAATGCGTATATTATGGGCTGAACTATAAGGCCATATAAACCCGAGACTGTGGGAACAAGGGCAAGAGACGAAGCATAACCCATGATCACAGGGATCTGGAAGCTTGCAACAGTGATTCCTGCACAGATATCACCTAGAAAATACTCGCGCTTATAGTTTCTGATCCAACCGAGTGCAGGAATGTAATACGACCAATACGTTGCCCGGTCGGTATTCACCAACCCATTCCCTAAAAGTGGAGTCGGTTCACGATACTCGAGGATTCCGCTTAGTGGGGTAGAAGTACCCGATATGGACGGGAATCTGGCTTGGGGAAGCAGCAGTGAATTTTCTGTGCGATCAGGCGAGCCAGAATTCTTTCGGTCCATTCTTCTACTGTTATGTCAGCACACTGTGTCTACAGGGTTGATGTTAGTTTTTGCAGTAATATTCGCCAGAACATGTGCTATATTAGATTGGTGTTACCCGGACGAGAGTTTTTCAGTTTTCCGGGGAATCCAGAGATGATTGAATTACCCGGATGTGCTTATGTCATCCAAACCGATACGGATTATACCGATAATAATGAAAAATGTCCATTTACAGAGCAGAATATAGAATAGAATTTCTTTCTACAGAATATAGAATATAAAATGTTTATATCTAATATACAGACAAACAGCACCATATCTATATACAGACAACAGCACAATATCTCTCTGCAGACAAACGGCACAATATCTATAATTCATCTTTCAATTCTACTGCAGAATCTTATGCAGTCAACTTCTTTGTAAGGTCAGGAACAGCCTCAAACAAGTCTGCAACTAAACCGATGTCCGCAACCTGGAAAATAGGTGCCTCGGCATCCTTGTTGATGGCTACAATGGTCTTGGAGTCTTTCATTCCAGCCAGATGCTGGATTGCCCCCGAGATTCCTACCGCAATGTACAAATCAGGGGCCACTACTTTACCAGTTTGTCCTACCTGTAGTGAGTTGTCGGCGAAACCTGCATCAACGGCAGCTCTAGAAGCACCGACTGCAGCTCCAAGCGCATCAGCAAAGGGATAGATGATTTTTTCAAAGTTTTCTTTGTCCTTGAGTCCTCGACCTCCAGAAACGATTTTTGTGGCAGTGGCCAGGTCTGGTCGTTCGCTTACCGCAAGGTTCTCGGATTCCCATGTTGAAAGAGATTCAGCTTTAGGGTCGACAGCATCTTCAATAGCTACAGCAGCAGAACCTTCTTCGGCAGGTTTAAACGCAGAACTTCTCACTGTGATAAACTTGATGGCATCTTTGGATTTGGTAGTTGCCAGAGCATTGCCGGCATAAATAGGTCGCACAAAAGTGTCTTCGGATTCAACCTTTATGATATCACTGATGGGCTGTACATCTAGGATAGCCGCAGCTCTAGGAACGACATTTTTTCCAAACGCACTGCTTGCAGTCACGACATGTGAGAATCCACCTTTCTTGACGTTTTCTGCCAGCAAAACCGCCAGGTTTTCGGGCAAACCTCGGTCATAAGCAGAATTCTCTGCAACAAGGACTTTTTCCACTCCAGAAACCTTTGCCGCATGTTCTGCAACTTTCCTTCCGTGACTTCCTACAACAAGAACTGTAATTGGGCCTCCTAGTTCTTTTGCTGCAGTGATAGCACTAAGTGTACCAGAAGAGACAGTATCTCCAGCGTTTTCAGCAAGAGTCAAAGTAGACAAAAGTCTGCTTGTCAGTCTACTTGATTTGAACAAAGCAAATCTAGAAATAGAGTATGTGTTTCTGAGCATTCTTAAAATATAATGTAACTATTGGCGAGATAATTGATCTACCAAATGGTGTTATATAAAGAAGATGAGTTCCTCGGTGACTGTTCGGGGCCAACAAAAAATGGGGTTGAGGTTGATTACCCGGAAGGTTCAACAATTGGCACGTGACATGAAAAATTATTGTGAGCTTTGGTTAAAGAGAACTTGGTTTTCAAGATATCTGTGAGAAAAAAAATTAAGCATAATATATATATATGAGATATATAGCAGATTTAGTTTTTTTTCTATCTATTCCTTCGTTTCTTTGTTTATTGTCGTGCTTCTTAACTCTCTATCTGCTTCTCAGTGTCAATGATCGGCGATCGGCAATGCACAGCCGTGCCATTGGTTCAGCCGTGCTCCAAAATATTTTTATTTCTGGTAGATTTTTTTTTTTTTGGCAAATTCCGCGACTGAAAAATATCCCAGAACCAACTTTTACCGTTCTTCATTCATCAAGAGCATAGTTTTGCACTATCGCAATGGGTAAAGTTCATAAATCTGGTACAGAGTCCTCTAGAAAGAGGCATAGGGTAAGTTTAGAAACATAACCAGCAATATGAACCAACCTAACCTTAGTTTGTCTCATTTCGAGAGAAAATCGAATCTATAAAGATTGATCCCGTTAGGAGAGTGAACAGAAAAGTTGCTGAAAATGCAGAGACTTCCTCTTATTTCATAAAAGCTTTGGAGCATTGGACAGAGATGAATCTTTCATCTGACTTTGTGGAGTTTTCAGAGCATTGTGGCCCGTTATCAAAATCACTACCTATGATTCTGCATAACCAACAAAAGATCATGGATCTTTTATTCGAGCATCTCAGTAAAAATGATGAAAACTCTCTAGAATCCTTGCTAGACCTCGTGACGCATTTTGCCCATGATTTGGGTCCCGATTTTCATCCTTACTTTGGTCAGACACTGCAGGCAATTCTTGACCTATCGGCCTCATCGGACGCCAATGTCCTGGAATCATCTTTTAATTGCCTTGCTTATTTGTTCAAATATCTATCACGGTTACTTACTGCTGATTTAAGGCCCACTTACAACGCGATATCGCCATTGCTAGGCAAAACAAAGCAGCGAAAGTTTGTGTATAGATTCACTGGAGAATCTTTAGGTTTTCTCATTCGAAAATGTTCAGGAGATTCGTTGGACCTTATTGTCAGACATATTATTGAAGATGCATGTTCTCAGCAAAGTGAGGAGTTTCTTAATTCCGTGATATATCTTCTGAGCGAAAGTATGAAGAGTTCCGGAACAAGTCTTCATTCCAAGACGCCCATTATTCTGGAACGAATCATAGTGATTTCTTTGGAAGATGGGTTTGATGTTTTCTATAGCTCGAGACTAGTTTGTGGTGTTGTTGCCGATTTATTGCATCATTCTCAGCAAGATACAGCAGAACCAGCGATCAGCACTGTTGTTAGCAGCATCGACGAGTGTCTTTCTGGAGTAAAAAACAGCCAGCTTTCAACTGGCTTGGCTAATTTTTGTACCAAGCTGCTGTTCACTCTTGTATCACTTCGTAAAGGCTCTCGAATCAGCGACTGGGCAGCTTTGTTTCAAAGAACGAATCGTATTCTTACAATGCTTGCAGAAGCCAAATCTGGAGTTATCTGGGATGATTCGGAAACCGAGAATTCCGTTCTAGTGTTCGGCCTATGTGTTTCACTGCTTATTTATTCGCCTGCTGGCGTCAGTGAAAACTGGATTTCTGAAATCATGAACAATCTATACAAATACAGCGGCAGCAAGTTTCTTGTGTTTGCAGATTTTGCTCTTCAAGAAAGCCCTGAGCTGGCTGCAAGTATGACTACTTATGTTCAAAGATGCATTCAGTCTTCGTCAACCTCTGAGTCGGGTACAGGTCTACTTTTGTTTGAATGCTCCAAGTATCCATGGATAAAAGGATTTGCAAAGTTATCAGGCGATGATCAATTCATCAAGAACATTTGCTCAAAAATCAAGTCCACATTGAAAAATAGTGGCCACATGAAAATGGCTGATTATCGATCACTGCTGTGGTGTCTGGTAGTTTTGCGTGTAACTTCTCAGAGCTCTTCCGATATATCTAGCTGCCTTTCCAAGCATATCAACACTTTTCTATCAGCTGACTATCATGAATCGCCAGAGCTACTGCCAATTGTGGCTGCTATTATTGGTGAGATTTTGCTAGCATTTGCAGACCATGAGAAGAAGCAGAAACTGTTGAAAACACATGCCGGCGCAATTGAACAGAATTTCACCAAATTTATGCCTTTGGTATGGTTCTTAAAAGGATTTGCTCGTCTTGTAAGTTCGTCTGATAAATTCACTGTCAAAAGTCTGGAAAACATTCCTAATCATCTTATCGCATGCCTTCGACAGCCTTCACATGAACTACGTTCTGTCACATTGGATATTCTTACAACATTTTATCCAAATAATCCCCTTATTAATTCCTGTCAGCTTATAGAAAGCTTGCCGAGAGATGTGGCCAATGCTAGAAACCATTCAATGCATATCCGTGATTTGAGTTCCAAGTATTCAAACACAGGGTCGGAATCCGGCAATGATGAAGTTGTGCCTGCGTTTTTGTTTGGTTTGTTAAGTGACCGATTCCAGCCTGTTTGGCAAGCAGCGCTTGATGCTATTGAGACCATTTCTTCTAAGAATAAGGATGTATTATGGGCCAACTGTGAGCTTTTGCTACAAGAAACGAGCTATTATGAACCATTGAGACTTGAAGAAGAACTTTCTATGGAACCTATAGAAAATGCTCGGTTTGCTGAATGCACCAATATTGCGCGGTTGATATCCAAGTACTCCTCAACAGCAAGTGAGTTTTCCAACGAAACTGTATGTTATAACACTCTGCTTAGCAAAGCTGAACCGGAGAATGACTTTTTCATGGATCATGCTTCAGCTAGATCTTTGGCTCTTAAAGTACTTTTGAAGTTGCCATCTATTGCGGAGAAGCATTCTGCTTTTTTTGTGCCTCATCTTTTGTGGGATATTAATAAAGAGGAAAAGGAAGAATCTGATGAAAATAGTCACGAGGACCAAATATGGGGTTGGAAGGATAGAACTGCGTTGTTGGAGATCTTTTCTCTGTTCAAAAACCCTAAGGTGTTGCCCCAGTCATCTGAAGTCTACGATAGATATCTCTATCTGTTAGCAAACAGGAATATAACAGTTCAGAAGCTCGCCCTCAAATGTATCATGGGATTTAAGAATCAAGTACTTAGAAACTACTCTGAGAATTTGAACGCTTTACTTGATGACACGCAGTTCAAAGATGAAATTGTGAATCTTCTGGTCATTTCTGATGGCCAAGAGGGCACAATTCACGAAGAAGAGAGAGATGAAGTTTTGCCAATAATCATACGAATAATTTTTGGCCGTGCTCAGGTGGCTAAAACTGGTGGAGTTAAGCAAACTCGGAGATTTGCAGTTATTAATGCTCTTCACAATGTTGGTCCTCGATTCATTCGGCTTTTCATTGAGTTAAGTATCGGACGACTGGATTGTGACGGCTTTATTCAGGGCAATGGCAAGACTTCTTATTATCTGGACGAGAAAAACAGTGAATTTCAAGCTTCTCTTTCTGAAGAGTCGAATGAGATATTCACTCGTAGAGAACTCGGTTATCTTACCATGCTTGAAGATATTGTAGAGATTCTTGGTAGTAGTATTGTCGGGTCTATGGATCTCATATTGAATGCTCTTATATGTTGCATATGGCATAGTCAAAAAATCGATGCCGCACCAGGATCGTTTATTGGGCAAAGCATTAAGACTATTAGGACTCTCGGATTCAAATGCTTGAATGGGCTAATGAATGCTCTTCCTGGTTACGAATGGCAGCCTTATATGGAAATCATTTATTCAGTGATGATTTTACCGAGGTTAGATGGATTTGACAAGGTTAGTTTGAACGAAGAGTCCTCTTTAATGAAAGTTTTAGAAACAGTCTCCAACTACGGCAACTTGTCATCTATTCTATTTATGAATAACTGTACTGCTTTAGAGCTCTTATTCAAGACAACTACTTATGAATCTGTTAAAGATCCTGTGGTTGGTTGCGTTTTGAATGTGATGATTAATATCTTGGATCTTCAGAATAAAGTGGATGAGGAAATGTTCAGCCGAATGGTAACCACAGCTGTTGGTATTTTGTTACCAACACTTCCACAACTATTCTTAAGAAGTCCTGTGAATAGCCAGCTTCTTGAAAAAGAGTCATCTATTCTTGTACGTCTTCTTAATGATGGATATACGTTGGATTTGGAAACTCAAAACAAACTTATAGATGTGACATTTGGAGCATTGCGAAGACCAGGATCTCAGGTTAAAATGACTGTCAAAGCATCTATGCTTGATGCACTCTCTAAATTGATGGTGAGTGACAATTTTGTTGAATCACAGGCTGTTGAAGCTGTCGATGCTTTATCTCCATTGTTTAGGCAATTCCGTGATAGATATGTCCGAACAAACCTTTCAATGGTTTTCAAAGTTCTTGGGGATAGATTTCCAAGATATTCTCGTATTGGAAGACTGATGGTAGAACTGAACTCTTTTTCTACCAAGCGATTGGATATTCCTGATTTTGATAGACGATTGCCGGCTTTCTCGGAGATTAACGACAATATCTATCTAGATCTGACATCTGAAGAATGGCTGCCCATTTTGTATAATGTGCTCTATTTTATGAAAGATCCTGAGGAACTAGCATTAAGAGCTAATGCTACATTTACTGTCAAAAGATTTGTTGATGCAACCAAGGAACATTCTTCGCAGTTGCTTCCTATTCTCAACTCATTGTTACTTAGAGAGATCAAGCTTGGAATCCGTGATTCTAATGAGGTTTTCCGAGCTCAATATATTGAGATCTTAGGGCATATTGTTCGAAGTGGTGTATGTGAGCAACTGGCTGATATGGAATGTTTGTTATATTTGCATGAAGAAGAAGCTAATTTTTTCAACAATATCTGTCATATCCAATTACATCGAAGACAGAGAGCAGTTACACGTTTGACAGCATTTGCAGAGGACTTTAAACTAAGAGATGACAATATTGCTCAATACTTGATGCCATTGTTGGAACATTTTATTGTTGTTAAAGATGGCGGCTCTCATAACCTTGCAGATGATAGTATCAGAGTATTGAGTTCTTTAGCCAAACATATTTCTTGGAATCAATATTGTGCTATTCTCAGACGATATATAAGCTATCTGAATGGCTCTAATGATGTCAGTATGCGAATTGCGCTACGATTATTGGATTCCATGTCTACTAGTTTGTTAACATCACAAGAGGAAACTGCTGCTGTAGCGCCACCGGTTGGTGTTTATGGTATTTCATTGGCATGCACACTTCCAAATCAGGACAAGCTTACGAAATTTATTTCTGATGATGTTCTTCCTATTCTAATGAAGATATTGTCACCTCCTCGAACTTCAACTGGACAGATTGATGACCTTAATGATGATATGGCTGTACGAATCCCAGTAGCTTTACCAGTGATTAAATTCATGAAATCTCTTTCTGAAGAACTTCTCAAGGCTAAACTACCAGGAGCTTTATCCAAAGTAGCGCAGATTCTCAAAGCTAAAGCACAAGATACAAGAGATGCAGTTAGGAAGATCCTAAGTAAAATCACTGCGTTACTTGGTAGTGACTACTTAGTTTTCATTATCAGAGAATTGAAAGGAGCGCTTTCTAGAGGAGCTCACCTTCATGTCTTGGGTTTCACAGTCCATGCATTGATCAGTGAAATGGGTTCTACATTGAAATATGGTGATTTGGATACGTCATCAAAACTTATTGGTGAAGTCATTATGGAGGATGTTTTCGGTACAACAGGTGCTGACAAAGATGAAGAAGCTTATGTTAGTAAGATGAGAGAAGTCAATCAACAAAAGAGTTATGATACAGGAGAACTTGTGGCTAGGAATGTCCATTTGTCCAGTTTTGGCAATATCATTGAACCGGTAAAAACCATGCTTTTATATGAACGATTAACTCATAAAGTGGAACTCAAAGTTGAAGAATTAGTGAGACGTTATGCTCAAGGTCTCTATCATAATGAAGAAACAGATTCTACAAAGTTTTTGGTCATGTGCTTTGAGCTTTGTAAGATGGTTGATGGTATTGAAAAGCAACATGAATCTGAGGTCGAGGCTTTAAAAGAGAAGAACCGAGTTACTAATGTCAAAGAAACTCAGGCCAAACAATCCGAAGAATTCTTTACTGTTCAACTAGACTCTCGAAACTGGGAATCCAAACTGAGAAGGAAATATCCACAGAATCTTCATATAATTAGAAGATTTGTGTTGGATGCTTTGAGGGTTGTTCTTGGTAAAAATGAGCATATGATTACTGTTGAAAATCTCAGTGGCTTATTGCCTATGATATCGTCATCATTTGGTTCGACTTATGAAGATGTACAGGTAGCTGCTTTGAGATTGTTGGCATTGATTGTTAAACTTCCATTTGAGAATGTCAAACAAGATGTTGCATTTTATGGCAGAAGATGTATTGATTTTATTAGGTCATCCACTGATACAAACTCAGAGATTTGCCAAGCATCGTTGAGATTATTAGCAGTAATGATAAGATCAAAGAAAGAATTTGAAATCAAGGAATCGGCTCTAAGCTATATTCTTAGTCGAATTCAAAACGATTTGGAAGAACCAGATAGACAAGGTATTACTTTTACTTTTATCAAGGCCGTACTCTCCAGAAAGATTGTTATTAGTGAAGTTTATGATGTAATGGACAAGGTGGGCAAAGTCATGGTTACTAATCAAAGTCATGTGACTCGAGATGCTTGCAGAAGTGCTTATTTCCAGTTTATGACGGAGTACCCTCAAGGACAGGCTCGTATTTCCAAGCAAATGTCTTTCTTGGTTGCTAACCTGGAATATCCTGCTTCTGCTGGTAGATTATCTGTTATGGAAGTCATGCACCTATTTTTCACTAAAGTGGAACCTGAACAAATCAAGACTTTCTTAACATCAGTCTTTGTAAGTTTGGTTCTTGTGTTGGTTAATGATGATGTTCCTGAATGCCGTGAAAATGCATCTGTTGTTATTGGTGATCTTCTTACAAGAGCAGGTCACGAGGAACTTTCTGCTATTGAGAACTTTTGTTTGTCATGGCTATCTGAAGATAATAGTAATGCTGCAATGTGTCAAGGAGGACTTGTAGTATCTGGGCTTTTCTTCTCTGAACTCGGACTTAAGCGAAGTGCCAAGTTACATTCTACAGCACTTGAAAAAATCAAACAAGTTCTTTCCAGTGGAGCATTTGATGCTAATAGCGAAGAAGAGTCTGAATGGCAGCTTATTTATGCTGCACTTCAGCTCTTCAGTAGGATGGCCCAAATCAATAACGAAGGTGGGGAAGTCTCTACTAAAGCTTTCAAGGAGATATGGCCTTTGGTTGATGCTAATCTACTATATCCACATACTTGGGTTCGTTTGGCAGCTACTCGACTAATTGGTGTTCTGTACAGCAGCAATTATCCAAAAGAAAACGTGCTTGTGGATAATGAAAAACGTCTGCAATCGTCCGCATATAAGTTTGTTCGTCAATTAGGAGCCCCTGATGTTGGTGAGCCTTTGGCTACTCAGATTGTCAAGAACCTAGCATTCATTGTGAAGATTTGGGAAAGTAAAAAATCCATTTATGATAAGGAGGTTGGAAGAATTGATGAGAACAGTGGAGAAGATGAAGCTGATGATGTGGAAACTGAAGATATAATGGATGCTCAACTTGCAGTTGATTGGCTAGTGGATCGTCTTTCGTTTATATTGCGAACACAGAAACATCCTGCTGCTATGAAATCATCTAAGAGAGCAGCAGCTCAACTGCTTGCTTTGATTTCACAACTTGTATCTGAAGAACGTGTTGTATCAATTGCAAAGACTTTGGTGCTTGCTTACTACTATTATTCTACAACTGATGATGAAAGAGATAGAGAGCTTCGTGATCTATGTACCGAAGCACTGACTTTGTTACAGAAGAGAATAGGTGTGACAGAGTTTACCAAGGCTTATAGTTCGGCTAAGGATGACATCCAGCAACGGCAGAAAGAAAGAAGGGCGAAAAGGGCTATTGAAGCGGTAGTAAAACCGGAATCATTTGCTAGAAGGAAGTTAAAGAAGCATATGGTTAAACGAGACAAGCGAAGACAAAACAGAGATACTGAAGGCCAGTATCATACTAAGAAGAAGAGGTACGCATAATAAAATATGATATTGTATAAATATAGTGAAGGTATAACTTAGAAAAAGGCTAATTGGACATACCCATTAATAGGGGGAATAACAGTATTATTAGCTCTTCTTCGTTTTCTGTGAAGCAAAACTAAAGCCAAGATATAAAGAAACACTTTGAAATTAGATTTTGGTACAGTTTCAGCAGACAAAATCTTTGATGGAGAAAAGGACTCGGAACTGTTAGAATTGCTACTCAAATCTCGGCAATATTCGCAAGTTTCTGCATGATCATCAACTGCTCCCGAAGAGTCTCGATAGTCGAATACTCCATCAGTAGATCTCAGAGAATAGTTTTCATAGAATGTAAAGCAAGAGCTATCTATGCTCGGAGTACCAACTGATAGGTTTTCTCTATCATGATCGTCGTATGCAAGTGTAGGAGAGGAAGCTTCGCTTGACATTCCAATATCACGAGAAGAAGTTTCATCAAACAACTCGGGCTGTTGGTTCCAGTCCCGTAGTTCTCCTTTACTGGAGAATTTTCCTCTGACAAGTACTCTCTCTGGTTTAGAGAGTAGTGGGCTAGATGTAGCCGTAGTCATTGTTGGCAGCGGCAAGTTGGTGTTGGTATATGGTTTGGTATTATTATGAGTATGAGTATGGTTATGATTCAGGTTTATTCCAAGACCACTATTTTCTGAGTTAAAAGGTTCGAAATTCATATCCAACTTCTGTCTCATTAGCGACCTTCTTTTCAAAGCTTTCTCAGGCTTGTTTATCAGCAGTTCTTCCAGTTGTTTCCTGGCTTTCACCCTGAACTGAGGAGGAGGCTTCTTAGAGGGAGGCGGCTCTACGAGCTGATCCGTTTGAAACCAACGCTGGAAAAACTTCATTATAATGAAGCTCCTCTCTTTGTAGCTCAAAGGGTTTGTAAATAATCTTTGTGGTTGGTGACATCAAAAGTATTTTTCAGGGGTATATTTACTTGAGCCGCACGTCTGTTTGTTTAGAGCTTGCCCGAATTAGCTAGCTGCCTGCCTGGGTTTGGTTTTCTCGAAAGAGATCATTTGCCGAGGAACCTCCACAACTTAAAGAGAAGTCTCCGAGAAAATCGTATTTTCAAAAAGCGGGGAATATTAATAATAGTACTGAAGAGTTACTGTTACCGTGACTATAACTTTTTTTGACCAAACTTTCATTGGCTTGCAGTAATAATTCGGTATATGTGCATAGCCGTGCATAGCCGTGCGTCCTGATTGAGAGCTACGATTTTCAATGTTATACGGAAACCAACAAGTTAGGAATATTGCATAGAGACTGGCACTAGTATATATGAGTATTGAAGAATAGTATTTAATTGTATTTTAGCTCATCATATATTCAAAAATTGACTAAACTCACTTCACAGATATCTACTCTAATTTACTACTCTTTAAATTTCACAGACAAGTCAAGATTGTAACATTAAGGTTCTTTGTATAATTCAAAAATCTCCTCATTAATCTTTTTCTTTTACTTTCCTATAACTATCATATATGTCTCATAATATCAGGCATATGAATGGGGTAAGAAGTGATGCCTATTGGTCCCTCTACTCGATAGGTCCCTCTAACCGAATTAGGAAATATATAAGACCGACCGACCGCTTTGTTTCTCCACGAAAGAACGTGGGGTAAGAAAACAACGGACAACGCAATTGTTTCATATATAAATGCAACAACGTATTTATAATCCTGTCTTCTTTTCTAACAGCGAAATAAATTTGTGTATTCTGTTTTTTAAATGCCCCCAGCATTGGAAACAGACCGTAGAAAAGGCCTCAGTGCCGTCAAATCAGATAAAATCATATCCATAGAGACGTTCCGAGTGCCTCCGAGATGGCTCTTTGTTCGAGTCGAAACAGAAAATGGAATTGTTGGCTGGGGTGAAGGAACCTTGGAAGGACATCTCGAAGCTGTGGAGGGATCGTTTGAGGATTTGCGAGAACGGTTCATTGGCTGGGAAGCTTCTAATATTGAGGATATCTATCAATCTGCTTGTAGGCATCGTTTCTATCGTGGGGGTGAAGTGCTCATGTCTGCAATTTCCGGACTCAATATTGCGCTATGGGATATTAAGGGCAAGACTCTTGGTGTGCCCGTGTGGGAGCTTTTAGGTGGTAAAGTCAGAGAAAAGGTGGCAGTTTACAGTTGGATTGGTGGAGACAGGCCTAGTGATGTTCTTTCGCAAGCCCAAAAACGTAAAGACCAAGGGTTTACTGCAGTCAAAATGAATGCTACAGAAGCAATTGGCTGGCTAGACTCTCCTGATGTATTGAAAGATACTGTTGAAAGAGTAAAGCAGGTTAGATCCATTGGCATGGATGTGGGTCTGGATTTCCATGGCCGAGTTCACAAGCCAATGGCTAAACAACTTATCAGAATGCTAGAGCCTTATACGCCTTTGTTTGTAGAGGAGCCTTTGTTACCTAACCAGGTTCCTGAAATGGCGATTTTATACAGACAGACAACCATTCCTATTGCCCTAGGTGAACGGCTGTATACTCGACAAGATGTAAGGCCTTACTTAGAGTCAGGAGCCATTGACATCTTGCAGCCTGATGTAGCTCATGCCGGTGGTATCTCCGAAACTAAGCGGTTGGCTAGTCTTGCTGAAACATATGATGTTGGTATTGCTCCACATTGTCCTTTAGGTCCAATAGCACTGGCAGCTTGTTTCCAGATTGCTATCAGTAGCCCTAACTTTGTCATTTGTGAGATGAGCTGGCAGATGCACTACAACTTAGCTTCTGATTATGATCTTTTTTCTTATATTACTGACAGGGAGGTTTTTGCTGTCAAAGATGGAATGGTCGATGCTCTTAGTCAACCTGGCCTTGGTATTGAAGTCGATGAAGATCAGGTCAGAAAAGCTGCCGACGAGAATGCTGGTTTGTCCTGGAGAAATCCTGTGTGGAGAGGTCCTGATGGTAGCATTCGAGAATGGTGATCGGATGTAATTCTTTTTCTGTGTCCTGCACCAATTCAGTCAAACTCAACTTGAAATAGCGAGGATAAGTATTTTCAAAGAGCATATCTATTTCTTCTATCTATATAAATTAAATCTATGAAGACTGACATGAGTTTTGAGCGTTCTTTTTGATCGAACGTTTGATGTTTTTAAGTTTCATGAGTCGTAAACTGCATTTTTAAAGGCTTTTGGTATGATATCATATTTGGGGATGGGGATCCACTGCTCCGCAAATAGAAGGAGCTACAGAAACATATGGTAGGGATCCATCACTATGGAATAATGTTGCTGATAATCTTCCTGGTTTTGTTGCAGGAAAATTGAGGATTTTAGTGTCGGTACCGATTATTATTATAGGTATAAAGAAGATGCACAAAGATTAAAAGAGACGGGTATCCCATACTACTCTATGTCCATATCATGGTCTCGTATCTTTCCATCAGGAAAAAAAAGAATTAAATAAACAAGGTCTTCAGCATTATATTGATGAGGTGAAGTACTTGGTAGACAATTCTATTACTCCTATTGTCATTTGTATCACTGGGATATGCCACAGGCTCTATACGATTCTGAGCTCCTTGGTAGTCCTCTTTAAGGAAATCGTGTAGGTTGACGAGATCCGCATCAGCAATATTGTATCTACGTCACGTGATATATATACTTATCACGTGATTGGCGATTGTGTCACGTGATTGTATTTCGTTGTCATGTGATTGTCTTCGCGTCACGTGATAGTTCCTGTTGTCACGTGATACATAAATGTCACGTGATTGTATTTTATGTCACGTGACAGTATTTTTAGGTCACGTGATATTATTCCTTGACCGAGGATGGTGGTCCTATATGCCCAGATCAACATGGTTTCCAGGGGTTTACCGTGAGGTTGTTCCGGCGTCCTAAGGTATTGAATCTCCATCATCATAGGTTCTATCCAAGACAATTATTGTAGCTAACGTACCAAGTCTTGTGCTTACCAAGCTTATGGTGTCATGCCAGATAGGTAGGTCGAGGGGGGCGGGGGGTTGATCAGCAAGTGTAAAATGAGTAACTGTGAATTCCTCTAAAGTTTTACCTGTTACCGTGGCCATCAACTGAGTCCAATGATTAGACGACAGAGTAAACACTTCTCCTAGTATCAACATGGAAAATGCTCAAGTTTCAAAAGCAAGTCAG